>JARFJB010001166.1:4875000-5475000 GCA_036346205.1 Vesta saturnalis
TGAAAGTGTTTCGTCGTCAATCATTAAACATAACGTTTAAATCTATTAGTGATTGTATATTAGATCAAAAAGGGCCGAAGCGTGGAATTACGAGATCCGACCGAAGAAATAAGTATTGTATTGTGCATTTAAGTTACACCATTAAACGCTAACAAAGATGCGTGATAAACTCGTTGTCCTTTAAAGGAACTAAGGTAATTTATAAATTATTGATAACTTTAATCAAGTAAAAGGTGAATTAACAAAGCGCACAATTAATTGGGTATGACTGGATAATCAAAGGATTTGTATAAATACTTTTCACATATACAGGCATCAACAACTTTGATCGTTTAAAATTAAACTCTCAAAATATAACGTAAAGATAAGGTTCACCTGGCTTAACCCGTATTTTATGTACATAAATGAAAGTAATACATTTAGAATTGTATCTCATAGGAATAAATAGTGTGTTTTATAACGATCTTAAATTCTGCGAACCTCCCCTATTCTCCCAAGGAAGCTATGCTGGATAAAGCAAATAACTTATTAAACAATAAAATTACACCTTTTTATAAATAAGAAGGGCTTACATATGTGCATAGTTAAGTAGCTAGATTCCACGGCCGATAGGATTTCTCTACGAGATTTCAATGTATATGTCCATGACATCTAGCGATAAATTTCTTACAATTGTATTTGATGTTTAATTTGGATTTGGATAGTCATATTTTGCCCTCGTGCTTATTTATTCTATTTATTACAAACCAAGTTATACAACATCACCATATTAAGTTAAAAGAAGCACATGGACTAACTTGATACACAATGGGGTATAAGATTTAAATAAACTGTGACATGAATATTCTATATTTTTGACAATTAATTTAGAAAAGATTAATATACATTTTTAATACCTCAATTACTTTATTTTGAAACGACCATGAGGTATACTGTTAACATTGAAATTTGTCATTACCCTTAAGTATAGGATGGGTTGTATATTACTAACTCAGTTAGTAAATAATTCGAATATAAGTTAATAGTTATGACTAAACGTCAGAGATTATTGTGGAATTTTTTATCACGTAAATTATGTAACCTTATAGTATTATTACATGGGGGGATTTGGAATTAAAATGAATATTGACATCATTTGCAGTTAACACTCTATCGATGCATTGAATCTTTAATTATAGTATTAATGAATAACTAATTTTAATGGGGTTAAGGATTATAATTATATTTGAAATGGTTTAAATGCAGTAAACCGCCAAAATTGGAAATTGCATATAGTTGTGTTAATAACTAATATTTGAAACAAGTTTTAAGCATTCTAGAAATATTTATTTTGTTGCGTATTATAATTTAAACAATTCATATTGAGTGTAAATTATAGTTTCACTACAACCATCTATAAAGAAGCTAGCCTGGGTAAATAATGATTTTTATTCATCTTATCCAATACATCACACAACTACTAATGTTGCGATACAGAATTAACCACTACTTTATCAACATAGATTAAGATGTTATACTACAATTTTTCTACCAACGTGCCGGCATAAATTTTCTGTTTCATTACGAAACCCACTAAGATCAAAAGTTTTAAATGTTCCCGTTAGATATTTTTAATGAAGACACGCCCCTTGGTAAAGCAGTTATATCTTGTCTTTAGAATGGTTGAAAATTACTACTAATAGATTTTTACGTAGATATTAATAGTGTAATTAAGTTTTTTCAAAATGCAAATTTAGGGTTATGAAGAAAACTTATTCGGAACCCTCTGTAATCTTTAGACACGAATCTTTACAAGAGGTTTTCAGTGACATAATATTTAATGTGATATAATACGAGGCGTATTTTTAAAGTAAGTACGGTTTTGAAATTCCGCCGCTGTAGCGCTTCGGTCGGCATTTGGCGCATGGGCGCTGTGTACCGATATCTAGCAGCCACAGCCACAGACGCCGTTACAGAATCATTAGATCGTGTTTACGTGTTGTGAGTATTTGAAATGTCTCTTCCGACTGAGAATCCCGCCGACTGTGAAATACACGCTGTGATTCGTTTTCTTAGTGCTAAACACATGAAATCGGCTAAAATGCATCGTCAGATCAGTTATGTGTTTGAAGAAAACATTGAGTGATGGGATGGTACGGAAATGGTGAGAACTTTTTAAGATCGTCGTAGGAACGTGCATGATGAGCAACGAAGTGGGCAACCTTCAATCATTACTGACGACTTGGTGCTTTACGATTTTGTCGTAATCTAGAGTTTCCTGTAGTGTCAAGAAGTGTGCTTAATGAAATTGTGTGTCTAATGAGGCGGCATATTTCTTACGAGGTTGATATTCAAAAGCTGGTTGTACGGTACGATGAGTCCCTTAATATTGGCGGGAATTATGTAGAAACGTAGATTAATATACAGGCTTTCATGTAAAAATAAAATTATTATGAAAAGTCTACTTGTTTCATTTTTATTTCAAAACGGTGCTTACTTTAAGAATATGCCTCGTAGAATAAAACCAAAATACAGTAAAGAGTAGTAGAGAAATGCTTAGAGAGGACTTTTATTAATAACTGAAATATCCCGGTATCACAAAGAAAAAGGGACACGCTGTACATCTTAATTGATAATAGAAAGCAATTGCATATGTACACAAATAACAACTTAAAATATTTTAAAATGGATTTGACTGAAATAATACTAGTAATAGGCAACAGCTTAGATTTCCAGCTTTGATATTCTTTCTTATAAAAAGCTTTGAAAGTTTTATAACTTATTCCTAAGTTCATATCTCTTACTTGTGCAAACAATATATGGTCTTGTATTGTTTATATTTACCGTCCTTATTCCACATATAATAAAATAGTTGATCTAAGCATAAAATATTCTTGAAACTGTTAGTGCCTTCTCGGAAAATCCAGAACAAACATTCCCTAGAGAAATAATCTCTGATCAAAGTCTATTTTTATAATGTTTATGATTTTCGAGTTTTACTGGTTGGTTTTCCAGTGGATGTACAATACAAAGTTTTATTACAGCTGCTGTTAGTAACAAAATATAATGTAATTCATATATTGCAATCAGATTCTGGAAGCATAAAATCAGCTCTTACTTTCGAATAATTTGTAAATTACCGAACTATTTGAAATTAGAATTATGCAGTAGACATTTGTTTTGCATTGGTAATAAATTTCCATGTAGTATATTCGAAAAACAAGATTACTTTAGCAGATGTGTGGTCACGATGCAATAGGAATAAGTCGTTATCTTGGTCACAGTAATTGAGCTTTAATTCACCTCATAACTTTCAATGTATAGTAGGTAATTAAAAATTATGATACATTTACATCAATTGGGGCTTGAATCTCGATAGCTCAGTTGGTCAGCGCGGTACTCTAGCAAAGTAGATGTCGTAGGTTCAAATCCTACTCGCGGTAAACTTTTTATTTATGTATTTAATAAAATTGATAATCATTTTTAATTTTGAACTTATTCGTTCATAACAAAATCTTACAATAATATAGTAGGTAATCATCCGTTACCCGTGAAAATTTATATTGGATTGTATACGTTGGGTCCAATTACTACTGGTATGATGTATTTACTGGAAACTCCAGTAAGTATTAATGTTTTCCGTTAGAATTAAGAAGTTAAGCTTTTTGAGGTTTTAGTAAACGTATTTCATGAACTTGGAAAACTTGAAAGCTCAAAGCAAAGATTTTAGGTGCACCAGTGACATTAAAATGGAAATAATTAGACACCATAGATCTATCACGCTTTGGTGAGGGTACGTGTATCGTAAAGAAACCGCTAGATAATGCAGTACAATAACTGCTCAAATATCAAACCTGCCTTTATAAACTGTACCTCTTTCCTTACCTAGCTGTATACCTATAACTGTTTCAATATATTCATTCATTGACATACGCTACAATTCCTTCTGTAATGATCAAAAAATCCTTCTCAGCTAATTTTCTTATCCTAGATAATAATTTTCTATCAAAACTTATTTTTTAGTTATTTTTCACTTCTATTCTTATTCCTATCTGCCCGATTTTGTTTACTTCCCTATAATGCACCTGTTATTTACTACTCGCGGCAGCTTTCTGCCAGTATCCAGTTTTGACTACCTAGCCACATATTTCCTTAAAACAGTGAACCGAAAATCATTCCTAATATACTTCCCGGTGTACGTACCCGAGGCTTATACAAGGAATTATTTTCTTTACCAACGTGTTTTTTGGCCCCGTAGGGAAAGTAGTAGTAAGCAGGGATCTACCTATATCCCTTCCTTAAGGGACAGATTTCTCCTGAAGGACGACATCCTCTCTTATTCCCTTTTAACTCCACGGTACCCTCTACCCCATGCAAGTAATTCCTGAACTATAAGGGTTTTCCCTGTATAGTTATGCCGTTCATCCCTCCCCCCAGACTCCCTTGTAAAAACAATTCATAAAATAGAATCATAATAAACTTTCAGCACCACCACCATAAAATCATTAGCTCTACACACCCTCCTCCTCATTTGACCTCTACCTGTATACTCCAGCTTGGTTCAGGTTACCCACCTGGTAAACGAAATCCAGTAACCACCTCCGACGCCACCATTTCACTCCACTTCATCCAGCGCCACATTATTACATTCCACTTAAGCACATCACTTAATTCTTCAATATTCCTGATCACCGTAACTCAATTTTAAATTTTCGCTTCACGGGTGTAAAACTACCATACTCCATCAATCACCGCATAATTAAAACACGGGTTCATTACATACGATTCGGAATTAATATCAAAATATAGAATTAAAATCCATTTCAATAGATAATGTTTTCCATTATAGTGATCACACTAGAATGGTTGATAGCAAATCATATCCACGTGCATAATCACTACAATTCAATTAACCAACAAGTTCAAGTATTCATCCGTCCATCTTCCCTAACACGTTTTCCCGCGTTACAATTATCCAGCCCTTGTCGTAAATTCAATAAAATGTAATTACTCTATCGTTATTAATAAGGTCGCGATTGACTTTGTAAGGTTGCGTTGACTCACCCTGTATGTAAGATGTTATAATGACGTGTATTACGTGTTTTGAGTACGGGTGTATTGAATTTGAACGAAAAAAAATTTTTTTTGTGTATATGCATAATATATGTGGGTGGGTGATACGCCACTGGAAATTTAGGAGAAATATCATTCAGTATGCACATACGTGTATTTGAATATTATAGAGACATTGGTGTTGGAATAAATAGATTCCGATGAATGTAAATGTGAAGAGAAATTTGTCGATGGGACGATAATGGTTGCTACTGTTGACTACTTGATAAGAAATGGAATGTTGGAGGATAGAGGAGTAATCTTGGCCAGAAGATGTGAGTGTATAAGTGTAGAATGTTTTAGAAAATATGTAGAGAAAGATTTGGTATGTTTAATTGTTAATTATAGAAAGTTCTCGTTATGTTGTGCAATCAGTTTTGAGAATACGTGTAAGTATATAGGATTTGAGACCTTAGACTGTACTTATTTTTGCAAATGTTGCGGAAGGAGGACGAGTGCATGTGAGAGATAAACGTTGAAAGTTGTGTAATGGTCCAGAGTGGCCACTGAATGAATGTGATAACGAAAAATGGCTTCTCCATAAAGTAATTGTAAAATTTGCAGGTAAAAACAAACATGGCGATGTATAATAGTTATGAGCGTGTTTGTATAGAGGGTAGCATCAGTCGGGACTAAGAAAGTTTGAGTGAATACTATTGGTGAATATAGCGAGGAAGTCGGACATGTCTAAAGATGGATGGCTTAAGGTATAAACAGGAAAGTCAGGGATTGACGTGAGCTTTAGCTTTTAGCTTTTTGCTTTTGGCTTTTTGGTGAGAGCTCGGTGAGACACGCGCGCGAGGTGAAGTGTGAAATCAGAATGGGTTGAGTTGGAGTTATATTTGTGAGTAATATTGAAGGCAGTCATTGTTTAAACAACTGCGTAACCCGAAAGGGGATGAATCGTATAAGACATTCATAAATAAAACAATTAATAAAATTGAGATTGAAGATAAAATCAGTTCATTTTTCTTCAAGAAAAAGTGCGTAAGCAGATTTATAATAGGATAACAGTTGTTACGTTATAGTGTTGAGTGCGGCGCGTGTACTTGTAATGATATTTAGTTAAAATTATTTATGGGACCACCTTTAAGTGAACGAAATATAGTTAGTAAATTGAGCCAATGTTAAGGTAATTTTATATGACATTAAAAGTTTATTTGTGTAAGGAAGGGCTAATTGTCCTAAAGGTTGCGAGAAACTTTTAAGAGGCAACCAAACTTGTACAGATTATTACGGTTTATTGGAGTAATAACCTCGCATAGTTGGACTAATCGCGAGTGCAGAAAGGAGTAAGTGTTTGTGAAACTGTGGAGTATTTGTTATGTGCCTTCAGGCAATCTAAGGAATACAAATGGACTACAGATAATTGGTTTACGGGAAGAGAGGAGAAAGAAAAGCAAGGATTAATGGACAATTTTTTTTTAAGTAAGAATTACATTTAAGAATTTTAAAAACTCAGATAAGCACGATTATCTTTTTGTTTAGATGTAATTTGCGTATTGTTGGGTAATTTTTAATTAGTGGTGAAGGAAAAAGATAATCGGTCTCGAGTTATGTTGTATTGGTTGTTTTAGTAGTAAGAATTTTTGCAGAAACGCAAATTTGTATTGACAGTGGTTTTTCAACCACGCGGTTGTGTATGTAAACATTTGTTTATTATTTTGTGCAGGACAATATATGTTTATCGTTAACTTTTATTCTGTTGTTTATTTAGCCAGTTATACATTTGTGACGTTTACTTAATTGGTGACCTAGTTTTCGACAACTTAAGTGTAAACTTTGCATATTTTGGTTTTAAGATTAATGAACAACCTGAAAGGTTATATTTGCCAGGTTGATTGCAAAAGTTTTCATGTTAGTTTCTTTTAACGCAATACACTAATGACGGATCAGCTGTTAATTAAAATTTTATTAAGTATAACTAAGAGATAGAGTTTTGAGAATTTACATATTTGCGAATGTCTCATACGATTCAGAGGTATCATAAAGGAACAATTATTAAGCCGATGACATTGCCTTTCTTTTGGTTAGGAATTTTAAAAATGAATTATCGATCATTGGATGAAGAACTATTTATTCATTAATAAGTAGAAATGTAACTTTATATGTATACGAGGGATACGTAGAAAATATTCAGTTAACGTGTTATAACTTTGGTAGTCTGGATGTACAGGGTACAATCAGGAAGTTTGGGACGACCCGTGTATTTCAGTTTTTTTTATGTATAACTGTTGGTTACGTGAATGCAATTAAATTTGAGTGATAAATTTTGTTTTGGAAGTTTTGGTATACGAGGTGTATTCAAAAAGTTTCTAAGAACCTGGCTAGTACTAAATATATTTGAGTTTGAGTTGAATTGTTTGGGACGAGTGTTTGTTTTAGAACCCTCGTGTAAGAGTTTACTGAGTAAGCACAATCCTACTTCCCACAATCAAGTAGGGTTAATTAAGACCCAGCTTAAGACAATTATTTTAGAAAAGTTTCGATTGTGGTGGCGCCTGGAGACATATTTTCCCGGACTGAGCTGTTTGAATATCGGTGTAAGGTGTTTGAGCGTATTAATCATTCATTTTACTTATTATTTCGACCACGCCCATCTCCCTGTTAGCTGGCTTAGCAACCCGCTTACATTAGTAAGCATACACGACGCCTAGTGCGGTTTGGACGTGTAACAACTTACACCTAAACAAAATTTGTACCTATAGTTAAAAAACTTAAACACCAGTCCCTGTAGTCCTGAAGCATACTTTCATTCAAAATCAACATCGAGTAGTTTAATTGATATCCCATTGATCCCGGTACTTGTACATAGAGAAACCTTATTTAAAACTTACCTGAAAACCAATTTAATAAGCCAAAGTACCTATAAATACACAATTCACATCTACATTTACTTACTTACTTACTAAGTTGCATGCTTTAGTAATTTTCCATCAGATAACGAGGGTCGCCACGAGCAGGAATTACAACGGAAAGAGAAACCCAGAGAAAATTACGGAAACCACATTTGTATTTATTAGTTAGATATTACACGAATATATACACTTATTAAACCAAACATTCAATTCGTATTAAAAATTATTATTAATTTTAATAAATACATAAATAAAAATTTACCTGGAGTAGGATTTGAACCTACGACCTGTACTTTGCTAGAGTACCGCGCTAACCAACTGCGCCATCAAGTTTTAAGCCCCAATCGATGTAAATTTTATCTTTATGTATGTAGAATTGATTATACATAAAGACAAAATTTACATCGATTGGGGCTTGAACCTTGATGGCGCAGTTGGTTAGCGCGGTATTCTAGCAAGGTACAGGTGGTAGGTTCAAATCCTACTCGAGGTAAACTTTTTATTTATGTATTTAATAAAATTAATAATAATTTTTAGTTACATATTTACCGTTGAACTTATTCGTTCATAAAAAACAAACAAAACTTATGATAATTCAATTCGTATGTACAGTTATTAAGTTGAACATAATACAATTAGTATATTTTACTTTTAAGATAAAAATTAATTCCTAATTCTATTTATTTAATAGGCAACACTCATCACTAGGAGTGATATGTAATTTCGAACCAACAGAGTAAACCTGTTTAATTTTACATTTCAGTAAAAATATTTTTTGTTCAGCTGCAAACAAGCAGGAACAGTACACCTCTATTACGGAAACCGTAAAATAAAGCTTCCATAATACCAAAATGGTCTAGGTGAATGAAGTACTCTCGTAATCAACATCATTATCTACAACAATACCTTTATCATCAACTGAAAGAGACTTGAAAAGTACAACCATCATTCCTAAGCTTTAACAGTCGATGCTGTACTTTTACGTTTTCTCGCATGACCCAAACAATGTAAAGAGTTGCGCAATATTTACCTCCGTGAACACAATTGCAAAATAAAGCTGGAACTCAACCAACCACATCCGGCTAAAAACAGTATTGGACACAAAGTTCACGACTGCACCGCGCTCTTTCCAACCACATTCGAATAAGTGGTCGCGTGATGGTAAGGTATCTGTGAGTCACTTTACAAAGACATTACATCAGAATTCCTCCGAAAAAAGCTTAAATAATGGAGTCGCAAATGGAAGATTTCAGTCAAATTGTGGAACCGTCCTTACCACCATTTCAGACTGTAGGCAATTCTGAAAATAAGCTCAGACCTATCCTTATCCAGCGTGTGTAAGACAGCCCGAACATTTAAGCAGCGGACCTTTTTACTGTCGAGTATCGATTTTGTTTGTGTGTGTATGTGTGTGTGTGCGTGTGCGCGTGCGTGTGCGTGTGCGTGTGCATGTGCGTGTGCGTGTGCGTGTGCGTGTGCGTGTGCGTGTGCGTGTGCGTGTGCGTGTGCGTGTGCGTGTGCTTGTGCGTGTGCGTGTGCGTGTTCGTGTGCGTGTGCGTGTGCTTGTGCGTGTGCGTGTGCGTGCGCGTGTGCGTGCGCGTGTGCGCGTGCGTGTGCGTGTTCGTCTGCGCGTGCGCGTCCACGTGCGTGTGCGCGTGCCCGCTCGCATGCGCGTGCGCGTGCGTGTGCGCGTGCGTGTGCGCGTGCGTGTGCGTGTGCATGTGCGTATACTTGTGCGTGTGCATGTGCGTGTGCGTGTGCGTGTGCGTGTGCGTGTGCGTGTGCGTGTGCGTGTACGTGTGCGTGTGCGTGTGCGTGTGCGTGTGCGTGTGCGTGTGTGTGTGTGTGTGTCGCGCGTGAGCTATTATAATTAATTATTAATAACGTTATATCATTTACATCCTACAAACTTATCTTATTAATTTTGTTTAATCACAGTCAATGATTATTATTAAGGTATGTTCCTTTTTAATCGGAACTATCACTCATAACTTTTCTTAAAATCATTGATTCTATTATTTTTCAAATTACACTGGTAGCTCCTAATTAGTCTTGATTTTATTTTGTTTTTTATGTAGTTTAGGTTGGTTAGCGGATTTCTAACGTACGATATCAATTGTTTGTAAATATTGCTAAATGCCAACATTAGCAAAAGGTTGCCAGATTGGCTGCTGGTTCCTTATTTCTCCTGGTCTTTCACAAATACTTTTCAAATATTCAGTAAGTTTTTTATTTTGTTAATTACAAACTCCATGTTTCACTGGTAAGATTACATGTAATAATTGTGTGCCAGGAATTTGCTTCTACAACGCATGGCTAAGGATACTTTTTGTAGAAAAATCACGTCACCTAACCGATTTTTTCCAACTCTCCAAGCTATTCCACTATCTATTCCTAGAGAGTATATATTTAACATGTTTTTCCAGTTAACAGTTTCTACAGTGATCTTCTAAAAAGGCGAGATCTTTCCCAGAGGTTGATTTTCTGTACTTGCTTGGTATATTACTTCCCTTTGTGGGTGAAGGCTATCATAAATTGATCTCGCCTGAAATGCTGTATGATTGGTATGTACGCATTAGATGTCTTATCACATTTATCAACCTGTTGGAAATTATTCTCGCTAACATTTTATAATCGTTTGGTAGTAAGGGAATTGGTCCTCAGTTCCGAATTTGTCACGGATCTCTCCATTTCTTTTCTAATACAGTTAATATATCTGTGATTGTTGATGCTTCTAAGTGCTTTCGTCATTTCTTCGTATTTTATCGACGCATTCAGTTCATCCTTTTCTACGTTAAACAGTGGGCTGTGATCTACATCTACCAACAACAAGAGCTGTTTCAGTGCTGGAATGGTGAAAGTGCTTACCATTCGCTCAAGCAATTCAGGTTCAAACTTGAATCATGCAATAATCTATTGTTATCTTCAAGAGACTAATAAACTTGGTCATTAGTACTGTCAATTTCGATAGTTTAAGCTGTCTTTTATGTGTGTATTACAAATCACATACGTCTTGCGCCATTGTTCGTTTCAAGCTAATCATGAGACTGAAGTTGAAACTAATAATGCGGCTAGGACTATAATATTTTGGTTTCAGATAGGAACAATCTCTCTGAATTCCGCATACTTGTCATCAGTCATCACTTGCTTATTAGTCTCTTGAAGCTAAAATAGTACATTTCGTTCGACGTGTAAGCTGATCAACTTACGTTTTACATAATCAAAAAAAATCCCATAATGAGGATATTGCAGGTTATTTACATCAGCTTTCTTATTGGCGTGGAGGATTTTTCGGATTGGATTTTTTTTTTGGTTTCATATTGCTATTCCTTGTTCTTTTTGTAACTGGTTTTCCCATTGCAATATTCGAATTGTACGCGATTTCACTACAGACCAACACTGCGCCTTTTGAGTTTTTGGTGTTAATCATAATTTTCGTTTTAGCAAAAGCAAAGTGCCACTGTCCTACACGCTTAATAAAGTTGCTCGTTTCAGTTTTGCAGTCATAAATTTCAATACCCTTTCCTACTTTCAAGACACTCGCATATCTTGAAAAAATATCCAAATATTCCTGGGGTTCTAAAATGATTTCCTTCTTCTTGCACTACTTTTCAATGTTACCAAAGATCCGATCAGGAGGAATGAAACAGTGCTTTATTACTGGGAATACAACTTCGATTTTTGAAATTACATTTTGTTTGGGGAGCCAGTTGCAACACATGGAAGTTGGTGTAGTGCTTTTGTTCTGGACCACGCAACCATCACACACGATATTAATAGTATGAATATCAGTAAACTCTGACGACTCCAGAACACATTAAAACAGGAAGCGATCTCATTTGAGCCCCTGATGTGCCAATTTTGAGTCCAACAGAAACAGGTGACTGTGGAAGGGTTTTTCTTTGCGTTCAGGAGTGCCTCTCACAACAGTAAAGCTAAACGTGCAAATTTGTCGAGAATAGTACGCTTGCTGATTAGGAGCTTTCGACAAAACCTGATTTTTCTGACAATCAAACGAAAAAAATCATACCTCCCTCAGGAGTCCTTAAAATTTCGAAAAATGCCCTCATTCTATGCACCCTTTCCTCCATCCATAAGCCGGCCTTGGTATCCTGATTATTGCAACTTCCAATTTTTTCGGTCAGTTGTAAGCAATAAGCATGTTGAGCAAACGTCAGTCTTAGGTGTGCCGAAACCTAAGTTATATTGGGTATTAAAAATGAGTCTAAAATTACTATCTTTTACTGGAAAATGGATGCTTTCCTTCGTTTCCATTTTCCACACCAATTTCATGTTCAAGGAGGAATCGATATACAAGCGTGAACTCTGTATTTGGCAATATTGAGGCTCAATTGCCTTGTTTATAAATTCTCTTGGTCTTGTTCCTTTGCAAATTTCTATTGCCTCAATGATCAACTTCAGCTGGTAGAGCCCATTTCTAGTGACTGTCAATTTTTATACTAGTTACGAATAAAATTTCCACGAAATCTTTTTTTCAAACAGGTGGAAGAGTGTTTTGTTGAGAGGGAAAGTAAAACTGGACATGAAGCAGTTATTGAGTACGTCGATCATTTTTTAGAGCTATTAGAAATATTGAAATATTTTGTCTGTGGAACTCTTTTATTTCAGCCATAGTAAGGGAAGTACACTAAAACGCGGTGCTGTTGTGTCCACAAGTTGGGTAAACTGGAAGCAAATGCGGACTATACCTAGAAAAATAGGTACCCAATAGTTTGTCAAAGAATAGAAATACTTTTGTAACATCTACCGTGTTTTTTTCTGCACTCTCCTCTTCTATTCAGCTGTATATCGTTTCCTTTCTCTAGTTTTATTTTCGGTTATAGGACTTCCATTGTTTTTGTATTAAACGTTGCTGTGAGGACACATACAAAAAAAAATTACCAAAGTAACTTAGCTGATTATCATAAATACCCGTTTATCATAATCGGCTTGATCAACTTTACAGAAATGACTATCATGCCATACTACGCTGTGGTATTTGGCGTGCTTTCTTAATGAAAAGTCGCGACAGGATATGGTACGGTTTGAAATACAACGTAAAATATGGTGCACAAAACGTGTTGGAGATTGTACATTTTGACTTAAAAAGGCCACTGGATATTGTACATTTTGAATAGTACTAGTCCAAGTAGATTGTAGATTTTGAAACTAATCGAACCTTCAAGTTTAGAAATACACTTGAGTTTGACCAGTCTGCTTGAAAATGGTGAGTCATGCAAATTCAGCGCTGAAAATTGCATATGAAGCATTTTTCATCAAAATAGGAGATTGTACACTTCAAAACTAGGCCTCTCAATTACTATCTAGTAAAATTTGCGAATGTTTAATTTACATTGCTTTAGTTGTGCACTTGAGGTTAGTCACCATTCATTATCTGTCACAGGTTGTTTTTAAACCAAGCCCTAACATATACTTTTGCGGAAATTTATTAAAAAGAAGGTAGTAATATTTTATCCTGGAATTACAACGCTTTAAACCTTATAATAATTAAATTAACGTTAATGCTTTCAGGTATAAAAAACGTCTAATCTTAATTAAAATGTATCGCTTTGAAAAGAAACGTTTTAAATTTAAACGTGGGTTACAATTTTACAGCATGCTGTTAATATGCCTAAAATGAAACCATTAAAACAGTACGTATATTATTAATGCAAACGTGTATGTATTAAATAATTAAATACGTATTTATTAGAATCAGCTTTATTATTAATAATCCACCGTGTTTGAATTTTACTAACAATTGTTTTAAATATATTATTTTGTTGTAACACGTTTGGGTTATTGTGCCTTTTATTGTAGGCCTTTAGGGAAACTAAATTGGGTTAATTTGATTACTTCAAATGGTAACGTTATTCCAAGTTTCGTGAAATAACGATGAGATCAAGTATACGTCAGTTGTCATAACACTTATACACTCTACTTGAAGTAAGGCGTTTATATAGAAAAGGATAGATTAAAACCGTTCTGAGTTACTAGTCCTACTAGTACTACTGTATTTTTCTTAAAATTTCAGTGCAAGTATTGTGGTCTGATAACAATTAAAATAAATGTTATTATAGTTGTGTCACTTCCGGTTATAGTAAATGTTGCTACTAACTTCTTTATTTGGAATAAAATTTTATAAAGTGTGAATATAAATAGGATTTGTTATACTAAATTTTTCTATTCCGATATGAAGTAGTTTTTGAGACAATTATCTTGCAGCCATTGTGCAATCAAATAAAACATTAAAGACTTTAGCTATCCATGAATTTGACAGAAGTGCTTCTACGTTTGTCACAAGTTCTATGGGACAGCCATAACTTTTCTTTTAGTATGTAACAAGTAATTAAAGATTTATCAATAAATAAAACACGCTCTACAATTTATATAATTATTCTTTGCAAAATTATTATTTGGTAATTTGAGTAGCCTGTTGTTAGGGTTGGAAGTGAGGAGTTGCGAAAAGCTTCAGAGTGATTCTTAATTAATCATATATTAATCGATTGTATATGGGCTTTATAGTTTTCAGCTGTTTAGATAGCTATTAAGTTTAAAAGTAATTTGTTGTATAGCATCTTCTGTTAATCGGATTAATAGAATTTCACTTATCTGGAAGCCATAACATCTGGGTAATTGTTCTTTTCTTGACTTCGTTTGTCGTAATCTAAAATTAATTACATTATCTTATCTGTTAAAAAGGACCTATATTAATAACTTCCCTTATCGTAGATTCACTGTTTACCAGTCCGTCATGTTAATATTGGTTTTGGATGATTTTCCTGTACCACGTAATGGTAATTGGTGTAACGATTAGTTTGGGGTACGCATCGCACGTACATTCTGAAACCCTTTCATTTAAGAACGACTGGTATCGCTGAATCCACTAAACTCCACTGCTTGCAAGTTATTATTGTTCGCAGTCTTGGTAGTGACGCAAATTGTCAACTAAAGTTTTCAGATTTTTTTTATTTATGCTAACTGGTAAGCTGTGCAAAGAAGGTAGCAGAATCCATATTTAACCAGTAAATGTTTAATGATTCATACATGTATTCTCGGCTTGCAGTTTGCTTATCTGATATCAAGGACATCAGTTGTCAATGTAAATAGTAGCATATAAGCTTAATTAATTACCTTCATAATTGAACTTAACCTTCATTTTCCGTATGATATTAAAAATGGCTGTAAAGGGTTATACGTGATTGCTTATAACGTTTATTGGGGTATATAATAGTTTATTTTAATATAAATCTTGTTAGAAGTAAATTTACCTACCCTAACCATCTCTGTTAACTGCGACGAAATTATATTGTTGTGTAAAAATTTACTTTAATGTCACATGGGCTACTATTAAATAGTTCTAACGCTACGGTCGGTCGCTTTGCAAGATCGTAGGTACAGGGTCTGTCGCAAGTGCTTAGAACAGGACTAGTACGACGTGTTCGAGTCAGATTAATTACTCGGAATTCGGTTCGGTTACGTAGGATTACGTATTGTAATTTAACTAAGTTTGTTTACAACTAATTAACTATATTGAATTATTCTAATTAATTTATGTTTGTTTTTACTCGTGGGAATTAGATTCCTGGTTTGGTCCTTTCCAGGGAAAGATAATCTTGTGGCTCTAAAGGGCCTGGCGCCTACAAAAATAAATACGTTTGAGCCTTATTGGTTCTTACACCATAGCAGTATTAGTATTACCCACGCACGGACTGAGTTGGCGGGACGATTTTATGCTACCGTCCTTCCGTTGGGCTGTTTTGCTTTGTAACATTATTGATTAGTTGAAGCTTCCTATTCTGATTTTAAAATTTTAAGGCAAATTTGAATTACACACGCACTCACGCACACACGCCCACACGCACACGCAACCGATCCATAGTCCACCTTTGAGAGGACAATTACTTTATAAAGGTTTATTGAAACTTGCTCGTTTGCCGCTGACATAGATGGCTGACACACGTGAGTGTTTTAAGCACTCACTTGATTTTGATTATTCGCTCTTTAATATGATCTTTCGAGTAAAATTTGGATTCCAGTATTACTTCCAAAAATTATATTTCATTTATAATTTCAATTGTATTGGCACTAATGTGAAAGCTGGAGTATTCGTGTTTTGTACTTAAGTAGAAAAAAGTATGGCAATCTTTTTAGCAGTAAGTAATAATGTAGCAACTGTTATTTATAGGTGTTCTACAATACCACTTGTTACGGGAGTCTAGATAGTTAGGGCATTTACTAGCAAACTTTGATGTATAACTGGACCACTAGAGTTTAAAGGTGCATTAATCGCAATTTTAAGTAATTAATGCTCAGCATGGATCGCTTGGACACATCAGTTAGCTAGGGTCATTCAAGAGTTGCCTACTCCTTTCTGTTTAACTGGCCACAGACATTGCCAGGTTTTATTTAAAGTTTAAGTCGCTTAATCTTTTAACGCTACATTCAACTACTTGCGACCAAAGGTCTGTCCTAAATCAAAAAGTACGACAATGAAATGTTATCTCCAAATTTTCCATTGGTACCAAAAAAGCACACACTGGATGTCAAATTTCAGATAATAAACCAGTAATTATGCCGATTTGTCGGAAAATGTCCTTTTCCCAACCCAAGTCTGTCACAATGAGCAAAAAATAATAATAATTGTGGTCCACATGGTGTTTCAAAAAGGGTTGAGTATGCTTAACCTACTTAAGTGAGAAAATACTTCCTAATACCTAAACTGAATGTTAGACATCTCGATTTTATCGTAGAGAAAACCTCGACAACCAAGTCCTTCTCCACACCACTGGTGATACATCACTGAGAAGAACAAATCCTCTTCCGTATATTCTGCACTTCACGGAAACCGTGTTGGGCCTTCACGACCGATCCATGAACACGAGAACCTTTCATTAAGTACCACCCAGAATATGTTCTCCCAGTATATCACCAAAAACAAGTGAGTAACCACCCTTGGTGGTGGTTTCCCATTCACATGGCGTGCGGTTTTTTCGCAGGCGTGCAATGAAAGTTGTGGCAATTAACTAGCCCGTTTCCATAGAGCGTCTGTTCATAGGCAAATAACACGTGCCTAATATGAGATTGTTCTTGGACGATTTTGTTAACTGTCCCCATGCATAAATCCTGAAGTTGTGATTGAATTTGTAACAGATGTAATTTGTACTTCTGAAGAGTACGATGTACGAAACGAATTAAAGATTCGTATTCCTGCTAATTTCACGGACGTTGGTGTGATTTTTAACAGCTCTAAAACATGCAACCTCTTTCGAAAATCGCATGTAGCTTGAATTGGACAAATACACTTTTTTTTTATTTATCAGGGCCAACTTGATTTCAGAAAAGGACGTTTCCCGAAAATTTGGAATTACTTGTTTTTACCTGAAGCTTTTGTTGTGGAAGATGTATTTTTTTGGTACCAATAGAAAATTTGAAGTTTTGTTAATGTGTGCCATTTGAAATTTTCTGAAACGTCACGACCAGAAAAGAAGGCCTTATTCCATTCCTAAATTTGAAACCAAGACGCCGCTGCAATTTAGCTTCTCTCAAAGAACTAGCAAAGTTAGCCAGACTGTGGGTAAGAAAGGTTATAGCAGGAACATCGCTAAAGTTATTGAACAATATGTTACTTAAAAAAATAAGTCCTCCTGCATTACTTTCCAAATCTGCAATAAAACGGATGTTCCATTTTAAAAAGAACAAGTGTGATATACCATTGGGACACAGCACGCCATATATATATATATATATATATATATATATATATATATATATATATATATATATATATATATATTTTGATTGATTGATTGATTTTATTTAACCTCACTGCTCTAGCAAACAGAAATTAAAATCATTTTAGGTTTTGTTATGAACGAATAATAACTTTAGGTTTTCTTGATTTCTCACATAAATTGACACGTTAAACTGCCAAAAGCACAATAAGTCAAAATGTTTTTATATATAAATAACCTTCGTTATGGTAATCGTTCATACAGTATGTAACATATTGCCATTAACATAAAAGACACGCTGCTTTGGTAGTACTCAAATAAATAAAACTACTAATACACGCTACAATCAAACTTGCCGTTGTTATGTGATGTTCCACAGCGTGCATCTATATAGATATATTGCGCTCAGAGTTTGGATTTTGACTCTCCTCCGATTTTTACTCGCTAGAATATTTATGCTGACCGCTACGTAGTCAACACTCTGTGAAGCTTTTTAAGCAGAAAACCCAAAATGCTTTACTGAAAACCCAGATTCAACCCAAAAACTATTAAACTTAATTCATTCTGCATTTACTTCTCTCCAAACATTAGCCGGTCGTACTGCGAGGAAAAGATGTTACAACAGCAAAACTGGTAAGTTAGGTGTATAACACGTTACATAAAAAAATAGGTACGCCTCGAATGCTTTCCAAATCTTCAATAAAATATTGTGTGTGTGTGTGTGTGTGTGTGTGTGTGTGTGTGTGTGTGTATGTGTGTGTGTGTGTGTGTGTGTGTGTGTGTGTGTGTGTGTGTGTGTGTGTGTGTGTGCGTGTGTGTGTGTGCGTGTGTGTGCGTGTGTGTGTGTGTGTGTGTGTGTGAGGGTGTATGGGTGTATGGGTGTGTGGATGTGTGGGTGTGTGGGTGTGTTGGTGTGTGGGTGTGTGGGTGTGTGCGTACTTACGTGTGTGCGTGCATGAGCGCGTGTGTGCGTGCATGTGTGCGTGCGTGTATAAAACCTTAAAGCAGAATGCACTGATCAATTACCGCTACTAAGTGAACTAAGCGCTCATCGTATAAAGAAAACGTTGTGTGCTTGGTATATATCTAGTGTTTATATAAAACAATATTAGTGGTCTATGAAGAACAATTAACGATAGTGTGAAAAACCCATGATAAACGATAAGGTAAAATTGTTTGATATGATAAAAAATGCATACGAATTTTGTGATAACTTGACGTAATCCTCGAGATAAAATAATTATTTAACAATTTAGAGATATTTATTAACGTAGTGCTTTTACCACATTTACTGATAAACGAAATTTAAATATACAGTGTGCTGCAAATAACTTTGTTACAATTTGGACAATTTGCTTTAAATAAAGTCAAATCTATGATTATATAGTAATCACACTGTTTCTCTTAATTGCTCAGAATAAGTTTAATGACGTAATCAATTAGCGGTTAAATCTCGCAATAGGATTTATAGACTCAATCATTAGGGTGCGTTATATGTATTCTTAAACATTGCGGTTTCAGTACTTTGGATTGAATTATAGTTAAGTAGTATGTTTAAACGAATTTTGACGTACGTTAGGAGGTGTAAAGTAGTCATTGTTTGAAATTAAGTTAATTATTTACTTTACCTTGTTATCTGTAGCCCCTCATGATTATTATTATAATCTACCCCAAGCATAGTTTTACCGAAAGTTTAGATTTAAGAATTATTTAAAAACACTTGGCAGGGAAACATCCGGTTATAATATTATTGTTGGTGATAAGTGGGTATTTGGATATTATAGGTGAATTTGGTTTTTATTACTGATTAAATTTACACTCGTAAGTGGTAGGACACAGTCATGTATTGTTCATATTTTGGTAAAAATAAAGTCCAATTTAGAAAATCGTACGGATGCGGTTTGCGACGCACGTATGTCATAATTTTGACTTATTATTAGTATTATCAAGATACTTCCCAAACAGTTTAATTATAAACTACGTAAGTTTAGAAACATTTCCTTTTTTTGGTATTTTTCTCTATTTTGTTAAATAAGAGGGGGTTGAGATGTACATGTTCACTTGAAAGCTTCTTCTTAACTCAACCGATTTTTATAAACTGGTCTCGTTTGAATGAGGCTTCTTGAGTGCTTCTAATCAAATATTAACGTTGTAAGTTTTTTTTTCTAGTTGGTAGATGGCATCTTGTGACAAAGCCATACGTTTTGCATATTAAATGCTATTTCATTTGTTAGCGGAATTTTGAAATCAACGGTTCATTAATCAAACACGAAAAACTTTAACCTTCGGATGACCAAGTGGGGTCATATAGTGACCCCACAGATGATATTTTTATTGTATTTCTTTCAGTTTACATTCTTTGGCTTCAATTATTTTTTTAGCTGACTTTTTCACCTTTCCCCAAGTTGTTATAATGTATTTACTTTAAAGTTATGCATACTTCCCTAAAAAAACGAAGTTTTGTGAATTGGGTCTCTTGAAGACCCCACGTGGCCTTCCGTGTTATAAAAAATTTCGATTTAGCAACTTAGTCTGAGCATAATTTCGAGTAGATTTTACAAATGAGTCTTAATTGTACCTTAATTACTTGTTCCAAAGAATTCGGTAATTGAATAATTATACTTATCGCAAAGTTACTTCGAAAGGTAATTAGGAATAAGATCTAATATAATTACCATATAATCACTTTTGCTGATTGGTAATTTGCAAAGTTATTTGTGTTTAGTTCATAACTTATCGATGTCACGTAAAGATCTTTCCGCTACCGAACTTGAAAGATTGGCAAATGAATTTGCTGCTGATGTTTCTAACGAGTTGCAATCGGCGAGTGAAGACTTGTTACTTGAAGACAGTGATGTTGACCTTGCGGATATTGGTAACCATTCATCTGACGATAGCGATAGTAGACCACCTGACAATGAAGACATAAATACGACTGTGACCAAAGATGGTACCTTGTGGTCAAAAACCAAACCATCCGTAAGGTGACGACCATAAAGAAATATTATAACGAAGAAACCTGGACCTACAAATTATAGTGAAGATATAGTTACACCTAAGGAGGCTTTCCAATTACTAATAACTGATGAAATGTTGGACATTATAATTCAAGAAACCAACAGCAGAGCTACTTCCTTGAAAGAAGATGAATGGAGAAACGTAAGTCTTGTTGAAATGAAAGCATTTATAGGTCTATTGATAATTGCTGGTTCACTGAAAGCATGCCAAGAGCCAATTCTAGAATTATGGAGTCATCGAAATCCTGCATTACAGCGAACAATTTTTTCTGCTACAATGTCCCGAAACAGAATGAAAGAAATATTGAGATTTGTTAGATTTGACAACATAAATACGAGACCGGAACGTCGAGAAAAAAGTAAATTAGCAGCAATTGAAGATATATTTGATATGTTTACTTTGAACTGCAAGAAAGCATATATACCGAATTGTGAAGTTTGCATTGACGAACAGCTTGTTCCATTTCGTGGCAAGTGTCCGTTCCGTGTTTACATAAAATCAAAACCAGCCAGGTATGGAATAAAAATATGGACACTATGTGACGTGGAAAATTCTTATTGCTGGAACACGCAAATTTATTCAGGAATGCTAAACAATTCCCCAGAAAAGGAACAGGGCAAGCGGGTTGTTTTAGATTTGGTGAAAGATTTGTCTTCCGGTTATGGAGTTACCACCGACAATTTTTTTACATCCCTTGCTCTCGCACAAGAATTATTGAAAAAAGGAAAAACCTTAAACGGAACAATGCGGCAAAACAGAAAAGAAGTTCCTCAAGAATTCCGTCCAAATAGACAAAATGCTGCTTATTCAACGCAAGCTTTATATTCACAAAGTGCTATGATGATTTCCTATGTTCCCAAGAAAAATAGAAGTGTAGTTATCAACACAACATTTTGATTTGGATATATCAGATGAAACAACTAATTTCAAACCAGGTATCATACTTAACTATAACAGGTGCAAAGGAGCTGTAGATTCCTTGGATCGCAAGGTTGGAGAATATTCGTGTTCTCGTAACACGAAGCGGTGGCCATTAGTTTTGTTTTTCCATATTTTGGACTTGGCAGTGATACACGCCTTTATTTTGTTTATCCACAAGTATGATAATTACAAGAAGGGAAAAACTTTCAGAAGACGGTTGTTCCTTCAAGAGGTAGGGATGGAACTAGTAAAACCACTAATAGCTGAACGATCAACAGAACATCTACCTAGATACATAAAAACTGCCATTAGTATGATTTTGGAAACCGACGATACAGAAGACCGACAACAAGGTGATAAAATCGAAACAGGTGCGAAACGTGGTCGTTGTGTTATGTGTCCAATGCACCTTGACAAGAAAACAATGAACAAATGTGATAGATGTAAACGGTTTACTTGTAAAAGTCATGTAACTGTTGTGAAATCGACAATATGCAACCCTTGTAATCAACAAAACAAATGTTAATTTTCTCCTGTATTTTGAAGTTAGTATGGTATTGTATTAACTTGTAATTTTTCTTATTATTAAACCTAATAAATTTTTTTTGATTATCTAATGATTTCTGATTAGTGTTAATCAAAATAAACCCTATACTATAGCTGTTAACTAATGGGGTCACTAAGTGACCCCACCTGGTTCTCTGTGTTATAAATTTTACCTGGTCATCTGAAGGTTAATAGAGCTCATATTATTTTGACACAGAGTGATATTTAAAGTGGCGACTGTTTTGTGTTATTTTTGGCATTTCATAACCTACTTGTTTTTACTAGACTACTATTGGTGAGAAATTACAGCTCTGTATTGAACACGTACGGATGACAATTTGAACCTTTGGGGCGTCATTGGTTCTGCACTAATACGACTGTTGTACACCATTCTTCTATAACATTTTTAAATAAAAAGGAAATTTGTAATGCAACATGATAATTTAAAAAATAGATTTTATTATCCGCTCTAAATTAAAGATACGCTCCCAAGGGGACATTAAATAGATTAAATTCTGTTGCTATTGTTTTAATAGTATAATAATTATTAATAAATTAATAATTCATGACAGTTAAACATGTTCTGTAATTCTGTTATTGGGAAATACATTTTTATATTTATTTTTATTCAAATCTTTGTAAAGATAGATGCCACGTTCCTTTTCTGGGGTTAAAAATAATTACACCCTTACATTTAAAATTTTCGAGAAAATTGTAAAAATTTATGGCTTTGCAACAAAACGCCATCTACCGACTATAAAAAAAAACAAACTTACAATGTTAATACTTTATCACTATCCCCAACAAACCTCTCTCAAACTATACTTAGTTTATTAAAGTCGTTGAGGCAAAAAGAAGTTGAGATTGTTTTCTAGTAAAAAGTTGCCTCTCTCCCTTACCTTATTTAATAAAATAGAGTGAAATGCTAAAAAAATAAAATGTTTCAAGCTGATGTAGTTTATAGTAAAACTATTTCGGACATACCTTGATGATTCCGATTTAAAAGACAAAGTCGATTTTATAATTTGGTGTTCGTCTAGCGGCCATCGCAGGAACTAGAAACTAGTCACTTTTACTATAAATATTTTTTTCCGAAACTGTTCGATGCGTAGTTTCTCATATACCGACGGCCTCCTTTATTAATGAACCACCCAGTACATTATGGAAGTTTATCTCGTTTAATATTGTTTGGCTTTATGAAACCAAACATTTTTTTTATGGTATATAAACTAACGAAGTTGATTGTTGATGAAACATAAATGTAGTACGATCTGTACTTATCTGAAATGTGCAATTGATTAAAACCAATGATTCTCACTAGATGAAATTACAATTTGAATGATTTTCCTTAATTTATTGATTTCTACGTGTGTACTTTTAACTCATGTACAGTCTCCCATTTTTTATGTAATTTTGGTGTATATCAGCTCATGAAAGAGTGGGTTTTGGTCTCACTGTAATACTTTCTTGCGAATCGGTGGAATTCGCAAACTAAACTTTTCTCAGTGTTATTATTTTCTGTTATACAGGGTAATTCCGAAAATTTAAAATCAAGCGTACTCCTTTCCGTATAATGATTGCCTTTTGAGGCACTGAAAAACTAAATGTGCATTTTGTAGAGTTTTGGTCTTGAAAACACACACCTCAGCCTCGATTCCAAGGTTCATGTAACGTCACGAAACGATAAAGGTTGTAGAGCTCGGGCGTGTTTGCTGTTTTATTTTAGAGCCAATAATACAAGTATTACAAAATATTCTTAACCAATTAATAGGTGAGGTTCCAGTATCACGATTGAAAAACATATAGTTCCAACAAGATGGAGCCCTTCAGTACAATTTTCGTAATGTAATTCTTCATCTAAACTAGAATGTTGGTGATCGATATACTGGTATAAATAAATTGACCACGTAAGTCACCAGATATGCCCAAGCTTTTTTTAATGGATGTATGTGCAAAATAAAATATATAATACAAGATATGACGATATCGAGAACCTACAGGAACTAAAACATGCCTGTAAAAACAGAAAACAGTAATTGGACGTTAACGTAATTTTGATTCAATGAAAACTAGTATGAACTTTAATTTAATTTTCAATGTGAATATAATGGTTTAATTATCCACAAGCGCAAAACATGCATTTCTTTGAAGCGTGGAAGTCGAGATGTAGAACTTGCATTTTATTTTTCATTTATTTTAAATTAGTGTTTGTTTCTAACAAGACGAAGCATAATTGGCAAATAGAATTTAAATATTACTTGTGTTGTTCCTAAATTAAACGAAAATTAGCAGAACGTGGCTCTGTTTCAAGCTTTAGTAGACATTTTCACTGAAAATACTTTAGGTATGCCTTAAAAAATAAATATATAAATTAGATGAATGTGCTCGTTCACAGAGCTTTGACTTTAACATTAAAAAAACTTAATTATGGCAAATACGGATCTGGAGGGTCAGTGGCAACATTGATGTTAGGTTCTAGTTACTGACTAATCTGTATGAGGTTTTTCGAAGGGCCTTGCCCATATACTTAGAGCGGCATGATCACTGCGTATAGGTAAATCATGTGCGGCTGTTTGGACGAATGCAGAAACAGTAAACTCCCCGTCACTACTCTAACTTCGATCCCCCTAATAGTATTCCGACGGCACCCATTCTAATCACACCAAGCATGCAAGCCTAATGTATGCATTGTAGCTAAAGAAGCTTTAAAAGCTCAAACAGCCATAATTTTCTTCTTACCCAGAGGTTAAACACATTGGCTTTTCCAAATGTTCCTACAGTAAAATACAAACTGCGAGACATTAGTGGTTATAATCCAACACATTATAATTTAATGAATCATAACTATCTATTTAAAAAATTAGGTGCACAGAACCTAACAAATTTCAGGTCATCCACAAATATTATCCAACACAAAGTAAGATTGTCCTTGTGAAATTGGTGTAAAAATAGATGTTATGCAACATTCGGCTCAAATGCTGTCAAACATTCACGGTGCAGATAATTTAACTCTATTTGCACCAACTCCAACAATGTTAGGGTGCCCTAAAATAATAAAAATGAATGAGGATGGTCGCAATAAAAATAATTATCAATTAATGATGATTAAAAATTATTATTAATTTTTTTAAATACATAAATAAAAAGTTTACCTCGAGTAGGATTTGAACCTACGACCTGTACTTTGCTAGAGTAAAATCAAAATCGGAAGACACCAGCGCAGAAACGCATTTTTAAACTAGATAAAGATGCAGTAATGATTGGAAAATGACACAGATATTAGTACTGTGCGCTCTAAAAACGTTACTTTCTAGCTGATCGTTTACCAACTTTTGTTTATAACCTCTTTGTTTTTCCGGCGTATCAAATTTGTTTATTACTTATTCTACAAAACAGTTTATTTTAAAACTATCCGCTGTCTGTATTGAATTTATAAGTAAGTTACTTTAATTATTAATTTCAAGTTATATTAATGTAACCAAATCTAGTTCTTTATATAATGTGCGACGCAAGTATATCTCATAACGCTCAAGCACCTCAAGCAAGAAAACGCCATGTGTTATCTGAAGATGCTCGCAAGATTGTGTGGAACAATTACAAAAACTTTAAAAGTATCAATTCAGGTAAAAGCAGTTGGATAACAACGTTTTATTTTGTAATATTCAAGGAATTTATAACCTCATTAAAGATGACGAAACAGTTGGATATTCGGGAAAGAAAACGTCATTTAGAAGTTTACTTTTAAAAATGGGCTTCAGGTAAGTTTACTGATTAATTTTTAATCGTATCTTATCTTGGGTTTTATGTAGGTGGAAAAAAAATCCGATCGTCGTAAGATTATAATAGAACGACATGAAATACGTTCTTTGCGTTGTGCATATATACGTTCGATCACTAATTATCGGAAAGCAGGACGACCAGTTATATACACAGGTTAGTTTTGAAGATTATAAACTATACTTTCTACTGTATAATCTTATGTAAATTTTAGATGAAACACATATACATTCGTCTCATACGACACCATATTCGTGGACAATTGGGACAAACTCAGGTCTTAAATCTCCTATTGGAAAAGGAAATCGCCTTATAATCGTACATGCTGGTATGTTTATTTAATTTTATAACGTAAATATGTTGCTATTTATCATTATTTTAGGTGGTGAAATGGGCTTTATAAATAATGCTCTGCTAATGTTTAAATCTGGCCAAAAATCAGGAGATTAATTGTTATTGGCAAATGTATTTTAAAAAAACTAGATTTTGTAATTATGACAATAAAATATTATTTTACTTTATGATTATTTCAAAAATTTTACTTCTAAAATTGTATTCTTGGACAACAAACGCGAAGTAACATAACCTAAACTTTTATTTTTTCAAACTGAGCTTTACACTCTGACGTCACTTTTTTTGCGCAGCTTGGTGTCTTCCGATGTTGATTTTACTCTAGAGTACCGCGCTAACCAACTGCGCCATCAAGGTTCATTACATTTAGAATTTACATCAGTTCTACATACGTAAAGACAAAATTTATATTGATTGGGGCGTATTTAATAAAATTAATAATAATTTTTAATTACATATTTACCTTTGGGGTTATTCGTTCATAACAAAAACTTATAATAATGAATGATGATCTATATTACTTATTCGCATACTAAAGGATAGATTCTGTTCTTTTGTCTAAAAAACAATGCTGTCAACTTTAAAGAAAATTTATTCGAAATACCAACAAACGCCAATTAGCACAAGAATTTAGCTCTTAGTTACTTGAGGAGCACAAAAATGTATAAATATATTTTTTAAGCAGTATTTGACCCAAATGGTGATCAATACTCACAGAACGAGGCTGTTGCAACGACTCCAACGAAATTTATGTATAAGTATAGATTTCAAGTAGCAATTAATCCAAATACTCACAGCATTGGCTACAGAATTAAGCTCTTGGTCTTCGCATGAATCTAGTTTGTCGTGCCCATAACGAAATTGACTTGTAAACATAGATTTTATACAAAATTTGCCTCAAAACTTACTCATTGACCATAGAACATAACTCTTGACCGTCAAGAAAATATATTTCGTCGCCGTCCCACAAGAATGGTAGATAAACATAAATTTTATGCAACATTCTACACAAATACCGACAAACTCATGGGGACATTATACAACTTTTGTTCCTTGAAGCCATCCATTTTTTCGCGGGCTCAAGGCAATTGATGCACTATTATAGATTTTAGGTAACAGTTGTTCCAAATGCGGTCCAATTCTTATCAACCACAGAATTAGGTTCTTGTTACTGAGTAAAATACCCTCGTACAGTGATCCCAACGGTATTGATGTATACAGGGTGTCCCAACGATAGAGTAAAGTAAGTTTATGCTTAACTAGAATTATTTGTGTAAATATTGTATGGACCATGGGGTAGAGGTAAGAAGTGTGCATTTTTTTAAAATATTGGAAGTTATACAGGTGTGCCAGAAAAGCAGGACGTGAAAAGTATAATTTTTTAAATAGAACACCCGTATTTGATTTTAGTTTTTAATTCTACGTGTCCATACAAACATATTTTGTCATACAAAAGATTGGCTGAAAGTTTTAGTTCTTGAGATATTCGCGTTTAAAGATTATTATGGTCATTTTCGTGGGGTTGATGAATGGGCAATTGTTCCGTTATTTCACAATAAAAAATTGATATTTCGTGTGAAAAATGAGTGATATTATACTAACGTTTAGACCGAGTAGTATTTCTAATTTTCTCAACAGGGTGTTTGTTATAACCATTCAAATTTGAAAATTCTCAAATTAAAAAAATCAGTTTTTTAATTGCACACCCTATATATTTTTATTTCATTTTATTCGGGATTAAAAATCTATCATTTTGTCAAATATATCCTATATCTATCTTTGATAGTTTTCGAGGAATTTCGATTTTTCTCACTAGCTACGTTACATACGATACTATAACATTATTGTGGATCGTGGTAGCCATGGAAAACAATTGCGACGAAATAAAACAAACCACCTAAGCGAGAATATTAACAGTTTTATTAATGAGAAACAGTAATTCAATAATTATTCAACATTGCGTCTTAGTAAATGCTCAAATAGACGGCCTTCTTGCTGAATACACATATTGAGCCTTTTTCTCATGTTCTGTCTCACTTCGGATAACATAAGAGGGTCACTGTGCGACAATCTTCGAATTCTATTTTCATGTCCTCCTTGTTGTAGGTTTAATAATATACACCCGATCTTTATGTATCCCCATAGGAAAAATCCAGTGGAGATAAATCGCATGACCTGGGTGGCCATAATATAAAGCCATTACGTCCTATCCATTTCTTCAGGTATTGCTGGTTCAAGAATTCCCTTACGTCCCGATAAAAATGTGGAGGTGCACCATCCTGTTGCAACCACATATTTAGTCAAGTAACACAGGCAATTCTTCACGTAAGAAATGAAAATAGCTGCGGCCCGTTAATGGATCATCAAAAAAATAGGGACCGATAATTTGGTCATTAAGTATACCACACCACACATTTAGTGACCAATAATTTTGGTTTTGAACTTCTCGTAGCCAAAATGGATTATCAATGGCGTAATAGTGCATATTATGCCGATTTACAGCCCCATTACTTTTAAACGTCGCCTCATCGGAAAACATTATGGAGCACAAAAGGTTGTTATTTAATTGCAGCCGTTGATTAATGATATTGCAGAATTCAATTCGTCTTGCAAAATCCTCTTCTCGCAATTCTTGATGAAGCTCAATGTGATAGGATGGTACTTATACTTCAGCGTTGTTCGATTCACGTTTGATTTGGGTATCACATATCGTCGCTAATGTTCTAGAACTCACTTGGGGATTTTCTTGAATATTTAATAATATTTCAAGTTCTTTTTCTTCATTAGCTGCCCTTTTATTAACAACTTTACGTTTGAAGTATTTAACACTACCGCTAGAATCAAATATATCCATCAAAATTTCCAAGCCAACAGGGTTTTTTTTCAGCCTCGCCCAACACGTATATCATATCAATTAATTCATTTGTCGAATAATCCATAATTGATACAAGAATTGATAACAAGTTAAATGCGAAAACGACAAATTTAATATGTGTTTATTTTGACAAGTAGGAAACCTTTGTATCTTAGTAACGCAATTATTATTTTCCATGGCTACCAAGATCCATGCAATGCAATGTTATCGAAAATAAAGTAGCTAGTGTGAAAAACTCGAAATTCCTCGAAAACTATCAAAGATAGATATAGGATATATTTGACAAAAATGATAGATTTTTAATCCCGAATAAAATGAAATAAAATATATAGGTGTGCAATTAAAAAACTGATTTTTTTAATTTGAGAATTTTCAAATTTGAATGGTTATAACAAACACCCTGTTGAGAAAATTAGAAATACTACTCGGTCTAAACGTTAGTATAATATCAATCATTTTTCACACGAAATATCAATTTTTTTTATTGTGACATAACGGAACAATTGCCCATTCATCAACCCCACGAAAATGACCATAATAATCTTTAAACGCGAATATCTCAAGAACTAAAAACTTTCAGCCAATCTTTTGAATGACAAAATATGTTTGTATGGACACGTAGAATTAAAAACTAAAATCAAATACGGGGTGTTCTATTTAAAAAAATCATACTTTTTCACGTCCTGCTTTTATGGCACACCCTGTATAACTTCCAATATTTAAAAAAAATGCACACTTCTTACCTCTACCCCATGGTCCATACAATATTTACACAAATAATTCTAGTTAAACATAAACTTACTTTACTCTATCGTTGGGACACCCTGTACATGTAGATTTGAGGCAGTAATGGACCCACAAGTTAACCAACGCTCACGGGTAACAGAGTGGGGCTTTTAGTAGTCTCTATTGCATCACGCCCAACAACATTAATTATATATTTCAGACAGCATTCGACCCAAGATCTGACCAATACTCATAGATCACTGAATAGACTTTTGGCCTTTGCGGCAATCCCGTTTGTCACCATTTCTACGAAATTACACTAATCAGTTACAGCTTTTCGTCACCCAGTCGATCAATTTTGTTGTGTCACCAACAATGTTGGTGTATTCCACGGATACAAAAGTTGTGCTGTAATTATTTTTTGGACATTACGGAAAACGAGTGCTAAGAAAAATAATGTTCACTAACACCTTCGTATTCCGCATTACCCTACATATAATAAAGCGTTTCCAACTCCTGCATTATAACTGATACTGAAAGCTCCTTGTTTAAATTCCATTAAAAGTTAACGCGCGAACGAAAATCTTGAACGTATGAGCGAATGAAAGAGCAAGAAGTCCATTACTCGATCACTTTTCGGTCCCTGAAGTAATACATATGGACATGGAGTTATACGTTTCCAAAAAAAACAACACCGTACATGTAATTTTTTTCCCGACTTTGGCTAAATACGGTGGCTATTGCTGATGCAATATTTCTTAAAAAAAAACTTATATCAAGTAGAAGTTCAATAAGCCGATCGGTAGTCATGCAGACCACGTTGGTGCTAGAAATATCTAGAAAACTGTTATCTCTAGAGATAGTTGTTGTAACAAGGAAAATGCAATGAACTGGCAGCATGCCCTTTGGGTAGTCGTAATTCTTTACCTAAAGCCATTATTAAAAACTTTGGTACGTCTTCATTTCCCTTTATGACATATTTTAACGGATCTGTGGAAAAATAACAATTTTTTGTGGATTTATTCACATCACATTCTTGTCCTAAAGATTCTGGAAAAGGTGCGCCTCTAGTCAACTCTTCCTTATACCATTGACTAAAATTCGATTCCTCAATCAACGCTTATACGCCATAAAACCAATTCGTTTTCGATACAACCTATTTTCTTAAATAAATATTTCTCCGAACTAGTACCAGTACCGTCTAAGCTTTGTTCGGTTATGTAAAAGGCCATTAATCAACAGTTAGTGACAACCAATATAGTTTTGCGCAGAGTCGTTTAATAGATAATTTTTTCTCTATAAGTGACCCAAGCTTGGAATAATACATCAAAAAAATCCGGAGAAACAGTAGTAGTCTCTTTAGATACTTCTTATTTTGAGTCACCTTTCCTAGGGACTTGGTTCGTTCATTCACTCCGTCAATGTGCAGCATAAATTTTAACAAAACGGGCGCAGTCTACTGTTACACGTCCAAACCGCACTAGGCGTCGTGTATGCTTACTAATGTAAGCGGGTTGCCAAGCCAGCTAACAGGGAGATGGGCGTGGTCGAAATAATAAGTAAAATGAATGATTACTACGCTCAAGCACCTTACACCTAAATTCAAACAGCTCAGTCCGGGAAAATATGTCTCTAGGCGCCACCACAATCGAAACTTTGCTAATATAATTGTCTTAAGCTGGGTGTTAATTAACCCTACTTGATTGTGGAAAGTAGGATTGTGCTTACTCAGTAAACTCTCATACGAGGGTCCTAAAACAAACACTCGTCCAAAACAATTCAACTCAAACTCGAATATATTTAGTACTACCCAGGTTATTAGAAACTTTTTGAATACACCTCGTATACCAAAACTTCCAAAATAAAATTTATCACTCAAATTCAACTGCATTCACGTAACCAATAGTTATATTTTCTACGTATTAATGAATAAAATATTCTTCATCAATGATCGGTAATTAATTTTTAAAATTCCTAACATGAACGGTATCTTTTAAATTTAATTTAATTTTTATAACACTTCTGAATCGTATTGACATTCGTAAATATGCGTAAGTTCTTAAAACTCCAACTTTTTGTTATACTTAATGAAGTTTCAATTAACAGCTGATCCGTCACATTAGTGCACTGCGCTAATGAAACTAACATGAAAATTTTTGCAATCAACCTGGAAAATATAACCTTTCAGGTTGTTCATTGATCTTAAAAATCCAAAATATTCAAAGTCTACACTTAACTTGTCAAAACTAGGTCACCAATTAAGTAATCGTCACAAATGTATCTCATACCTGGCTAAATAAACAACAAAATAAAAAAATAACGATAAATATATATTGTCCTGCATAAAATAATAAACAAATGACAAAGAAACAAACACAAATATATTTACATATACCACAACAACGTGGTTGAAAATCAAAACCACACGTCACTGTCAATATAACTTTCTGCAAAAATTCTTACTACTATACAACCCAAACCAACATAACTCGAGAACGATTATCTTTTCGCTTCTAAACTAATTAATAATTACCCAACATTACGCAAATGAACTAAACAAAAAGGTAATCGTGCTTTACTAAATTTTCAAAGTACTTAAATATAATCCTTACTTAAAATTGTCCATTTATCCGACGCTTTTCTTTCTTCTTTCTTCCCGTAAATCAATTATTTGTAGTCCATTTGTAATCCCTTAAATTGTCCGACGGCACAAAACAAAAACACAATTCCACAAACACTTCTTTTCTGTAATCGCAAATAGTCTAACTATACGAGGTCATTACCCCAATAACGTAATAAACTATACACATTTGGTTGCCTCTTAAAACGTTTCTCGCAACCTTTAGGACAGATTAGTCCTTCCTTAACACAAATAAACTTTTAATGTCACATAAAATTACCTTAACATTGGCTTAATTTACTATGAATATTTCATTTACTTAAAGGTGGTTCCATAAATAACTTTAACTAAATATCGGTACAAGAACACGCGCCGCACTCACTATAACGTAATAACTGTTATCTTTTGTAAATCTGCTTATGCACTTTTTACTTTCTTGAAAATAAACAAACTAATTTTATCTTCAATCTCAATTTTATTAATTGTTTTATTTATGAATGTCTTATACGATTCATCCCCTTTCGGGTTACACAGTTGTTTAAACAATGACCGCCTTCAATATTATTCACAAATATAACTCCAACCCATTCTAAGTCACACTACACCTCGCGCGTCTCCCAACATTCACCACAAGCAACAGCCAAAACGAAAAAGCTCCCGTCAATCCCTGACTTTCCTATTTATACCTTCAGCCATCCATCTTTAAACATGTCTTCCTTCCGCTATATTCTCCAATAGTATTCATTCAAAATTTCATAGTCCCGACTGTTACTACAATCTGTACAAGCACGCTCATAACTACAATACATCGCCATATTTGTTTTTACTTACAAATTTTACAATCACTTTATGAAAAAGCCATTTATCGCCATCACATTCATTCAGTGGCCACTCTGGACCATTATACAACTTTCAACGCTTATCTCCCATATGCGCTCGATCTCCTTCCGCAACATTTGCAAAAATAAGTACCGTCTAAGGTCTCAAATCCCATATACATACATGTATTCTCAAAACTTATTGCACAATATTACGAAAACTTTCTAAAACTAACAATTAAACACACCCAATCTTTCTCTACATATTTTCTAAAACATTCTACACTTATACTTCACATCTTCTGACCAAAATTACTCCTTTTTCACCAACATTCCATTCTTTATCAAGTAGCAAAACAGTAGCAACACAGTAGCAAACATTATCGTCCCATCGACAAATTTCTCTTCACATTTACATTCATCCGAATCTATTTATTCCAACACCAACGTCTCTATAATATTCACATACACGTATCTACATACTGAATAATATTTTTCCTAAATTTCCAGTGGCGTATCACCCACCCACATACATTATGCACATACACAAAAAAAATTTTTTTCTCGTTCAAACTCAATATACCCGTACTCAAAACACGTAATACACGTCATTATAACATCCTACATACAGGGTGCGTAAACGCAACCTGACACTACATTTAACGGAGCCACTCATAGACATGTCTTGATAGTTCAATTTCGTCCTAAACATCCTGTTAAGGTTACCTGCAGGGGGTATGTTTAAGGATAAGAAGGTGATTCTCTCTCTCTCTCTCTCTTTCTCTCTCTCATGCATTGTATATGGTGAATTGTATAAATGCAAGTGTGTGTGAGATAAACATGAACAGGTTGTTGTTGAAGAATAATGAGCTGTTGTCTATCCTAGAAGGTAGGTCAAGTGGTTCTTGTATTGACTAAATTGAGCTATTTAAGGTTAAAATTTATTGCTATCTTATTACAACTCTTAGCAATCCCATCAGTTCGTGAACACTTGAAGAAGGATATGTTCTGTATTATAAGTGTTTTGTAACTGTGGTTTCCTATTAGTGGAGTTGATCGGCCTAAGGATATGTTATTTGTGCTAATAAGTAGGTCAAGGTTAAACTGTTCTTTTATAGGCTCTGAGTGTATCTCCGCGTATCTATGTTTTTGATGTTTGTGAAGTTTTTCCGTTTTTTGGTGTTTATGGACGTTTTTAACGTTTTTGATGTTTCTTGAGGGGTATTCTTAGAAATAGACCTTTCACGGTCAAGCTGTAGGGGATTCTACTGTTCAAGTTCGCCAAGAAATTTGGTTGAGCCCATGTGTTGGGAAATGGGTCACATTCAGGGTCACGAGGCTTTTAAGCAAGTAACTGGTTGAATCAAGGTAGTAGGAAATGCTGTTCAAGCAATCCTGGCTGAGTGTTAATTCAGTTATTAAATTGTCTATGCTAAAAGGTAGGTCAAGTGGCTCCCGTATTGGCTCTTCAAGGTCAAATAGCAAAATAATCATTCCTAAGGCGGTACATTTTTCTTGCATAAACCAGTGTGTTGAGATAATTTAGCAACTTTTTGAACATGACATAATATACAGGGTGTTCGCCTCAAAAGAAATATTACTGCTTGCAGTATGTGGGTGCATACTACTGTCCTAACCACCAGGATGAAGTAGTTTCCCTAAGCACCAGATCCGTTTCCCGAAGACAGATAGCCATTTCTCACAACAGGTAACCGCTTCCCAGAAGCGGTAGTCGTTTCTCCGCAGTTTATTGATCTGAAGGGGTGTCATAGTCTTATAACTCAGCTCGTGAGGGGTTAAAGTTTATTGGTCCGAAAGGCCAAATGCTAAAAGGTAGGTCAAGATTAAGTGGTGGCTAAATTGAGTCAAGGTCAACTCTTGTTGGAATTGTTAGAAATCTGAAAGTAGGTCAAGGTATTGGTAGCTTTATACAGGCAGATTGCTAATCTAAACCAATTTTCAGAGACGGTTTATGGAAACAGGAAAAATGATAGGGTTGTATAAATCACAGTGTTGAGATCAGTTAGAAACATGAAATAAGCAGGGTTAAACCAAAGCACCTATTGCAAACTATAAAAATGTATCTGAGCTGGAGGTATCGAAAAATATAAAGTTATTAATGTTACAGTAATGAATATGAAGTATGGTGAACGTGTAGTGTTAGAAACGGAGAGTTTAAATGTGTATTACATCAGCGCTTTTACGAGTATTTTAAAGAAGAAAATCGAATCGAAGATTTAAAACGCTGCTAAACACAAAGGATGTGTTCATGAGTAGTTTGGGTGCAGTAGGAAAAACAACAAACATAACATTTAATAGTAGTGTCCCCAACCATATGTAAACATGCTTTAACTAGAATCATTTTACAATTATAACTTTTGCATCGAAACAAGTCGTATAGTATTATAATTTGTTCTATTCAACTGATCTGTTTTTAACTTATTAAAATATATTTAACAATCTACAAAGTAAATTTACAAAATATTAATATAAAATTGTTTCTATTTTAAAAGGTTCTTCAAATTAAACACAAACTATATTATAATTTAAAATGTTATGTGTTTAAAAGATCCTATCATCCTTTGGTAAGAGGGTAGGAATAATTCATGCTTTTCAGGAAATAATTTAAGTGCAACGAAGGGTTTGTATAAGAGATCCATTTGGATGTGTAAACTTTACAACGCTATAAGTTTAAATTATTATCGATTTGGATAAATTGTTAATGTAATAATAGAGTATAAATAATTTTCTTTACGAAAAGAGAGCCGTATTGAAATATAATGTTTTGTCGTGTCCTACTCGAAATATATTGGTTAAATATTATTATGTTCGAAGTAAAAAGCTTACATTCACCAGATTTACCTTTTGTATACTGTGGAAATCGTAATAAAAGAATACATTTTTGTGCAACTTTAAACTACGAAGCACTATTTTGGTAACTGATTAATATTGTACAATTTTGATATTACATAAGTTTAGTCCAAGAAAATGATTTTGAAATTTGTATTTCGTGTGTAACTGCTATAAAGTTGTTAACCATCCGCTAGGCAAGGGAATTTTACAATCGTGTTTATACGCGTTTACCATAATCATGGAGTGCTCCTTATAGAACATGTACTTCCTATTTATTACACATCAACTACATAATGTAACTAAACATATTGTTTTGACATCACAGCTACGTCAGCTACATGATGACGCCACCAGTTTTTGCATAGAGTGGCCCCTCAAACTAGAAGCAGGGCAGTAATCATGCAGTGGACCAAAGGTGTCGTTTAGGTGCAAAGACAACACAGTTGTTAGCTTATATGTATAGGAAACGTAATAAAATAACAGCATTATGATCGAAAGCAGCGTAAGGAGAACCATCCACAATATTTCCATATAGAAATGAATAATTGATATCTATTTATGCATAAATAAAATTATATGTAGGTGAGTTGGGGTAAATGCGGTTTAGGGGAACTACACCACGTATCATTTTTGCTTTAGGCTTAGTTATTTTTTATTTTTGAAGTTGGTACCACCATCATGTTACTCCCTCCTAAATTCCCTGAACAAAAGGCAGTTAAAAATTTTAAGTAAAGTTTTCATTGAAAGTGTCCAAGTTTGGCAGTTTGGGTAAAATTAGCTAATTGGGCATACAATCATTATTTATTTTATTTTATTTTGCCACCATAATGTTCTTTATACGCCTCCAAATGCGGGCGTAATGTGGTCTTTATAGCACGGAAATTTCATTGATGCTAAGCAGCATGATTGACAGCAAACACATACATGATATATACTAGCTATATCACAGTATCTTAGTAACAACAAATTAGCCTACTGTCGACTTTATTTCACTTCATTTGCATTTAAAAACTTGCCGAAAATACTGAATCTTTTTAATATTTTGTTGCAGTTTCATGGTGCAAAATAAAATAAAACATTGTATGTACCACGGGCATAATTGTAGATTATGGCTCTCAGGATTATAAAAGCCCCCCGCTTCGCGTCGGGCTTTTATTATTCCCTCGAGCCATAATCTTCTGATTATGCCCTTAATACATAAATATCTATTATTTTATTTTGCCACCATAATGTTCTTTATACGCCTCCAAATGCGGGCGTAATGTAGTCTTTATAGCACGGAAACGTCATTGATGCTGAGCAGCATGATTGACAGCAAACACATGACATGATATGTCACGTAAGTTGAAAGAATTATTGAAACAACAAATTAGCCTACTTTATTTCACTGCATTTGCATTTAAAAACTTGCCGAAAATACTGAATCTTTTTAAAATTTTGTTCCAGTTTCATGGTGCAAAATAAAATACAACATTATATGTACCACGGGCACAATTGTAGATTATGGCTTTCAGGAATATAAAAGCCCTCCGCTTCGCGCCGGGCTTTTAACATTCCCTCGAGCCATAATCTTCTGATTGTGCCCTTAATACATAAATATCTATTATTTTGCCACCATAATGTTCTTTATACGCCCCCAAATGCTGGCGTAATGTGGTCTTTATAGCACGGAAATATCATTGCTACTAAGCAGCATGATTTCCAGCAAACACATGACATGATATGTCACATAAGTTGAAAGAATTATTGAAACAACAACCTTACTATACAACCTTTATTAATAAAAATAATAGTAATGAAACTTATTCTTTATAAAAATTGAAAATACAGTTGGATGGATTTGAAATTGTAACTCCAGATGAGCCAACACCAAAACTGACAGTTCCTTCTCCGTTTTGTGATATACTTATAGCTGCTGTACCAGTAATGTTCCGAGCAATTTTAATTCTATTTTGCAGATAATTCTCTACATATGATTCGGCTACTTTATCCGATGGCCATCCACCAAGCTGCTTCATTGCCTTGTATCACCGCCGCTTTCTGCAAAGATCGTCGCCGCACTCCTGCGAAAGCAGTGCCCTGTGTACTTATGGTCATCCGGTAGATTGAGGAACTCTGCTTTTATCCTCGGCATTTTGCCTAAGGTGTTTTTCCCAACAGTCTGAGCACTACATTTGCCATTATGATACGACAAAAACAAGCTGTCAATTTTAGTATGTTTCGGTCGTAATGCTGCATATTTTCGGTACCAAGAGGCAAAATCAACCAATCCATCGCATGGTACAATTGTAAATTGCCTCGAAGTATAAGTTTTGGTTTTTTTGATCTTCGCTAATAGCACTGATCCTTCAGTTGTTACGTCCTGTACAGCCAAATCGTGAAGTTCTTCGCGACAACATGCTCCAAAAATACCAAAGGCTGTGACAACCTATAAAGCACAATAATTTTTATAATGAGAATTGGAAAAAAAAAACTAAAATCGTTATACCTCAACTAACAAGTACGTATGATCAGGCGCCTTCAACATGAATTCTTCAATTTGATGCCGTTGCAATACATATGACTCTTTAGCTTGATCACCTACAGAATTATTCTTCATGAATTCTGTGAGCATGGAAAAACGAGATATATCAACATCTTCCTGCAACTTAAACATCTTTTTCAATTTATAATATAAACACCACAGTGACGACAGCTTATAGATCTTTGACTGCAAAAATAGATATTTATTGAATAGAGATAATTGACTAATGTATATATACAATCCCTTACCATTTGAGACAAGTATGCCATCACATTTTTTGTGCTCCACGCGCAAAACTTTTCGTACTCTTTTATGTATAAATATTTCGATTTACTTGGAATTATTTTTGCCTGGGCGGCCTCAAATTCATCTAAAATTTCTTGTGAATAAGTTTTTGCATTTTCCCCTTCCATTTTAGAATGCAAATTATTTACAAACAAACAGTACCTTAGCAACAATTTAACAATATCACAGAATCTTAGTAACAACAAATTAGCCTACTGCCGACTTTATTTCACTGCATTTGCGTTTAAAAACTTGCCGAAAATACTCAATCTTTTTAAAATTTTGTTCCAGTTTCATGGTGCAAAATAAAATAAAACATTGTATGTACCACGGGCATAATTGTAGATTATGGTTCTCAGGAATATAAAAGCCCTCCGCTTCGCGTCGGGCTTTTAACATCCCCTCGAGCCATAATCTTATGATTATGCCCTTAATACATAAATATCTATTATTTAACATATCCGATAATTCGACAAGGTAACTTTACTAAATAGTGACAATCCAAAGTAAAGTAATAATATAACCTAGAAAATCAGTGACTACTAGGGTGTTAATATAAAATTGACATTTTTTCTTACGCGGGGTATAAAGTTGATGCTCTTTTATGATACAAACTCAATGGCATGGATATTTTCCAAAATTTTTATCGAGTTCAACTGCCCCAAGGCCACTGAACTTTTCTAAAATTTAACAATTAAGGAGCTATTTATTGCTAAATAATTGATTTTTTTTTATGATTTGTTTAAGTTTGTTCCATTAAACCTAATTTAAAACAGTTTTGGTGGATTTGAATGTTTTGGTTGCTACAATACTTCCAGCTAATCTGTTAAAATTTCACCCTACCACCCGCACGAACAGAATTCGTTTTTTGTTGGTTAAGTTCGTTTTCCGTTGTCGCATCTCGCTTTACTAGTCACGATTCAGTATTATTGTGACATTTAAGGGACGGTGTCTATTATCGTGATTCACCTTCTTATTAATTTATATTTGCACAGTAATAATGAAATAGCTATGGCATTGCTCAGAAGTGAAGTGACTTGTCCAATATTTGGTTCGGGGAGTGAATTTCCAAAGAATATGTTGCCTACGTACGAAGATGTTATGAAACTGTTCATTTTGATCTCACAAAGTTATAAAAAACAGTACAATAACTGTGTACGCAAAACCAGTGAAATTGTGACAAAAAATGTAGAAGAAGTGTGGTGCAGAGCTTCAATACCAATCGTAGAACACAAAACAATATTGGCTCGAATTATTGCTTATCACAAGTACAGAAAATTGTTAAAACCGTATAAAGGCAGAAAGGGCGAGGGAAGCTACAAAGAAAAGCTGTTGAAATTTAATAACGAAAGCAAAACATTGTTTGATATTGCTACTTGCAAATGTTTGAAGTTTGAAGATTGCAACTGCCCCAGAAATCGAAAAATACCAATAAAGGAACGAGATTTTTTAATAGATCAGCGTACGAATCGTAAAATGATGATCGGTTGTTTAGACCGCGTAGAGACAAACAAAATTGAAAGGAATATTTCTAGAATAAAGCAACGAAAAGAATTCGAAAGAAAAGCTCTACTCTCTGAGTTCGAATCAAGTCCTACTACAAGTTCACAAGTTCCTATTGATGAAGACCGTGAAATCGTAGCCTCAGGCTCTCAACCGCAATCGATTCCTTCAACTTCTTCACTAACAACGACGGATGTTACAACTGCTACATTTCCTGTTGTTGCCAGGACATTAGATCGTTATGGCGTTTCAGATCGTGTAGGAGCTGCAATTATATCCTCTGCTTTTCAAGATATCGGTATGATTGCTGAAGATGATTCATCGCGAGTTATAGATCGGAGTAGAATTCGTTGAGCTCGTTCTAGAGCTAGGACTACATTGGTAAACGAACCTGTAAGTAGTGTAAATGGCGATCAAGAAATTATTGGATTGTTTTACGATGGCAGGAAGGATAAAACTCTGATGTATGAAGACAATCGTCGAAGAGTGGTTCAGGAGGAGCACATAACGTTACTGAAAGAAGCGGGCTCTGTTTACCTTAGCCATATTTCCCTAAAAACTGGTTACGCTAAAACGATTTGCAGGCATATTCTATCATTCCTGTCCTCCAAGTCGATCAATACAAATAATATATTGGCTATTGGTTGTGATGGAACTGCCGTTAACACGGGAAGCAAATGTGGTGTTATTCGGTTATTGGAAGGCAGGCTACAACGTCCACTTCAGTGGCTCGTATGTCAATTACATGGAAATGAACTAACATTGCGCCATCTTTTTCAATATCTAGATGGTACAACAACTGGGCCAAAAAGCTTCAACGGGCCAATTGGAAAAGCACTTGCTAACTGTGAACTACTAGCAGTTGTTGGTTTTCGTGCGATTAAATGTACCTTACCGGAAATTTCTAAATCAAAACAAGAATTAAGCACAGATCAACTTTATTTACTAGAAATATGTCTATCTATTGACAATGGATTATGTGATCAAAATCTTGCGAAAAGGAATCCAGGAAAAATTGTTCACTCTAGATGGCTAGCAAACAGAGTGTTAAGATTATATATTTCAACTGAAACGCCGTCAGAAAATTTAATGATCCTCGCTACATTTATTTTAACGGTCTATGCTCCTATGTGGTTTCGTATAAAAACTGAGCCACTTTGCTTTTCGCATTTTTGCATTTTGACAAATGATCTAAAATCTGTTATTGACCCAGTCATACAGAGAAACGCATTTTTTGGACATCCCGAAAATATATTGCTGGCAATGTTGGCCGATAACAGACAGCACATTAGAGAACTTGCACTCCGTAGAATACTCAAAATCAGAAAGATGACATCAGGCTTTGCAGTGTTGCGTATTTTCAAAACACCTGTTTTAAATCCTAATGCTGAAAGTTACATTGATTTGATAGATTGGAAATCTATAACGGAGCCTCCACTTACAAAAAATATAAATACTGAGATAATTTCTCAGGCAATCACAGAGCCAGAGATCCTTGAAAATGAAATTTTAAAAAATATTAAAGATTTGCCGTGTCACACCCAGGCTACTGAGCGATGTGTGAAGTTAGTAACTGAAGCAAGTTCTGCTGTTTGCGGATCACTTAGAAGAGAAGGGTTTATCAAAAATAAGCTCAAATCATGTCTTGCCATGCCTACCAAGAGTATCGTTTGCAATAATTTTGTGTTTTTTCATTAACTTTGTATTTTTTTTTCTTTTAATAAATGAGCCAGAATATTTGCTATTTTAATTTTTTTCTTTACTTAGGGGGGACTCAATGATCGAAAAAATGAATTAAACTCGATAACGTTGATTGTATTAAAAGTTTATGATTTCTTGTACACAATTACAAATGGATGAAAATTTTGAAATTTCAAACGCGCTGGGGTAGTTTTTAGACTAGAAATACCAATTAGTGCCCATTAAGTTTGCGGTTTGTATCCTTACGGAGCATCGATCCTGCACACCGCCTAATTGAAATTAAGAAAAAGAAAAATCCGTTCCACCCTAGTGGCTACTGTTCCGCGAATCGGTACACTAGTACAGGCACGGGTAGTGCACTTTCCCCGGTATTTTTTTCTTGTACTGAGAAAGTACACATCTTTTTGTGGGCAAAGTGCGGCACCATATTATTTGCCTGCTTTAACCCTTTATAGGGTAACTTATTTTTTTAATTATTTTACGGTTTTACTCTGAGTCTGTTATATTAATACGAATGGGATCAAAAAAAGACTTAATAAAGTTTTTTGAAATATTTGATAGTTTTTAAGTTTTTGGGTGGCAGGTGTATGTGCCACCAACTCTTCGCGCATATCAGCTCGTGTGGTTGTTTGGTGGCACGTACATGTGCCACTTTTATTTTGGTCAATAAAACTATTGTAATGTTATGAAACATGTTTATTTGAAAAATACAAACAGTAAAATATGAAACATTTAAATAGTAAACATTTAAGCTTTATGAAATGGTTCAAAACAAGTAAGACATAAGGCAACGTCGTATGCTTTAAAATTTATTTTGGACCTTTTAACCTTTAGTACTGCAGTAAGCACATCTTCTGTGTTTTCCTTGCACTGGTAAATGACTACCAACATCTGTCTTCCTCTGAATACTTTCTACAGTAACGCTGCGCCCTCCAATTTTTTTTAATTTTGTTTTTATTCATAATTATTGGAGCTCCCAAACGCTTACGGCTGCAATAATTTCCAATCATTTCGTTTGCTAGAATAGACCGAAACTGTAGTTGGGTCATGGGTTTGGTATCAGTAGATTTTCTGTATAATATATAAGAATTAACGATACAAGCATCTAATAAATAGCAAAATATTTTGACCCACCAATGCCGCGATTTCCAAGAAATGGAGTAAGAGTGTACCAACTGATCAAACAAGTCTACCCCGCCCATGTACTTATTATACTGTGCAATTGGTAGTGGGCATTTTACTGACTCTCTTACTCCCTGCTTGTTTGTTCTTTGCACCGTCGTTGTCTCTGATGGGTCATGCATGGAACTCACTACAATAACTGATTTTTTCCCACGATCGCGCCATTTTGTTACTGATAAGTCATTGCTCATTATAAAGTCTGAATCGCCGAGTTTCATGGCTTTTTTTTCTTTTAAGAGTTCTTTAGGGCAATGTTTTCTGTTTGCTCTGAATGTGCACCAAGCAAATGTTTTCTTTTCCAAAAGATGAGATAATAGAGTAATAGTCGAAAAAAAGTTGTCAAAAAACAAACAATATCCTCGGTTACGATATGGTGAGCTAAGATGTAAAACAGTTCGTTCACCAAGAGTACCCTCCGTGTTTTAATCTTCTTTACCTTCATAGATTTTGAATGAAAGTATGTACCCTGTTTTCGCACACGTTATGGCCCAAACTTTAAAACCCCGTTTTGTGGGTTTAAGGGTCAGGTACTGCTTTAGACTTCTTCTGCCCTTAAATCTCACCATACTTTCATCCACAGATAATTCTCTGGCAGGAGAAAATAAACCTAGAAATGCTTGGTTCAAGTGATCTATCATAGGTCTACATTTATACACTTTTTCAAGTTAGCACATCCCTTATTTGGTCATTTTTCATTATTATTCAGATGCAAGTATCGCAAAATGGTAAGAAATCGTTTTTGTGATATAACATCTGTAATCCGAGCTACTCTAATTGGTCATTTGACCAATACAACCGGATACTTGGAAATCTGTGAAACCCCATTATTCTGTTCTGTTCAGTAAATTAGACTTCGGACCAAATGGTTCACAAAATACAAAATTTTCAAACATTTTCGGTGCGGTTCCTATCTTAGTCCAGTTTAGATGTTAATTGTTTATAGCCTGGCTCTGATTCTCATCTCCAGAAGAAGAACTCTCATTTCCGAAGTCAATATAAATTTCGTCCGGGTTTTCCCGCGGCATTGCTTTTGATTCACTGATATACTCTTGGTTGGGAATGGAATCATCCGAAAGAAAGGTGTTACTTTCGTCATTTTCTGGTATGTAATCTTTATCTTTGAAGGAATTGTCTGAATCAAAATCTTGCCCTTCTTTATCCATTTTTTTGTCGTTTCTTCGTGTCGAAGTTGAAGGCTCTGACGGGAAATGAGTTGCACGTTTAGATTTACGCCTACGTTCACAATGTGATGGTTCGGGACTGCTTGGTGTTATATTGTGCACAGGACCATCCTCGGCATCACTGTTCCCTTCAGCTTCCGAATCCAATGCTTGTTCCTCACTGATTCCAAATTCAACTAGGTCAAAAAGTTCTTGCGCCGAGATCTTTTGCAAATCAGAATAATTTAAGCTCGACATATTCTGCAAAATAAATTATACAGTGCAAATATGTACAATAATACAAGAATTCGTAAAAATTAAGGTTAGATTCACAAATATAAGAGCTGACATCTTCCTAGCCGAAACTAATAGTTAGAAACTAGTTAACACATAAACAAATATAATAATTAACAAAAATGAATCCACATACTTACATTGTTTCTCGATAATTCACAACTCACAACAAGACACACTCACGTGTCAACAACACAACTTGTAATAGCAGTGCTTAACGGTTGGTGGCAAAATACCAAGCCACTTACAGCGAATTTGCCGCGCAGTTTGAGATGTGGCAATTGTAGCGGCCACCAAACGTTCAGGTACCCAGTAAGGTCGAAAATCACTATCAAAACCCACATACTATAGTCTGTAGTGGAAGTGGTTTCTATATTTGCCACCAAACTATAAAGGGTTAAACAACAATAATAACATAAGTGTCATCATCTTTGAGTTTTGCCTCATTTTTGAGGGTGACGTACTTACCCCAACTTACGCATTGTATTTCCTTTTTGTTGAATAATCAAAATAGTTTCATTTTTGCAGTATGTAATCAAAACTAAACGTAGAAATTATTCGCAAGAAACTTTAAATGGGGCACTGCCTCAATGTCGTGAAGGTAGAATATCAGTAAAAAGAGCGGCTGATTACTGTATTCCCGAAAATACCTAGGGACCACTTGTGAGAAAAGCGTGGAACTAGGGGAATCGTGAGATGGCGGCCATTCAACAGCATTACCTCTAGAAGCCGAAAAAGATTTAGCTAATCGTTTAAGGACGATGTATGCAAAAGGTTTTGGTCTTACGAAATCTGAAGTTCTCGACCTAGTTCAGAGTTATGTGACGAGGCACAACCTAAAAACACCTTTCAAAAGAAATCGGCCTGGGGAAGACTGGTGGTTATCGTTTAAAAACAGACACAGATTATCTCTGAAGAAGCCAGAAGCCTTGGAAAATATCCGTAAAGTGCAAACCAACCCATTTCCAGTTTATAGTTTATTTGATTTATTAGGAGAGACCATAAAAAGTATGGATGGGCTGATAAACCGCCAGTTTTTGTTGCAATCCGAAGCGCACAATAATGGTTTCCACAAACGCCAAGCATGTCACAGATGTACAGCCAGATCAGGACGTGACAATTCTGGATTCTTGCATTAATGCATCAGGACGTAAACTGCAGCCTTTAATAGTATTTAAAGACCAAAGCATGGGAATCATGGATTCCAAAGGGTGAAGATCATTCTAGAACATGGTATGTGTCAACTAAAAGTAGCTGGATGACCAATGAAATACATTTAAACTGGTTTAAAAGGCAATTTTTGTTGAAATTGGACTAGAGAGACCAGCTTTACCGATATTTTATGATCATGTAACTCATGTGACACCAAAATTAATTAAACTTGCCGAGGAAAACTCTGTTGTTATTTTAAAGCTACCAGCACACCTAACCCATATATTACCACATCTAGATATATCCTGCTTCAGAGGTCTGAAGGATAAATGGGAAATTATATTAACTAAATGGCAGAAGAATAATGTTGGAACATTGACAAAGAAATCAGATTTTGCTAAGCTAGAAGGTGAAGCGTGGCACGCTTTCACAGAGACGAGTATAATTAATGGTTTTAAGCGCACTGGCATTTATGATTCCAGTGCCAAGATGAAACGAAGGTCAACCGAAACGTCACAAAAATTGATATATTCGACAAGTCTGATTTAGACCTTTTTTTGTGGTTGTTTTAAAAAGTACATTAATTTAAAAATCGTTCACTTATTTGGCGTATTATTAGAAAAGTGTTTAATTATTAATATGTTAGAATTGAGAATGGCAATTTAATTGGCATTTCCTAGAACATGTCTTTTGGGTGTAATACTACATAAATAGTTTTAGTTCCCTTTCTTAAAAAATTGTATTTATATTATTGTATCCGCGCAAGCGTGAAGACTTTTAGGGGGAATACACTTGAGTTATTCTGAAAGCTTTTTTTTTAATTCACTTAATGCTGAATGTTACAGCAATAAGCATGATTTTTACCTAATTTTTTATATTTTGGTGCCATCGGATTTTGGTGGTAAGTTATTTTTTTTCTCATTATATTTAAAACTAAAGCCTTTGCTTTTTTTAGGCACTTTTTAAGTACTCACCTTTTAAGTACTCACTTTTTAAGTACTCACCTTTTAAGTACTCACCTTTTAAGTACTCACCTTTTACGTACTCACTTTTAAGTACTCACATTTAAGTACCCACTTTGCACTTACTTTGCACTTAGTTTGCAATTATTTTACTCATATTTTTTAATGCATACTTTTATATCGCATTTTATAATAATTATTTTTAATGGCACGTGTAAGTCAATATTTTACTATTCTATTATTTTAAATGGCAATTTTTACTTGAATTACATTTTACAACGTAAGTTCTACATACTTTGTAAATAAATTTGGTGAATTAAACTTCAAAGAAATTCAATACAGTTATGGACACAATATATAAAGGGAAATAAGCAAGACATCGACCTCACCAAGTTCACCATTCTGCTTCATAGTTACCAGTTACAGTTTATGTACCGAACATTCAAAGGTAATCTGTTTATATATTTAGAATAGTATAAGACTTCTGATTTTTAACCTTTTCAATCAGATATTAAATAAACTTAAGTATTTCATGTTATTTTATTTTCATTTTGATAAATTGTTTATTATTATTCCTTAACTAGGTTTTGTTGTTCCTATATATACATATATATATATATATATATATATATATATATATATATATATATATAAAGACAACATGGCGCTCGAGATTTTATCATTTTTTCATAATTTTTAGATATTTTTTTATGAATTAGGTATAAGTGAAAATAATTAAGCTTATGAGAAGCAGGCAGTATTTCAGGTATGTTAATTAAGCTCTAAATTAGAACTCTCCCCTATCTCAATTTACCGATGAGCCGACGGCAGTAGCGATTGTTATTTGGTAATTTTTTATTAATGTTACAATTTAACGCCATTTAATAATTGTTGTTATACTTTGGCGCCCGAGCAGGGACTTGAACCCTGCTTGAAATGTGAGTACTTAAAACGTGAGCACTTAAAAGGTGAGTACTTAAAAAGTGAGTACTTAAAAGGTGAGTACTTAAAAAGTGCTTAAAAAAACCAAAGGCTTTAGTTTTAAATATAATGAGAAAAAAAATAACCACCAAAATCTGATGGCACCAAAATACAAAAAATTAGGTAAAAATCATGCTTATTGTAACATTCAGCATTAATGAATTAAAAAAGCTTTCAGAATAACTCAAGTGTATTTAAAGTCTTCACGCTTGCGTATACAATAATATGAATCAATTTTTAAGAAAGGAACTAAAACTATTTATGTAATATTACACCCAAAGATATGTTCTAGGAAATGCCAAGTAAATTGCCATTCTCAATTCTACATATTAATAATTAAAAACTGTTCTAATAATACGCCAAATAAATGAACGATTCTTAAATTAATGTACTTTTTAATACAACCACAAAAAAAAAAGGTTAAACTTGCCGAGGAAAACTCTGTTGTTATTTTAAAGCTATCAGCACACCTAACCCATATATTACCACATCTAGATATATCCTGCTTCAGAGGTCTGAAGGATAAGTGGGAAATTATATTAACTAAATGGCAGAAGAATAATGTTGGAACATTGACAAAGAAATCAGATTTTGCTAAGCCAGAAGGTGAAGCGTCACGCTTTCACAGAGACAGTATAATTAATGGTTTTAAGCGCACTGGCATTTATGATTCCAGTGCCAAGATGAATCGAAGGTCAACCGAAACGCCACAAAAATTGATATATTCGACAAGTCTGATTTAGACCGATATAATAAAACCAAAAACCACGATATGTGCATTACTGACAATGGCATTGACAATAGCGTCAATGTTCAAAATTTGCAATATTTGCCTTCAACATCGGATTTTCTTAATATTGGAAACATAGAAATTCACAATGAAGATTCGTTATCCACAGAGAAAGTAAAGAATACGTCTTTTACTCAACAAAAGCAAACGCAGACGATAGCTCAGAAAAGTCAAATGAGCTCAGTTTACATGATAGTAATAGCAGTTTATGCATATCTGAATATGAAGATGAGGAAACGGAAAGACTTTGTAGACCTGATGTCTTAGAGGAAAATGACTTCGCAATCGTTAAATTTCCCACAAAGAAGTACCTCAAAAACTTTGTTAGAAAAATAATTGAAACACACTCGGAGTCATCTGATTACACAATTAAATTTTTGCGATATGTTAAGAAAGAAAACGGTAAAATTAAACGGCCACCATTACCAGATATATCAACTGTAATATAAAGTGGTATTATTTATCAGTTAAAAAATCCAGTATTTGATAGACGAGAATTATTTTTAACATTAAATGTTGATTTCACGTCTCTAAACGTAAGTTAATCATACTGTATTTTTATGCATCCGGTAAATGTAACGACCGTTTTTTTTTTTGTTGTTAAATTACATAAAATGTAATAAATCTTTATTTTTTTTTATCTACTGGGTCAGAATTAGATGTTTTTCGCTCTATTTTTCTACTTTCATAATAAAACCTGATTAAGAAATAAATTTTAGTTTTGATTTATAAAGGATTCAATTAAGCAAACAAAAGGAATAAATATTAGTAACCATGCTTGTAAGTAAATGTTAGCCTTATAATTAAAGTGAACTTGCCTCACTGTCTTCTATTAAAGCAGAAAGTGCACCAACTTACATTTTTTTTTTAATTGAGGGTTTCTAACAAGAAAAAACTGGAATTCGAATCCGATTTCTTCAGTATCGATAGATAACACCCTAATAAATATAATGTAAAAAGAGGAAAATTAAAAATGTATGTATGTATATATTAGAAGCAGTTGACGTACAATTAGGGCAGTTTGGGGGTCTACGTACCCCAACTCACCCTACAATTTGACTAATATTATCTACACCGTAGCAGAGTTGTGTAACAGTTTAATAATATTTAATCTTTATTTTAGTGTACAATAAAAGACATTATTCAACTTACGTGATCTTAGGTGATATTAAACTAGTAATACTTCTACGATTCCAAGTATTGTCCATCGATCGTCACTACTTTCCTCCATACATGCCAATTCCGCGTCGAAAAAACTGGTCGTCTTTTGAGATGATCAGCGAATCAATCAAAATCAAATTTTCACCTATATATATGTATATACATATATATATATATATATATATATATATATATATATATATATATATATATATATATATATATATATATATATAGAAGATCGTGCTGCTGTCAGCGAGACAGTGTACCATTGATCGGCACAAATGATAGTCAGAGAGAGCAATATCTGGAGAATGTTGCGGATGGGGTAGAACTCACCATTTCAACGTTTGCAGGTATACCTTTAACACATTTGCAACATGAGGTCGAGCATTTTCATGCGACAAAACAACTTCAGCACGTCTCTCCCGGTATTGCGACCGCTTACCTTTTAATGCCCAGTTCAATATCACCAATTGCGTTCGATACCGATCACGTGATTGTTCCACTTGGCTTTACTTACTTTACTAGTGCATAATACGGCATGCCTAGGTGATACTACCAAATACACAGCATGACCTTGGAGCCGTGAATATTCGGCTTGGCCCAGTCACACTCGCGATTCCCTCAAATGACGAGAATTATACTCGTACACTGAGTCCTTTAATCACGAATAATTTTAAAATGTAAACACAGATCCACTAATACTGATGTTTTTATGTTGACAGATGCCCATATTTACTGCATGAAGCGATCTATTTATTTTGACCTCCACTTACCGCTAGAGTGATCTATATAGAAACGGCGGTATAACTACGTAATATCAAAGCAACCATGTTCCATAATCAACTAGATTCATAGACCATAGAAGTAGCAATACTGCATAATATAAGTGCTTGCATGTGTGCTCTTGCGAAAATGTGTGACCTCTATTCAAATGATACCCTAAATACCGTAGTTACCATTACAATGCATTGAGTGTGTCTACACGTATGTGAATTGTTACTATGAAATGTTAAACTTTGAAACATTTCGGTTTTAAACTTTGAAATTTTTGTCAAAAATGTACATTGACAATCTAATCGAGATCGATAAAACAAACTCGTTTCAAATTCACTCCGTAGTTTTTGTGTCATTAAAGTGGAAGTTGAGACATAATGCGCCTCATCTGGAGAGAAAATCCCTTACTGATATGTTCAACCCTAGAACCACAAGACAGAGTTGACAGCGACTGGCAAATATTTTTTCCCCACTCCCAATGTCGTTATTTGAGTTCGTTGCTGAGTGTCTCACGACGTTACGAATTTTCAGTCATCGTTTGATAAGCTATTGAGATGGTGTAGTTTTGGGAATTTCGAGTTATTACGACCTGGTCGCTTACCACGTATTTTATGGTCACAAAACCGCTGCGGTATGAAACATGAGGTTTTCAAGATTTACAAAATTTTTTTTAGTTGCATTAAACTGTAGTCAAAGAAACCTGGATTGTGTGTTCCTGGGATGAGTTTTGACACATATAACCAGAAACGCCAATTGCTCGAACTACAAAAATACTTGTATGAGGATATGAGTAACTGTGACATCTTTGAGAGCGAAGAGAATGAGAACGAACACTACAGATACGGATGATGTCGAGCTTTAATGCGACAAGCACAAAGACCTTCTCGTTGTAATATAGTCATTCATTTGCCATGACCAGAATGGCAAGCTAAAAATATCACAAATCCAAAGGAAATAACATCCGATTTATTCTTCACGAACACAATTCTAGGTACAATTGTCGAGTGGACAAACTGCGAAATTGAAAGACAAGAAATAGGTTATGAAAGTGAGCATTGGTATATCGAAGCAACAAACCGTGTTGTAATGAATGCGTTATTTGAGAGACATTTTAAAGGACGCTCATGATTTTTGGCCACCAGTTTTCAGACCAGTATTTTTTAGAGTGCCATGTGCAAAAACCGTTTCGAATTTCAGTCAATTTTTGAGGTTTGACAACAAAGAAACAAGGGAAGAAAGAAAAAATGTATAAGTTTGCTGCCGTGATGAAAAATTGGGAGATTTGTAAAGAATTGGAATTCTTTGTGTATAAAACTGAAATTAATTATTTGATGTTTTTAAATGTACAGATCAGAAATAGTCAATATTTAATTTTGGACCACCTCCGAGAACACCAATCAAACAGCTACCGACAATCAGATTATTCAATCTGATACCGATTAAGGTTTCATCTCGCTAGACATTTTTCCCCGAGTTTATACCAGACATAGTTTTCAGATTCATTACGATCCCGTTTCATTTATTTTTTCTTATGTCATTTATCTCTCACCTGGTGCATCTCCAGTTTTTTTAACATTTACACTAGACAATACACGCATAGAAGTGTGAAGATGGGAAGTAAGTCCGGAACCGTTTCATAAACTCGTTGGCCGGACGAGAAGTAAGCCTAATTCGCAGACATACACAGATATACATGAAGTAGCTAGTAGGACGGGATAATTGCCCTTGTTTTGTAGGTGACTTCGTTACACACACTCTCTCACATACACACACATACACACAAACGAAGTAGCTAGTAGGACGGGGTTATTGCCTTTGTTCTATGAATGACTTGTTACACCGAAACACCAGGTAGAATATATGTACTTGGCGAGATAGTGTGTAAAGGTTGACGCAGTTCAAAACCTGTTTTTGTAAAATTCATTTTGTAACATTACATACGAAAAATAAACCTTACTTTTGTTTTACTTTGCGCCATTTTCCATTAAAAATAATTGTATCTAAATTCAGTTCACAAAACCCCAATATCCCGGAAATAAGACCGATAGGCTTTTCTCACAGTGAAATCTTCCTGTCCTCCCATTTAATCCAGGATTAATTAATTTCCGCATTCCTATCCAGACGATCTATTAAAACTCACCCCAGAAACCGTTCGGCTAAGGTGGAACAGAGTAATTAAAACCACCATCTCAACCACCTCCAACCATACGGTGAGAGAAATTGACATATCTATTTCCATAACCTCCGTCCGTGGTAGTCTACCCTTCTCCGTATTTCAATCAAAGTAATGCTCTACCTAATTAGAGCTTCTTTCGTAAAGCTAAAATCAAATTAATAATCCACCTAAACACATTAGTAAAACCCCCAGTAATTTTCCACTTTCAAGTACAACATCGATTTTATTTTACGAACATTAACCTAAAAGCATTCCTTCAGAAATGTATACAAATTGATAACATTAAAATAAATCTATCTGTTAAAAATACTTCCAGAGATAGTTTAGGCCCCTTATTATGGTACACTTATCCGTTACCTAATATCAGAGTTGCATTTAGGAAATTTCATTCATTTATACATTAGCGTATCTTGATCGACAAAATTGTCAAATAATTATTGATTGTATTGTTTATATTATTAACCGATTTTGACTCAGTTAATGTAAGAAAAACATCCGCTCGCAGCCGACCCAGGAGCCACACTGCCACCACTAATTGTATTACCCTTGTCCACCACATATTAAATGGAACTTAGAGCATGTTAAGTTTGTACATATTCTGTAAATTTTACTAGCTATAAATTGACATAATGAACTAACTTTGCATTGTAAATAGATGGAACATATAAGATTTTATAAAACCAACCTGACTGTTTATTCGAAAATGTGTAGCAAATTTTTTAAAGTAATCTTAATTTGTGCATCTCAAAGATAACCTTCAAATCACTCCGTCTACGACATTTGAGCTATGTCGCTGGTGGAGTAAAATTTACTTTGACAAATCAAATTAACTAATAGGCGTAAGGGCCTTCTAGATGTTCGTAAAAAGTTGAGACAGTGTTACGCTCCCAGAGAACATGTTACCATCTATAAGACACGTTAGGGATTTAAGTGTCGTCCGTTTCAAAATACATTGCAAATAAGCTTGATAAATATGATATGAAGCCACCATGTTAAGACAAAATGATCTTACACGTACTCTGCTAAACCTGTATAAGAAGAGAATATAGAAGTCTATATTCTAATCCCACACAATACGTTCTAGAGTTCACTGAAGGAATCCATGGAACGAACAGAGACTGCACAATTGGTAATTAATTCAGCGCTTGCGAGGTTGCAGAGAATCTGTTAGAGAAAAAGCAAACGGTAGTTCAGACAATAAGAAATATTGAAACCGATACTCCAAAACAACTGGTCGAAACTTAGGGTAATGTTAGTCAATTTTTTAGGTTCGTTTTTGGTAAGCACTGTAGATTGGTGTCATTTGATCCGAAGAAAAATAGGTCGGTCATCTACAATGAACGACCATGCTGATTTTGGTGAAGAAACAAAAATATTATTTTATATTCAAACAAAAGGAGGAATTGAGTCGTTTGATCAATATTCCATCCAACGATCGTAGGAAGGAAAACGCAGAGATGCTTAATACAGCAGGGGTAAACTCCTGTGTGATCCACAAACGTAATCCGAATAATACCAAAATCCCGAAACTATCGCGTTTTTGAGAAACTTCTCTTTTCATTGGTTGAAGAACGTTTGAAGAACAGGATAAAGTAAGTGTCATTTACCACGAGAAATGGAAAGCAATATTCGTGACATTCTGAAATGTGAAGAACATAAGATACCACTTAAGAACTGCCATTGAATTCTTAAGGCAGATGTGAATTTTGTACTCGAAAAATAAACGGGAGTGCCCGAAAAAAAAGTGAACACTGTCATAAAAATTAAATATTTTAACCCATTAATTCCGAGAACCATTTTGGTCAAAAAATTTCAATTTCCTTTATAAAAATTTAAGTATGTGAGTAAAACATAAAAAGGTTAAAAAATATTTAGACTGCAGTTTAGAATTAAAAATTATTATAATAATGTAGTTTTGGATATTTCCTCAGAAGTTGTATTTTGGTGTACAATGGATGATAATGGAAAGATTCAAAACATTTGCCGTGCAGAGGAACATTGCACGCATCACATGACTTGATCGTCTTATTGCTACAAACTTGACACCTTCATCTGTTGGGTGAAAATAATATCTCCTCCGTAAGTAATTCTGGGGTTTCTTACGGATGCCCTTTTTGATCCTGACGTTAGTCATCTTTTACCATACTTCACAAGCAATTTTGACAGAATTTTCTTCGGAATAACAGCTTTCCATCGGCACAGCTATATTCTCGAGTCAAAATCCAGGCATTGGTAGCACACTTATCAAAGAGTCAAAATACTATAGGTGTGTACCGTTTTTTCCTCGAAATGCGATACGATAGTTAGAAATGTAATTATGTAGTTGATCTTCACCGCCCTTATAGGAACAGTCTGTATCAACTATTGAACGCAGGGGAATATTAATTTTGCTCTGCTCTTTTACAGAATATCATTTACATTTCGTGACTGGGTCAATTCCGAAATCATTGAATAATAACGTGTTACACGTCCAAACCGCACTAGGCGTCGTGTATGCTTACTAATGTAAGCGGGTTGCCAAGCCAGCTAACAGGGAGATGGGCGTGGTCGAAATAATAAGTAAAATGAATGATTAATAAGCTCAAACACCTTACACTTATACTCAAATAGCTCAATTCGGGAAAATATGTCTCTAGGCGCCACCACAATCGAAACTTTGTTAATATAATTGTCTTAAGCTGGATGTTAATTAACCCTACTTGATTGTGGAAAGTAGGATTGTGCTTACTCGGTAAACTCATATACGAAGGTTCTAAAACAAACACTCGTCCAAAACAATTCAACTCAAATTGAAATAAATTTAGTACTACCCCGGTTATTAAAAACTTTTTGAATACACCTCGTATACCAAAACTTCCAAAATAAAATTTATCACTCAAATTCATTCAATGAACGGTAATTAATTTTAAAATTCTTAACATGAACGATATCTTTTAAATTTACTTTACTTTTGAATCGTATTGACATTCGTAAACTTATAATTTCTCAAAACTTTTGTTATACTTAATGAAATTTTAAGACAACAGCTGATCTGTTAATAGTGCATTGCTCTAATGAAACTGACATAAAATTTTGAATCAACCTGGCTAAATGAACTTTCAGGTTGTTCCTTAAATCTGAAAATTAAAATTGCAAAGCTTACTTTTAAAATTGTCAAAACAAGATCACCAATTAAGTAAATGTTACATCTGTGTTTCATACCTGTTTAAATAAACAACAGTAAAATTTAACGATAAATATATTTGTCCTGCATAAATAATTAAAACACAAATATTTACATAAATTACATCAGCGTGGTTGAAAGTTAAACCACCAAGTACCACTTTGCAATCTTACTACTAAAACAAACCATACAATACGACTCAAGAACGATTATCTTTCGTTTCAAAACTATTAATATTTACACATTACACAAATAAATAAACCAAAAGATAATCGTGCTTTACTAAATTTTTAAAATACTTAAATATAAACCTTACTTAAAATCGTCCATTAATCCTTGGATTTTCTTTCTTCTTTCTTCCGTAAATTAATTATATGTAGTCCATTGGTACTGCATAAAATTGCCTGAAGCACATTAAAAAAGGCTAACAAAACTTATTCCTCTGTGCACTCGCGATTAGTTCACTTAGCGAGGTTATTACTCCACAAACATGTAATAAACGTATACGTTTGGTTGCCTTTTAAAATTTCTAGCAACCTTTACACCAAAATTAGTCCCTTATACAAATAAACTTTCAATGTCATATAACGTTATTTAAACATTGGCTTAATATACAACGAACGCTTCGTTCACTTAACAGGTGGTCTCATAAATACTTTTAGCTGAATCTCGTTACAAGAACACGCGCCCTTCACACTTTAACATAACAACTGTTATCTTTATTCAAATCTGCTTACGCACTATTATTTTCTTGAAAATAAACAAATAATTTTATCTTCAACTTCAATTTTAATTATGGTTTTGTTTATGAATGTCTTTTTCAATTTATCCCGGTTCGGGTTACGCAGTTAATTAAACAATTACTGCCTCATTAAAATTTCACAAACATACTCCAACATCATCACTTCTATCACTCGCGTGCGGTCTCACCGAGCTCTCATCACAAGCCAAAAGCTAAACTTCAACTAACGAACCAACAACCGTCAATCTCTGACTTCCTATTTATAACTTCAGTCATCCATCTTTAAACATGTCTTCCTTCCGCGTTATATTCTCCAATAATATTCACTCAAAATTCCATAGTTCTGACAGCTGCTTCCTCTATACAAGCACGCGTGTAATTACAATACATCGCCATATTTGTTTTCACTTACAAATTTTCAATTACTTCATGAAGAAATCATTTTCGTCATTACATTCATTCAGTAGCCACTCTGGAACCATTACGCAACTTTTAACACTTATCTCCAAATTGCGCTCGATCTCGTTCCGCAACATTTGCAAAATAAGTACAGTCTAATGTCTCAAATTCCATATACACAATTTATTCTCAAAACAATTGCACAACATTACAAAACTTTCTGAAATTAATACTTAAACATACCCAATCTTTTCTACATATTTTCTAAAACATTCCACTTATTCTTCACATTTTCTAAAAGATTACCCATTTATCTTCAAACATTCCTTTCTTTATCAGCAAAAACAGAAGCAATCCAGTGGAAAGCATTATCGTCCCATAGTCAAATTTCTCTTCACATTTACATTCATCAAAATCTAATTATTCCAACACTAAAGTCTTTATAACATTCAAATACACGTATCTACATACTAATTATATTTCTCTAAATTTCCAGTGGCGTATCATACACCCACATACTTTATACACACAAAAAAATTTTTTCCGTTCAAACTCAATACACTCGTGCTCAGAACACGTAATATACGTCATTATAACATCCTACATACAGGGTGCGTCATCGCAACCTGACAAACGTGACTACACTACTATCTTTCCAGCGAATCCCAACGACACTAATTTTAGCATCCAGTGCGCTACACGTAGCTCCTATTTCAAGTTTTCACATTATTGAAGTTTCTATTAGTTAACATTTATCAGTTCTGCTTTCATGAACAGTGCCAGTAGCCCCAAACCCGATTTGTCCCAACTTTCTGATGAATTTTCCTGAAGGAAGAAGTGATCGAAGTTCCTTGGTAAATTTGAAATTGTTAACAGTATCCGAACTTGAGGGCAGCTACCCAAGCTTTGCACCCAAAGTGCACGGGTTTCCCACGAATAAATCTTTTGCATCCGTGTCTGCCGATATTCACGACGTGATGCCTTTATATTTATGCTGTTTAGCAAGCTTCAAGGGATCTATTTTATAATTTGAGTCTGCAAAAGCAATATTTCTCATTTTTTCCATGAACTCCATCGCATCTTATCTACAATACGTGAGTGGTATGATGCGTTTTCCATAACAATTAAAGATGGTTCTGGTTGATTAGATAATAGCTGATTAACTAGCCACCTGTCAAAGGTTTCTGCGCCCATGTTATCCTGGTAATCAAACAACTTAGAGTGCACGGAGAATATTAAACTACCATTTTCAACAAAAATCATCTTGATTTGGGGCGTGTAATATGATGCGAGTTTTTTAGTGAATGTTCTTCCCAAGACCTTTTCTGGTATCCTCTAGAGGATATCCACGTTTCATCTAGGAATACAACTGATAGAAGTAATGATGGTTGCCTATTAAGGTCGTACTCTTTTAAAAACTGAATTCAAGGACTAAGTCTGATGACGGAAACAGAGTCCTTCTGAAACGTCCGCTATAAAATCAAAAACTGTGGAAATACGCCGATCAGCTCAACTAAGTTATCACAATTCACGACAATAATAAAACAGATTTGATTAGTTTAAAATCATAATAATATGCAAGTTGACACCTAAATTATAAACCACAATAAACAAATTATCTATCTTCAAGCAGGGGAGGCGGTGTGGCAGTGTTAACTAAAATGGATCTAAAATATAAAGTTTTAACTAAAACTAATAACATTTCAATAGAACATGTGTATGAACTGGCTGCTATAGAGTTAATAAACTACAATACAGTAATTATTTGTATTTGTAGACCTTCAGGAGATAATTTTGTAACATTTATTCAGTGTTTATCCGAGACTCCGAAACATTTTGTTAATTGTAGTAAATGCGTGTTAATTACTGGTGATGTAAATGTGGACCTTTTAAGGAATAGTTTTGAGCGATCCGAATTAACTGATCTGATATCCAGTTTCAACTACCATTTCTTGATTAACGAAAGTACACGTGGGAAAAGCTGTATTGACAATATAACTGTAAATTGCATGGATAATGTTTTGGATAGCGGTATTATAGATTTTAATTTATAGAATCACCTTGGAGTGTTTTCCTCTTTAACTATATATGAAATGAATCAATCGAATAAAATGAAGTCTTTAAAAACAATCCGTCCTTATACCAGGTCGGGATTTATTAAATTTTATGAACAATTTGATACAGTAAATTGGAGTTTCGCTCAGTCCGTACGTTATGACATCCATTTTAAATTTCATAGTTTCATAAATATCATAATGAATAAATTCTTATTGTCCTTTCGATCGTATCAAGTAAGCAGCACATTGACAAAACCCAAAGTAAATTGGTTTAACGAGAATGTAAGGGAAATGCGAGAGACCTTAAATTATCGTCGGGATCTTCAAAAGGCAAATCCAGATAATCTATACTTTACTCAAAAAATTAAATCTTTTCGCATAAAATATAAATCGGAAATAAACAAGAGCAAAATTTCTGCCACTCAAAGTTTTATTACCAATTCTAAGAATCCCAACAGGGCAAGGTGGTCAATAATTAAAAATCACACATCACAACAAATGTTACAAAAAACAGATATAACCCCCGATTGCTTCAATAATAAATTCGTACAAAATGTTGCGTCAATAAAGTGCAATAAAACTTTGAGCAAGAATTATTTGCAAAATCTTAGGGTTAGTTCAGGTTAAAGATGCAATTTTGTCATTAAAAAATAGTACCACTGAGAATTATTACAACCTCACTGACAAACTTATGGAAAGCAGAATTAACGTTATTATCGAACCTCTAACTAAGCTTTTTAATCAATCAATAAAATGTAACACTTACCCAGATCCATTAAAATTGTCAGTGGTTATACTTTTACATAAAAAAGACGATCTCACTGTACCAACGAATTACCGACCCATTTCAATCATACCTATTGTCGCAAAGGTATGTTAATTAATTTCAAAAAATCAACTAATTGCATACCTTGAAGGAAATAAGTTGGTGCATACCTCACAAGATGGGTTTAGGTCATCAAAGGTACTATAACAGCGTTAATGAGTTATGTTACGCATATTTTAGTCATTCGAACAGAAGATGTACGTGGAAACACCGTTATGGGACTTAAGTAAGGCTTTCGAATCAATAGATCATAATACATTTATTGAAATACTTTAATATTACAATGTATCAAATTCTGCGTGTGAAATGTTAAGTAGTTATTTACGAAATAGGTACCAAGCTGTCAGATGGAATAGAGAAATTTCTTCTCTAAAAAAGAATTAGTTGTGGTGTGCCGCCTCAAGGTTCGATATTGGACCCTTTTATCTTCTCAATTTTCATAAACGATCTTCCCTATAATATTAGCTGTTGTCACTTAATACTTTACGCTGATGACACAACTACAATTAACTCAAGTGACACATTAAAAGATATGCCAACTTCTTCAAAGAAAACGGAAATTGAACTAAATAATTGGGTTCAGGCGAATGGGTTAACAATAAACAAAAACAAAACACAAAATGTTCGTCATAGTTTGCCTCCCCTGTTTGTAGATACTGAAAGTGTTAAATTGTTGGGAATTTATCTTGATTGCAAATCAAGTTGGTCTTCCCATGTTGACTATCTGGCAACAAAACTAAATAGAAACATTTTTTTAATTAGAAAATTAAAAACCATACTTACATTAGATTCCCTTATAACCTATGGTATAATACTGTGAGGTTCATCAAGTGCAGCTTTAAGAGAATTTTCGTTACAAAGGAAGGTGATCCGAGTCATGGCGAATCTTCAATACCGAGCAAATTGCCGACACATTTTTAAATTGTTTAAAATTTTAACATTACCCTGTTGTTTTATCAATGCATGCGTAATTTACATTCACAATAATAATTTAGCAGTTACTCACCAAACTTTTCACAACCATGATACAAGAAATAAAGACAAATTATATTTAACCTACTTCCGTTTAACAAAGTCACAAAAATATGGAAGTTTACCTTATAAAATATTTAATTATTTGCCTAAAAGTATTCGTTCCTTAAAAAGTTCATAAAAAATCTACTTGTGAACAATTCATATTATTCCCTGGAAGAGTATTTGATCACCAGTAACCGTTATATAATTGTATTATTTGTGGCTTTTTGTTGTGTTAGATGTTTTTTTGTCACCCACATTTTGTCTATTTTGATATAATTAATGTGTTTTTTTTTGACAATTGGCAAGTACAAACCATACAATAGCAAGATAAATAAATAAATAATAATAATAATAATAATAATAATAATAATAATAATAATAATAATAATAATAATAATAATTACCTCTTCATCGAGGTCGGGCTTTTCACAATTATCCCCATAATCCACATCAGGGTTAGCTGTGGTTAATATTAATTTCCTTCTTGCTCTAACAAGTTTCGTTTGTCTAACAATTTCTTATTATTTCTTGAAGGACTGTATCCACGGTTCAAGTGTTTGTGCACGTTGTATGAAGGTACCTTAGTGTTCTTGGAAACCACTGCAAAAAAAAGCAACGCGCTTGATAACAACTTCGGAGTATGTAACTAATCCTTTGCCTCCTACCTTTTAACAATGCTTGCGTTAAATTGTTCTACTATGTTGCTATTTACATTTTCTGTGAAACTCTTAGAATGCCCTTATGACAGCGTACTGCTGTCATAAGTTTTTCTTCCATTCCAAATATTCGAAAATCGGACATGCAGTGATGATATCGGCTTCCGTTTTTTCACAAAAATATTGTACTTCTTTACAAACTGTATGTTCTACAAATATACGGCTTACGCTGTTGATGACATTTTGTTTTAAATTTCTAATTTTTTCTTCATACGTAAGGTCTTCTGCTTGTCTGTGTTGAACCATTTGTAATTGTTCATCTCAAAATGTTTACATTGCATTTTGTAACACCTAGAAACCTTTTTTCTGCTTGTTCCTAAATAGGTGATTAGTACACTCTATTTTTAGTACAACGTAAGTTTCATGAGGCCTGCTAACAAGAATGCTCTTAAAGCAACTGCTGTCACCATCTGCTGTCATTTTGCTGTAGATAAAGTTGTGCAACTGCAGCAAAATCCATAGCAGTAAATGATAACTTCCAGTTTTTGTAACATGTGTGTTTTGCCGGTACCTCGACTCTGTTTTCAGCTCTTGGAAACACTTTATCCAATGAAGCAGATATTGGACCAGTTTTGCTCCAGACCAGAGTTATTTCCTTCCCCTCGATCGTGTTTAAGGTAGCTCCAGCTTATATCTTCGGCTAGTGAAACAAATACGTGTTAAAATGTCAACTTATAAATCAATAAAGTATTGTACTGTACAGATTTTTATACCCAGCGGTATGAATATTAATAATAAATATAGTAATAATCTAACCAGTAGAAGTCTTGTAACGTGCAAATGGCTCTTTAGTTAAAAAAGGCTCGAAAATAATTAAAAAATAATTTAGGATTGCTGTAGCATTGAATTTATACGAAAAAATAAGGCTCTTTTAAACCCATACCAGATGTGATTGTTAAAACCCGTAAAATTGTAAAGTAAAATTAAAGCGCAAATACCACTCTTTAGTCTAAGAATTGAACTCAAACAGGTAAACATTCTTGCAATAACAATGGATTATAGAGAACTAATAAAATTAACTTATCCTATCGCACGGTAACGTGGGGTAAAAACAATTATAAATACGTACCTGTAACGGTAGAAAAAATACCATATGTGATTCATCTTTGTAGTGAACCCCTTTCTATAACAAATCCAAACATAAGCGTTATCATAAGAGTAGAATGAGTGCAGAATAGGACAATGACGTCATAATTAACTAAAACTGGTGGGGGGTGGAGTCGGGCCTTCGTAAATTGACTTAGCCCCATTGCCAGGAAGTTTAAATTTTTATTCCAATAAAGGGGGCCTAATGCTAACTTGTAAGACAGGTGGAGAGCTTCACGACTTGCTCTCGGGGCTTTGCCTTGTGGAGGCCCCAATGGTGGAAATTTTGAATTTGTATTTAAATCTCTGCAGATTATGGCGAGAAATAAGGACTTGTATCTTAATAAGAGGCCTAATGCTAACTTATGAGACAGGTGTAGGGTTTAGCAACTTACTCTTAGGCCTTCGTCCATTGACCAAAATTTGAATTTGTTTGTTAACGCTATCTCGCGGTATATATTTAAAAGTACGTACAGGGGCTTGTAATGGTTAGGGAGGGAAATTTGAAGTAAGGAGTCTAACACTAAGGTTTAAGGTCCGCCGTATGCATCAGGGTCTCAAACCGCTATTACGTACGATATATTTTGGTATTAATTATGAGTCACAATGTATCGAAATGGTTTTGTTTTAATTGGAGGAAAATTTGAATGTGTATTCTAATAACGGGGCCTAATGCTAACTTGTAAGGCGGATATAGGGCTTCACAACTTGCTCTCGGGCATTCGCCCTTGGTTGAAAGTCTGAATTTGTATTTAAGTCTCTGCATTCTGGTTGGTTATGACGGGAAATTTGAATTTGTATCCTACTAAGGGGCCGTAATTCCAACTTGTGGGACAGGTATAGGTCTTCGACCTCTTGTCTAAAATTTGAATTTGTTTGTGGCGCCGTCTAGTTGTGTATAGACTAATTAATGTATTCTGTAATATAGCTGGCTCCACCTAACGGTATTTTTTTAAAACTACATACATATAACTGTAATGGTTATGGGGGAAATTTGAGATAAGGGGTCTAAAACTAACTTTTAGGGTAGGACGTATGTCTCTGGGTCTCACTGCACACTGTTAAGCACAATATATTTTGGTTTTAATTATGAATCATAATTAGATTTATAAATAAAAAAGGTAAAAAGGTAATCAATTATTATAAGTAATACCATTTTGAGATTTAACGCTAATTAATGTTTTCTTCAATAAGGGGTGGCGTTATTGGAAATGGAAAAATCCTAATTAAAATCTTTTACATATAAGCTCTGCCTTAGTGGAAACACCTCTGTCAAAAAGGCCTGCAAGCCTGGACATCCTAAGTCGTTATTAAGCTGTTTATAAAAAAGATAAAGGGTTTTAATCATTTATTCTAAGTAATACTATTTTGAGATTTGAAGCTAATGAGTGTTTTCTGTAATATGGTCTGACGTTATTGGAAATGGAAGGAATCACTCTAGATCAAATCAAACAATCAGATCAATCACAATTAATCAAAGCAGTTAGCCATAGCGGTGCAATCAGTCTCCATCAAATCAAACAAGAAGCTGTGCTGACAATTCTTCATAACCTTCATGTGAAGATTCTCCCACTGTATATACCTAGCTCCTATGAACAACCTCTTACTTTAAAGATAAGGCTAACTGACACTCAGAGCTGGTACTCTCCCTAAACGTGAGTGCATAGGCGAGGTAAAACATTCGATCATCCACAAATCAATATCAATCAATCGAATCATAACTTACAAGTTGCAAGAATCAGCTTACAATTCAAAAATACAGGTTTGGCGTAACTTATAGCTTGTTCAAATCAATGACAATGCAAAAATACATGAGATAGCCTTCGGAATTACTGTCAATATACGAACACGAAGTAAGCATGTAACACTATTATTTGTCACATTGCCTAGTAGTCTAATGTAATATAAATCAATACCAACAATTTAAAAAGTTAAAAAGAAATGAAAAAAAGAAAACTTCTTTATCCAGGGACTGAACCTGCCACCTGCAAGTCTAGCCCAAACGTGAACCGTGCGCTTACCCATTCCGCCACCTGGAATCACAGTATAGTGTTGCGAAACCCGTGATCAATGTGGGTTGAGTTGGTAGATATTTATAATAACTAATTTTATTTTCAATTTATCCACACTCTGTTGTAGTATTACTAAATACCTACCTACCTACCACCTGACAGTATCTTCCCTTGATTAATAAATATGCATCATCGGGGGATTCTATTAAAAGTGTGTTTACTTCTTCTCTTGTAAATGTTTTGGCCTTGTTGGGTTTGCATCCTGCGTTTCGTCTTTTTAAAAAAGCTATTAATGTTGTGTATTTAATGACTATGTTCTCTTTTACTTGCACCATTGTGCGTAGCATTGAATACTTTGACCATAATGTTGATGCTCTTAATGCTTAATATCGTAAAGTATTACATTTTCCAAATAATTAGTGATATGGTTTTCTTCGGCCCATTTCTTATAATGTGAGTACTGTTTTTTCATATCTCTCTCCGGATTATTCTGGTAAGAGAGAGATATAAGCGCTATATTTACTTCTTCTAGGATATCGGGTGGTGTATTTGTATATTCTAAGTCGCTTGAATCATTCATTTTAAAGAATTATTAAACTTTAGTAAACGTAAACAGGGGGTCCACTTTAACAAAGTTAAAAATGTGAATCAATTTGAGAACTGTCAGCCATCCATAGCATGTTGCAATGGCTGTACTACGGTGCCTACTAAGACTCCGAACGTGCTAAGTCCAACAGGAACTCGTAGAGTTATCGGATTATCTTCTGTGGAAAATGGTACAAATGTCACTGTGGCGTGCTGTTTCGGTGCTGTAGGCCATTATGTTCCTCCATTCTTCATCTTTCCAAGAGTCAGAATGCAACAGCATTTCTTGAACGATGCACCACATGGATATTGGAGCGTTTGTAATGAATCAGGGTGGATGAACGCAGAGGCCTTTCTCGAATGGTTAAGACACTTTATAAAAAATGTCAGACCGGGTATGCTTTTTATTTCATCTCACGTGACTCCACAGGCAGTCTAATATAAAATCATCTGGTCTACCTTCTTTGACTCGTGCTGCTTGCAAAAAAAATAACGGAAGATGCTACCGTCACTACACGTAACTAGTACTCCCGTTAAGGATGCCTTACAAAATAAAGAAGCGGAGATCAAAACCAAAGAAGAGAGGAAAGAAAACAATCGTAAGAGAAGTGAAGAAAACCAAAAGAAAAAAGCTGAAAAGCAAAAAAAAGGAGAAGATTCAAAAACCGAAACATGTCAGAAAAGTGAAGTTCGATGATGACACGATGTCATCTGATTCCTTCATATCAATCACTTATATGGAGAAGATGATGGTAACCGATTATGTGGGTGATAGAGAAGAACTTTGCTTAATTTGCAACCATTCTGGTAAAGATAAAGTTTGGTACTGTTCCTTGTGTCGGAAGTGGGTCCATGCCGCCTGTACTTGTCTGACTGCAGCAGAGGCAAAGCGCAAAGCATACGTTTGTGACTTGAAAATAAATAAGAAAATACGTTTTCAAGAATAATTGTTTTGCATTCGTCATCTTATCCACCTAGTAAACTCATCTTCCCCGCATGTGAGGGTAAGATGACGATTTTGACATCACATCGTTAAGATAAAAAAGAAAGTATGAAAACGTGAAAATATTAAAGTAATAAAAATATCATTTGAATCTAAATGTATAACGATGACTTTAAGATCAAAAACAAGATGTTATGTTGAAATCACATGGAGAAAAAAATATAATAAGCTTAATATCGTCATCTTACCCCTCCTTCCTCTGCATACTGACTTTCTTGCCTAATATGAGGCAGGAAAGTGTGTACTTTCGATAGAGGGAGGCGGAAAAAATAAATAATATTCCTGGACTATTCATTGAATTATTTTGTAAAATAACGAGTACTTACTTCAAATGTTGGAACATTGAGAAACTCCGTCTGAACCGCCATTTTGAAAACAAGAGACCACTTGTGATACATCATTGGAATGGGAATTTAGACAGGTATCGTTCTGTGAAAAAAAAATTGGTATGTTCCTATTTGAAATAAGCAAAATAATGCCACTTTCGGTAAAACCGGAAGTGATAGTCAGCTGTTTTTAATGTCAAAAAATGTATTTTTATCCACTAAATCTGCATCCCAAATTTTAAATTTCTATCTGTTGTTTTAACAAAGTTAAGGTGTTTATAATGATTTCGTTGACACCGTGTATATTTTGGTTCATCGTAAAAAATATTTTAGACATAAATGTTTCTGTTCACTTTTTTCCTGATTATATTCGAATAATCCTGGATGCAATAATTATCAAATGGATGTATGTAGGAAAGTAATAATATCAAAGCCGGAAATATACACCTCAACTAATAAATAATCTTTGTATTGACCTACATAATCTACATAAACCGTAAAATTATTTTAGATGTACTATAATTTTATACAAATATTTACATAACATCTGTAAAGGTGCTCTAACAAGTGTAATCAACGATCCACTCATTTAAAAATGCAGCTGGTATAAATTTAAAATATACACCGTAAGCGGCCAAGAAACAGTACATAAGGCTATCGTCTGTTTTAAATGCCAATATAAATTTATTTCTAGCGTAAACGAAATAACATTGAAAGAAAACATTAATAGGAATAATACACAGATTTTATAGACAATTTGTAGCTCTTGCATGAGTAAAACGTAGGAAATTTCTTGTAGTATAAAGTCAACACAGCACTTAAATCATTTGAAAAACCCATTAACGTTTAGCTACATAAATTTGCATAATGTAAAAAGTTTATCTTCGAAGCTTTTGGGTTGTTTAGCAGTCTTAGTAACAGTAAAACATCGCTTTCCTAAATTCAGAATAATTCCCGCATAAATTTTTAATCCTTACGCTTAAATACTACTTCCAACTGTATTTCTCAGATAATCATCATTTATAGTTATCGATGTTTAAGTGATGTAATACAAGCATGCATTTGATTTGTCTTTGCAGAAATTTAAGCTCTGCAAAATGACAATCTCATAAATATTATTTCTAAAAAAGTATTTTAAATGAACTACAATTGTTCATATTTACCCCTTTACACCTTTTCGAATTAGGGTCAATGTTGTGAACAAATTTTTGTTTTGTTTCCCTGAAGTGTGTTATCCTTTGATTATAATCTAACCCAAGATACACATAGTTAAGATTCTCAGCAGACCGTTTTGTTTAACAAATATTGTATATCGCTTTATATGAATTTAACAATAAATGAACTCAGACATAAAATGTTTGGCTGTTCTTATACACATAAATATTCAAATGTAGCTCTCAAGATATACTTTCGGTTTACACCTTAATACTTTTCGTAGAAATTTAGTGTCAGGATTTGCATGCATTCGTATGGAACTTAACGAGAAGCACGAAGCTTAAATTACATGGTGTGAAACAACACAAGACCTTTCAACCTACAAGTTGAAGGGTAAAAGAAACGAAACACAAAAATTGAATACCTTTAGGTACAATACTAATGAGATAAGTAAACAAAACAAACGATCATTTTGAATTTCTGCTTCGTAAATTAAAAAATCTGGTATGGCCATCAAATCACTTTCATATGAATACAGGGCGTCCCAACGATTTGAGGGTTGAAGATTACGCCCATACTGTTAATTAACAAAAATTTTATAACAGATTATTGTAGTCAACAACGAGGAGCATCTGGTAAAAGTATTTTTGTATATACAAGGTGGCCCTTTTTTGAGCAATACGCTTGTGTTTTTGTTAATGGAACACCCTACATATTTTTATATATTTGAATTGTCTGTAAATGTGGGAAGGGGGTCACTTTATCTCCACCACTTTTAATCGGATGAAGTCACAGTTAAAAGTGGGAGGGTGGGGTGGAGGTGGTAATTATGTGGCTACACCAACTCCACGTGACCACGCCTACTATCACCTGATTGGCCGTGCGCGCGCAAACTGCCCCAGGCCGATCGTTCGATCGTTTTGATTGAAGGACCTAATGACCGACCACACCCCTCTGGTTTCTGATTGGTCCTTAGACCCCCAGGCTATGTTCTAGTTGGAGGACTAAGGTGCTGTGTTCTGATTGAAGATTAGGTTACGCGCCCCATTCAGCTAATTGGTCGTGCGAGCGAGAATTTGAAAATAAGGGGGCTCTTATACTATCTCATACGACACGAACTTGTGTTAGAGTCTTCACATCCTTGTCGATACCCCCTTGCTGATAAACAGTATTCTAATAAGGGGCCCCTTATACTATCACATAAGACAGGTACAGGAACTTGTCTTATTGTCTTCGCCCCTTTGCCAGAGCCCCCTTGACGGTAAATAGTATTCCAATAAAGGGGACTCATACTATCTCATAAGACGTGCAGAAACCTGTGTTAGGGTGTTCTCTTCCTGATCGTGGGCTTCTTGGCAGGAAATTTGAATTGTCGTGGCGCCATCTAGAACCAGTGAATGGTTTCTGTTATGAACGTGGCGGCTCCACATACCGGTATATTTTTGCGCGAAATTTTAACTTGATTGTGGCGCCATCTAGTGGTAACTAATGTTTTCTGTAATAGAGGTGGCTCCATCTACTGGTATATTTTTAAGACTACTTGCATGGCCCTGCAATAGTTAAGGTGGGAAATTTGAGATAGTGTGTCTGTAATAGAGTTCGATTATCGATAATAAAAATATTTCTGGTTTGATGATGAGACATCATTAAAGGTATCTTAATCAAATCAATTTCGATCGGAAGGGGTCCACATGACCAGATCACTCTCAACCAGATTAATCTTAACGCTGGAATAATATGTTTTTTTTTATACGTAAATACTAATTTACGAGATTCCAAATAAAGAAAATACGCAAAAAAAAACTTTATTTTAAACATAATTTACATTCTTTATATATTTAAGGTTATATTTATTGAAATCATGCAAAATTAGCAATACTCGGACAATAGTTACATACTAAACGTTCTTTATTTGGAAGAAGAACATTGTCTTGGTCTTCAAAAATTTTTAAAATAGTGCGGACATCTTGACGACGATCTTTACGAAATTTTGCATGTGAAGCTTACCCTACATCCATGGCCTGGTAAGTAGATGTGCTAACTCTATCACATATTCACTACGAGAAACAGGTTTGGTATTAGCTTTCAGTTTATTGTAGCAATAAATGACATACGAATTAATAATCGCTGTTTTGATTATGCCATAAAATATGCATAAAGGCGAACTACGCGTTTTTCTACTGCAACTAGCAATGCTACAAAGTTGATCAAAAGTATCAACTCCCGAATTCGTATCATTGTAACTCAAGAAAATGGCTGGTTTACCGATCCGTTTACAAACTTTTGCTCCTTCATGGAGTGTCGAAAGTAGTAAAACTACTTTTTCTTTGTTCGAAACGTAAGATACCAGCGTTTTATGTTGATCAAAACAAAACATAGATGTACCAAGGCGCCGCTTTTTATGTCCAATAACTCACCGGGAATCTCCCTCTTGCTTTTGCGCAATGTTTCCAAAACTGTCATATTGTACGGAAGCTTCAAAAACGCATCAGCCAGACCAACTGAAGTGAACCAGTTGTCCATCGTAATATTACGATTCCTTCCATACATTGTTTTTGTTAGCTGTTTCACGTAAAACTCTGATAGAGGTAGGCCATTTGTTTGAGTAGATTTTGCCAAGTATGGCATTACACCTACCATGTACTTAGACGCTACAGCACATACCATGACGAATTTTATGCCGTGCTTTGTCGGCTTGGTGGGTATGTACATTTCAAGTGGACATCGTCCTCGGAACGCCAAAAGTGCTCATCTATATAACGAAGGAAGAGGCGTATATGACATTCGCATATTTCGATGAACATATTCCATACCTCTCGTATGAATAATTCGTTTTTATTTTTGCCTGGTCTCGTTCACATCGAACCGCAGGCAATTAGTCAAAAATACACAACAGTCACAATTCACACACGCTCTGTAAAATGGTGCCGTCAAACGTTGTTCTTGCACTCATATGATTATCCGCAGATAGTACTAAAATTGCCATATATGCATTTAATTCCAGTTTTGTCAAAGGTGAAATAATTGCAGATGGTTCGCCATAATTTGTAGATTGCCTGACGATCTCCTCATTTGTTCGTTGCACTATAATACGTTGAATATTATCAGGTATAAAATGGAGAAAGTGATCGTTGACAGTGGTACATGCGTAAGCTTTTCCATTACTGCCAGATATAAAGTGAATAATATTTCTACTTGCTACTTTTTTTCGCTCTTGCAGAAAGTTGTGTCTACCATCTACGTCCATTCTTTCCTTTTAATTTGTATTTTGTCGGCATAGTAATTAAATCCTTTGTCCGCTGTACTTTGGCTAGTTGTGATAAAGCAAAACTATCGTCAGAAGAATCATCTGTATTATCTTTAGTATTAGGAGCAATAACCTCTCAAAATACTTCACTTGCCTCTGAACTTATTACTGTATCTGAAATCTCACCATCCTCCAAGGAATGTTCTATGTCTGCGTTATCTTCTTCAACCTCACTGCAGTTGTTTTCATTTGATTCTGGATCGCTTTCTTCGCAATTCATTATCTTTGCAAGTTTTAGCTGCAATTCATTATCCTTCTTCGCGGATTTTCCGTAAAACCTAGTACATTCCATTTTCGAAAATCACAAATAGTTATAACAATATTATAAGAAGTAAAGCTTTCCTTGCCGTCTGAACTAAATAAAACTAACGTTAGAATAATACTCAACACGCACTACCGCGTGTACGCGCACGCGCGCACGCGCACGCGCACACGCGCACACGAGCATACGCGCACACGCGCACACGGGCAAACGCGCACACGCGCACACGCGCACGCGCGCACGCGCACACGCACACGCACACGCACACGCACACGCACACGCACACGCACACGCACACGCACACGCACACGCACACGCACACGCACACGCACACGCACACGCACACGCTCACGCACACGCACAAGAACACCCACACCCACATCAACACCCACACCCACACCCACACCCATACCTACACCCACACCAACACCCACACCCACGCCAACACCCACACACACACCCACACCCACGTACGCATACACACACTCCCTCTCCCTATCCCTCTCCCTCTATCTCTCCCTGTTACTCACCCTCTCCCTATCCCCCCAAATTTTTATACATTTATTAACTTTATCTCTCTAATGCAATATTTTTTATATGAAACGTGAAACATACAATAAATTCAACCAAATTTAAATAAAAAAAAAACGGAATAAAAAATGTGTAATAATTGATATGATCCACTACTTCTTACAGTCGGGACAATAATAGGTCACGTGTTCTCTACACAAATATTTTTTGCAATTAATGCAGGTCATATAGGTTTTGTTATCACATTTAGAAGTGCAAAATTTGCAGCGTGCTCGTTTGTTTTTGTTGCTAGTTCCAGGATGAGGTGCGGTAGAATTTTCCACCAATGGTTGTTGGATAGCTGTTACAATTGCAGCTGCTTGTTCATTAGGGGGAAGATGTTTTCTGGACAAAATGTAAGGATTTACCAACTGTTTACCCAGTTGTTCTAAAAACAGTCTTCTTTTGAACAAAACATTTTCATTCCAGTCTGGATTTATTTCGCGCCATAAGACGAAAGCATTATAGGGACTGGTATCTAAAATATTGTAAAATAAGATTATGAGCCACCGATTTGTTTTTCGTTGTATATGTATGCACCGATTAGTTGATCTAATGTATCAACTGCTCCTTTTGTGGAATTATAATCAAGTATAATTTGTGGTTTTTTGTCTTCTCTGTCGCTTATTTGTTTCTGGTTATGAACCATACTCATTAGAATGACCTTCTTGTATTTTTTTGGAATATAAGACACAACTGCGGTATCTTTAGTAAAATAAAATTTGGAACTATGCACAACGTTATTTACATCCATGATAGGTAACTCATGCTTGCTTCTCCTGAAAGTCCCTAACATAGTAAGATTTCCTTTGAGAAGCATTTGACCCAATTTATACAATGTAAAGAAATTGTCACAAGTTACGTTCTGACCTCTTAGTTCATAAGTAAGGTTTAAAACTACTCTCAGCCCCTGGTCCATCTCAGGTTTTCCCCAAGGTGGTTTTCCCGTATATACTTGAACTTATTCTTTGCTGGCTTGCTTGGTATATACTGCTTGAATGGACGACTTCTAAATGCAACCAGCTGCTCGTCCACAGTTACTTTTTTCCCAGAATTGCACAATTTTGGTAGTATTTCAGCCCATTCGTCCCAAAAATCTACAATACGAGCCAACTTATCCCGTAGCCTTCTTTCTTAACGATCTTCTTTATTATCAAACCGTAACACGCGTGATATATAATAAAATCGTTTCAACGACATTGTTGCGCGAAAAAGATGTCTGCCTGTTTCTGCGTTCCACAAACTTTTGGTAGATTCATCATGCGATCTGTAAACTCCTCCTAATAGTAACAAACCTATGTACGCCTGCAACGTAAGGTCATCTAATTCTTGCCACTTGTCACCGTACACTCTACGACCTTCGATATTAGTCATTTTCAATATTATATTTTCCAGAGAACTATCTTTAGATTGAACCGATTGAACAGATGGCATCAATTGCGTAGGATTTGTCCGTCTAGCATCGTCGAAAAATCATCGTCTGACTGTCCATAATCACTATCTTCACTGATATGATCTTCCTCTTCCGAAGCTTCATCGTCACTAATGTCATTCAAATTATCAATAAGCTTTTCTAAGATATTTTTTGCCATTATTGTTATTTCAGCACTTTAGAAGAACTAGTAGTACGTACAACAGACCGCACTTTACTCTGCAATGTAACAAACTAAACTGTCGGTTACATACTGCGATGTGATATTTATACCTGCTGCAAGTTGCAAAGCTGTTCCTGTTTCGACTTTCACACGCGACTACAGACCTGCCGAAAATGCTGTAGTAACTCGCATGGGTAGGTAGGTACATTTGAACAAGCATGTGATGATATACATATTATCTATCCTCAAATTTCAATATAAAATAATTGGAAATACAAATATATACGTCCTGCTAATGTATTACAGCCCCGGGTCATAATGATCCTAGGAACATCAATGTAACAATTATGTTTAAAAAACAAGGAAAAAAAATGTTAAAACAAACAAGCCACCTCATTCTTCAATGGATTAGAGACAAAGTCATTAACTACGAAGTTTAGATATTAATAAACAAAAAAGTTATCTAACCAACAATTTGATTTCTGGTCATATAGACCAGAAGGTAACAGCAGGGTTAAGATGCTATGACTAATGCGGGCAAATGCCTTAGAGATGTCAACATACAAAACATCCATCTGGCTCTGAGAATCAAGGTGAATAGACAAAACTTGGGCAATATGAACCAAATTAACCACCGTTGAGCGGTTTTCCATAAACCCAAGTTGGTAACGTGATTTTAACCGTTTAACACTAGGATATATTTTGGAGTAAAGAAATAATTCATGAATGTTTGCAAAATTGCAAAGTACAGAGGTTGGCCTGCAGTTAGAAATAATGCTATAATCACCTGATTTAAATACATGACATCAGGAAATTGATGGGTTTTAAGGGAGATGTTTATCAGTGTCGTGATAGGTTGAATAAACATATTTGAATTTGATCCGGTCCTGCGGTATTTTTATTTTTTAGTTTAGAAAAGCACGCTTTAATGTCATTTCGGTAGCTTAGTAGATGGACAATGATAATGAGTAATCCATTTCCTGTGCTTCAAAAGGAGGGTATAAAAACGCTGTTGAAAAACTCACGAAATGTATCTACAATGCCTTGCGGCGAAATATACTTGACGTCAAAATACATGTTACCCAGAATACGAGATGAACCTTTTTTAGAATTAATATATGACCAAAAATATTTGGAGTCATTTACAATCGATTTTTCGACGCTGTTAATATACCTTCGGTAGCAATTCGTATTTGTTTTTTATTTTGTCGCCTTAACCTATTATAACTTTGAGAATATGTATCTAATTGATACTTAAGTTTTAAATATTTTTTTTATATTATCATTAAACCATCGAGGATAATTTCGTTTGAAAGAATGATATAATGGGACATGACAATTAAATGTTCTATGTATTATGTTATAAAATTTTTCACCGGCTGCATTTACATCCGAAGCAAGCGTTAAAAAATAATTTCGTTGCACGTTTGTGACTGTGCGTGCATCCATGCATGCTTGACTCACAGTGTAATTTGATTTAAATGAGACACCTTATTCGGTGTATTCTTGGTCAACTCTTCACACACATTTAATTAATTCCTCCGAATCTAATGAAAATATTCGTAATAAGCTTCTGTTATTCAGAACTGTTTTCAACACTTCGATATAATTACGTTAATGTAGTCATTAACGTAATTATGTAGACTTCCAGCATTCACTTGAATATTTAGGTACTATTAACTTAAATGTGAAAAATAAAAAAAAAGTTTACTACTCACATAAAAAAATAGAAAATACGTCAATATTTCAAATGTTAGATCTCTCTCCATTACGATCCATTTATAGGTATGTTATATTAAACTAATTACCTGCTACTATTTCTGTAAATCTATATAGTTCATTTGTGATGTAACACAAATAAGGAGCTAAATGTCAAACGGATAACCTTTCATTAAGAACCCACGCGTGTTGCAATAAGCACAAATACATACTTTCGAAAACGTAATCTACAAGTTTAGGACATTTTGAGTTGATAACATCCATACCATGTATATGCTCCTATAAAAATTTTTATCTACCTACGGTATGGAAAGGGTGCTTAAATGTATGAAATATTACCCGTGTTTTGTTGATCATTTTAATCTTTGCATTAAATTCTTTATTAAACAATTACCCAAGTTTATGGCCCTCTAAGGAAAGTTAACGCTTTTAGATTGAACCCTTAATAAGTTATTAAATAGATCACAGAGTAAGCTTAAGGTCCCATTCTGAAAACAAGCATACTGTATTCTAATAATCCACCTATATTGAAGAATTTCCACTTGTATTCAAATACATTATCTAGAAATAATTTTGGCAAACAAAAAGAGACATTAACTGAAAAACTAAAGTTGATAACGTGCATGAAATTTCGTTTTTGATTTTAGTCTTAACTGCGTATAGTTCCATACACATATCAGAAATAGTTACCATGCACGCATCCGAAAAATTTCTGAAAAACTGTCAGGGTATTTTGAACAACCTGTATACGTATTGGGTAATTTTGTTTGTAGTTTTATTCACTTAGTTAGATTCCGTATGTATATTTTTTTGTTTGAGAGCTTACTGTCGATAATGAACGAATTTGTTTAACGTGTGTTGCGACCTTTAGGGAAGGTGTGTGGCGAGCTTTAGTTTTTTTTGTTTGTGAATTATTATTCCGTAATTTAGGTTGTTTTTCTTATTATTCCCCGTTTATAGAAGTTTGAGTAGCGTATTATTTGTAAATAGTTGTATATAAGTGTAAATAAGGTTTATTTCGTTTGATTTCCGTAAAATATAATAGAAAGAGTGTAAATTTAAGTGTATATGATGTCATGTTGGCGACATAAAGACGCTTAATTATAGTGGTTCAGATTAATAGTGAGTATGTTGGTTTTAAGTCATAGAGGAAGAATGTGGGACTAATTGCTTGTACTTGAATGAAAATATAGAGATGTTTTTCACGATGATTATGCTGACATTTGAGATTTTGGAAATTACAGAGTCCTTACGGACGAAAACGAACTTTATGTGTTGGGGGTACCTTATCTTCTCCTTCCGTTTTTTAATTGGTGGAATTAAATTAGATGACATTTTGTGTGAGTAGTGGGATTTAAAAATCCAATATGGATTTTTGGTAATAATTTGCTTGATTCTGAAACTGATCGCGCTCTCGAGTAGTAGTACGGTGACGCTTGTTGTTACGCTTTAAGGGGTGGTTTAGAACGTTGATATATTGAACCTTTTGGTGTTTAACGAACGTATTTTTGTGTAGTAAGGGTAGTTAAGCTACTTCTGAAGAAAACCTGTGCAAAGGATTTTATTAAAACTGTTCATCACCAAAGGATTATACCTTGTGCCGATTTCGATTTTACGTAATCACGTCACCTAGAAGTCATCATCGTGTTATATTAGTGCTTCGGTGAACTCATTGGTTTATATCGCTTTTGCGGATTTAAAAAACATTAACGTTCTTGTAGTGCCTCTTAATTACCGTGCAAAGCGTGTTTAAATATAAAGAAACTTTCGCAATATAATAAAATTATAGTTATTTAAATAAAATTAATTACCTTTTGGATTGTTAATGTGAATAAAACTGTTTAAAAGATAAAAGTTAACAAGCGTGTAGTGCTATTTTGAAGCCCTATTTCGGATGGTTCGCTGAGTTGCTGTCCAGCACACCTGGAATTTATTGCGGATAGGTAATCGTATGTTTTTTGTATGTTTAGGCACGCTATGTACTCGTAATTTTGGCACGACATCCCTTATTTTGACTACCAAACATTCTGGCGCCCAAAAACCGAACTGATTTTGTTTTCGTCCCTTATTTTGACTTACGTACGATTTAATATTCTGGTTGTGCAAAATTTTTCAACATCTGACTCACACCCAAAACGCTGGCTAGTCGGGGCAAAAAGGCCAATTTATCTGTAATCCCGTTCTACCACCCGTTTATACCGTTACAAAACTTTACCGAAACATTTCTCAAACAGCGATACATACACATGCAATAAAGTTTGTTATGCACATAAGTAGATATAATAGCTTACACAATCGATATTGTACGTGCATACTTGTTATTGTATGCGTGTTTGCGTATGCACGTGCGTACATGCATCCCCTAAAATTATCGCGGTCAAGTAGAGGTTATACATAAGAAGAAATTGGGGTTCACAATGTGTAATGAACCTCCAAGAAAGACGTGGTAAATCTCTTGAAATTAAGGCTCTTACTATGTTCTCGGGATTTATGTGGCAATTGTGAAGGGTCCGTCTTTATTTCAACGCTTGTACTTTTATCTACAAATCGGCAACTTGAGATAGTCCGACGTAGTATTTCTCCGTTTTTCCAAACGTATCTGGCATTGACAGACATAACTTTTCTCACTCAGCTGATCATTTTGGATAAAAGAACTTGACCATACCAAATACTCAATTGAGACCTTTAAACCCCTCCTTCTCGATATTAGTTCCCAGAACGCCAAATTTGGCATTGTTATCGTTGTGATAGAACATTTGTGAGCAAACTCAGCTATCCTAAATGTATTGATCGTCAAAAAAAAACTAATTCTACAGCCTTATGACTGAGTAGAAGACTCTTCCACATACAATCTCCTACAGTCCATTTTCACACCCAATCGGCCAATAACACTTCTTCTGGAATTCGAAATAAAAACGGCCCTATCTGGATATCTAAACTTTTGAACAGGTTCAAATGTTTTGTCGTTAGTGGATCCTCTCTCACTATTCTCGGTTTTGATAGATGGAATACATCACGATGTTTACGTATCTCGTTCCTTGCGGAAAAACTTCCTCTTTTCGTGGAAAATTGCAGATTCTTGGACATGTTCCTCTTCCTTTTATGTTATAGGGTAAACTGGTTGTATTACATCTGGTACAAGAGTTATCTCAGCTACACATATTAGGAATAGACCTTTAGTGCGCTATTGATGCCGTCCCATACTTCAGACGTGGTCATTGGTCTGTTGAACCTACGGCATTGCTCAATTTAATAACTGGGGAACACCATTTTTACGAATGGTCTCGTTTCGGTTTTGTATCGATTATAAGTATCAACGTTGTAACTCAAACGTATATTACTTAAATTTTGGATTTTCTTATCTAGTTTAAACATTTATTCTGATCATTGGCAAGTTCCTGTCTTATACTTTAAAACCGGTCACTGCCATTACTGTGCCTCATATTGAGCTATATTGTTTACTTACGCTTACGGTTCGAACATTTACGTGTCAGTTTTGTCAAAGTGTTTAGTGAACATAGTCTATAAATTGGGTTGCTGATGGATCCGGGTACGATTTGCATGATCAATTTTCATGAGTGTTCAGAATCTACCGAATATTCGTTGTTTTACCGAACTTTTGGAGTATTCGTTAGTCATCAGGAATGTTGGTTAAAAAAATTGATCCCCTTAGAGTATGTATTTTGGAAACTTTTATTTAGTAACATATTTTTACGTATTTGAAGATATCTGGGATTATTATAATTGCAATAGGGTTTAGTATCCCTATTCCGAGAACGAAATATAGCTTTGTGTTGTTTACCAGTAATGGATTGGAGTTGGAGGTTAAGATTTGGTTTACACGTTAACATTGGTATGCAGGGTTATTACAAATGATGTTCCCGATTTCAATTATAAATATTACTGGATTAATCTGTTTTAAGACCATTTCACTTGGTAAATGGAAAGGAAAACTCATAAGTTTCGTTTACATTGGTTTAGGTACGTATCTTGTTTGTTAAAGTCAATTTTGTCAATTGTGTAATGTAGTTTAAGACAGGAAAGCATTTTGTGTTGATTAGCATCAATAAATCAGTTATTAGTGTGCAACGACACTTTAGAACCAAATTTAATGAAGATCCCTAGCAATCACTATTCGAAAGTGGTAGAGCAGGTAAGGTAAAAGTTTGCGTAGTCGACACAAATCTACTGTTAAATGCAGCAGAGAGTTGGTATACCACAGCCAACAGTTAAATATCAAGCCTTACAAAGTTCAAGCATTTAAAACAAACAAAAAGTTCTAAGACTTTCATTTCGTGAGAACATGCAGGTATGGAAATGGATACTTTGTAAAATGGTTAGTCTTTAGTGGTGAGCCACATTCCAATTGTGTGGTAAAGTGAACAGACATAATGTCAGAATATGGGGCTCGGAGAACCCACACATTTATCGAGCAATTCGATTCTTTGAAAGTTAATGTGTTTTGTGCTATCAGGTACAACTAAGTGTACGGGCCTTTTTCTTTGTTGGACAAACAATAAATGTAATAATTTTCGTCATGATGACGGAATGGCTTCTTCTAATGAACAAGATACCCAAATTTCATTCTGAATTAGACGGCACGTCACATACTATTTCGATGTTAGGACTGAACTAAATCAGTGGCCTGACAGATGGATCGTCGCTGGTCCAAATTATGGTACTCTTGAACTGGTCTCCAAGATATCCGGACATCACCCTCTGTGACTTGTTATTGTGGGGATACATCAAAGATAGATACCGTTACCAGAAAGAATACCTGAGAAAACAACGGATCACCAGAGCCAACGTAACAATCGACCAAGACACTCTTAAGAAAGTATGGCAAGAGTTTAAATACAGCCTTGATATCTATTGTATCATAAGGGGTTTCCATATCGAGCATTTTTTAATTCTTAACACCTGGGATGAAACTTTTTGAGTTTTTCTTGAAATGTAACCATTTTATTTTTTTATATGATAAATAAAACCAGATTTATGTACACTTGAAATCATGAACATCATTTGTAATAACCCTGTATATTAAAATCCCTTTTACTATTTTAGTTTGGAGAAAATTGCATTTAGTATTAAAATTGTTATTTTGTATGAAACGTAGTGCAGAAAAAGCGTATATTGCAGATATAAAAGCGTTTTGGTGACAGGCCGGAAGAAATATTTAGATAAATTTTTCGTCTACAAAATGTTTGGCTTCTATATACGTAACTTTAAGGATCATTATCGAAAGGACTTCGTTGACGGAAAAATATCAGTTTTGAGTGATAACCGCTCGGCTTTGGAAATTTCAGTTCGTTTTTGGCGCATGATAAAATTTAAATCAGAAGTTTTTTTGATTAGTGGACAAAGGCGGTTGAAGTGTATAACATTATAAATGGGCCAAAGTATAACAACAATTATTAAATGGCGTCAGATTGTAACATTATAATAAAAAAAGCGATGATGTAATAACCAACTTTAATTAATATAAAAAATATTACCAAATATAAATCGCTACTGCCGTCGGCTCATCGGTAAATTGAGATAGGGGAGGGTTCTAATTTAGATTTTAATTAACCTACCTGAAATGCTACTTGCTTCTTTTCTGCTTAATTATTTTCATTTAATTCAAAAAATGTTATCAAAAAATTATGAAAAAAATAATAAAATCTCGAGCGCCATGTTGACTTTTTTCTTTATATATATATATATATATATATAGGAACAACAAAACCTAGTTAATGAATAATAATAAACAATTTATCAAAATGAAAATAAAATAACATGATATACATAAGTTTATTCAATATATGATTGAATACGTAAAAACTCAGAAGTCATACTATTCTAAATTATATAAAAACATTACCTTTAAGTTCTTATACTGTAACTGGTAACTATAAGCAGAATAGAACTTGGTACGTCAATGCTCTTATTTCCTGTATATATTGTGTCCAAACTTATTGAATTTCTTGCAAGTATTAATTCGACCAAATTTATTTAAAAAGTATGAGAATTAGTTTAAAATAGCTTGATATCTGTTGTACAAAGGGTTCCATTTAATTAGCATAAATAGTTAATTAGTGACTTACTGGTGCATGAAATTATTAGTTTAAATTCCATTAAATGTAACATTTTAATTTTTAATATGATAAAATAATAAACTAAGTAAAATTTAAATAGTACACTTAAAATGAGTACTTAAAATATTGTAATAACCTGGTAATAAAATCAGCTTTTATATTTTATATAATGGAAAAAATTACCTCAAAATCTGATGTACAAATATAAAAATTAGTAAATATTTTTGTTGAAATTCAGTTAAGTGAATTAAAAAGCTATATGCAGAATAATAAGCGTTTTGCTAATCTTAGTTGCCGGATATGATAATTTTTCTCACAAAATTTTTTAATATAAGGTAACTTAAGACTATTTATGAAAATTGCACGAAAAGATATGTTTAGGATAATGCGCTTCAAATTCCATTCTAATTGGCACGATATAATTAATTAAAATTTTTTAATTAGTGACAAAGACAAAATAAGGAAGATTTAAAATTAGTTCTTTTCATTAAGTACATAAATGATTGTTAAAGGTGTTAAAGTGAACTTGTACGCATTGCCGGATATTTGTCGCATTTTCTTGACGTATTTACTGCAACAGAAGTTCATATAGTAATTTCCTGTACAAAGCTAACCCCGACCGAATGATAAATTCGCTGTAAATAAATAACGTTTAATCAGTTTCGGTAAATATAAATGGTCGTTTTAATAAAAGTTGCCGTAGAGGTCAAGAATGTGTTACCGTAGTTTGGGTATATGGTACATGTAAATATAAGTTCGTAAATGGAAACAGGTTTGAGTAAATTATAACGTTAATCCAGTTGAAAAGTGGTCGTAGCAGATTGTTTTTGGTTTAAAGATTTGTCGTTAGTAAAGGTGTTGTAAACATAAATTTAAGAATTAAGAAGTTATTAGCTTCCGCAACGATTATCGTTCCTCGGTATGGCTGAACAAACTCTAGAATATATCTGGAAAGTTAGCACGTTCGTTAAGATATTCGTCTTCAGTAATGTTACTTTGACATAATTCACCTTAAAAGTAAAGGACATGCCGTACCTGATCATCTTTCTCGGTCGATACTTAAACTCGAAACTCTACTTACTTAACATGAAATTTCCCACTTTCCGCAATCCACCAAGAATGCATGATATCCTGCTCTGATCGACGGTATTAATTCTTCCCCAAAGAAATTTCCTGCTGGGTTTGAAGCTATGCTGCCAAAAATAGGTTTCGCTATTCGCTTGGCTGAACATAAGATAATTGGATACTCGCCGAACTTTGCTTTATGGGAGTGCGCACATACATTATGGCAATCTCTTTCATGAACTTCCCTATTGTCCTCTCTTGTGTGCTATTCATGAGAAACCTCCGACACGCTCGAACCAATAACTCGCTGTACTTAGAGATCGTGAAAGGATTAAAACATTCTGCCCTGCGGACGTAATATCGCTATAATTTTCGCCGTCGCTTAGTTAGATATAAAGTTGACGACTTTGTTCAGATGAGAAACTCAGATTTTCAGAATTTCAAGATTGCATGGAAGTTCTTGGGTCCGTGGCTCCTTTTACTTATGAATTTCACTGGAAGACCAGGTAAAATACCAAAACGATTTTTTTCTGACCTCATAATTCTTCTAAATATTTTCCATCGGAACCAGGTGATTCCATTCGTGCTCTGTCTACCCTTATTCTAGAAAACTGCATCTAATTTTCCTTTTCCGGAATATAGTGCCCAGCTCACACTCCAGAGGCCTTGCTTATCGGCTTTTCTTTTGTTTTGTATTACGTCCGCGTGGTGGTTGCGCGTAACATTGGATCATTTTAGTCCACTTTGTTAGTGTTTAACACTGAAATGGTTTTGTAAATCTTGTTAGATTATTTTGAAAACTAGCTGTTTTTGGGAAAAGTGACGTTTAAATAGTGTGTCTTTCAAACAAACGAATGCTTTCGGATGATATTGTCTTAATTTGATAGAGTAAACAAAGATTCCAATCAACGTAATTAGTTATATAGAAATTGTACGTGGCAACGTCGCGTACAGGATCACTCTGGATTATGCAGTAGTTTTAATTTAACTTCCTTTTAAGAAGGTTATGTATTGGCTCGTAGGCAATATACAACACTTACGGCTACAACACAAATCACTTTGGATTATGTACTAATTTTAAATTTCCTGACAAATGAAGAATTTTTTTAATCGGTCAAAACTTAAATATCGTTTGATCCTTTTCTATTGACGCCACTCTGGTGTCTGTGATAAATTTATGTTGATGAAACGACATGTGATAGAAATTGTCCTGTATTTTTACAAAATTGAGGTACATTTTAATTAAACTGGCTTTTATTTCAAGCATTCAGTTAGTATTAACCTAATAACACTTTTACTTACTCTTTCGTTTAATATGAATATACATTTTTTTGTTGACTTTCTCCTGGTTAACGGAGCAATGCAGATTATAAGGGCGTCGAAGCGTCACCATTAGCGAACGTACCGCCAGATCCTACCACCCTAGTAACTGTCCATATAAAACGGTCAGGGACAAGAAATATACATCATATTGAAAACTCCAGATACACGAAAAATCAACAGAATAGTCACGAGGAAAGCAAGAACAAACCTGACCACGAAGAAGTAATCGTAGTAGCTAAAAGTAGGATAACGTAAGTGATATTCTGACCAACCTTTACCTCTTGACGTTTTAAGCGAGCTTTACATAGTGTATTTACGAATACTGTTAATTATCCGTCTTGGGATATTCAATTGATTTATAATAGTCCGGGCACTGAAAGAAATTATTTTTTTAGAATTACAAGTAGATTTTAGGAATGTAGGCATCTTATCCCTTACCTAAAGCAATATTCTTATGTATCCGCTACAACTAGCGGAGATACTGTACAAATGAACATTTCTCTTCTATAGATGATGATTCCATCAATAGAATTAGAAATCTAGAATTTTCCAAGAATTCTTCACTTTCAAACAAAATGGCCACCCAGAAAACCAAATTCAAGAACCTTTTTCGAAATTTACTTGTAGAAATGACATTGTTACCAATATTTTTAAAGATTTGTATCTAATAAATTCCCATTTATGAAACTGTATTACGTGTATCGCCCCCTAGGGGTAATTAAGCAGATGAGACAGATAACTTTAAGTAGGCGGTTTTGAAATATGCAGACATACTGTAGAGATCTCATAGGTGGCATTACTATGTCAAATTCAAACATTTTAATACAGTGACTACAGACAAATTTAAATCAGGTAATATTGAATTTAGTATCGATTTTTTCACGTTACAAATTAATCTATCTGTGGTTATTCGGAGATTTCTTTAGATAGATTTAACGATACCATATTCCTAATTGATTTTATTTGTGAAGCTTCATTGTTCATTTTGGATGACTCTCTATTTTAATTGTGACTATCGTCATACGTTTCCTTTGTCCTTTACTTGGTCTGAGGGCTATACAAGAACAAATCAAGTAGTGGTCTTCTTAATTTTCCTTGTTTTAAGCCGACCACACGCCCACGAATCCAAGTGATTTCGAAAGAAACTGAGCTACCGACTATTTTAAAGAGATTAAATCGCACCACATAATTTTGGCAGAAATACCCCTATGTACGTGATATGGTTAAAAAACCTAAGCTTTAATATACTAAGCATTTTTATAATTTCAATTGCGATTTAACCCTTTCGTCCCTAGCGGTACACATATGTACTAGCGATTTTTAAAAAAACTTGGAAGCCCGATTTAACGTTCTATCTAAGCGGCATTTGTGCCACGCCGGATTTTTGGGTTGCGACTTTATGCTATAGGCTAAAAAATATCTCATTTTTAAGCCGGGTTAGGACAGTGTACAGCTGATTGCAAACGAGATGCCACGTGTTTAATATTTCTGCATGTTTTTACGAATTGCTAGTGTGTGACTTGTTCTAAAATTATTGATCAAGTATTCCTACATTGAGGTATGTATTAGTTATAGTTTTGTATTAGTTATAGTTTGTTTACTGTTTATTGGTGACTTTTTTTTGCTGTGGTATATATGTATACCAGTCGGGTTATTAATGGTACATATGTTTACCAGCAGGTTTTAGTGAATTATTTTTTTACTAAACACCAAATAGGCAAAGTACAAAAAATTTTGTAAAATAGTAAAGTAATTGCATGTAGTTTATGTAGCGTAAAATATTTATAAATAAACCAATAAATTTTGGTAAAAAAATTATTTATTTTATTCTAGTCGGAATTTTGTTAGTATTTGAAACCTGTAGGTATATTGATTAGGTTCGACTATTTACAATGAATTTTATTTTAGTTTCAGCATTAAAATGAAACGCCGCGGCCGAGGTTTGTCCGAGAAGGAATTAGAAAAACTTGTTGATGAAATGTCGGATATTTCCGAGTTGGAAGAAGAACCCTTTAGTTCTGGATCCAGCGATAACTATGACCCCAACGAAGATGTACAATGTGATACATCACAGTCCTCAGATTGTCGCAATCTATCACCACAAGTATTTGGCCCTACATTGAATGATTCTTCCAATTCAAATTTAGAAAGTGAGTCAGAATCAGACCAGGAAATGCAAATTCAAACAAATGCAAATCGGCTTATAGACTTGGTATTGCCAGCTGCCTCATTCACTCCTGCAAAAATTATACCTCCTGAGAAATCTGCTGCTGTTAGCAAAGATATAAATAAAAATATGACTCCAATGAAGGTTTTTTATAAAATATTTCCCCATTCATTATATCTTCATATAGTGGACTGTACAAATCAGCGAATTGATATTCTAAATAGAACCAAAAAAAGAAAACTGATAAGGGAGAAATACAAAAATTATTGGGATGCATGTTTGTCATGTTGTATAATAAGCTGCTCGGTTTGAAACATTACTGGAGTCAGAAGGAGTCAATGGAAAATGAAACCATTGCAAGAACTATATTACGTGATCGATATATGCTTTTGTCCTCAAAAATATACTTTGCTCCCCCAGAAAAACCAGAAAATTCCTCTAAAACGTATTATGTGGATGATTTAACATCATGCCTCAAACACACATTTAGTAAATGTCGCCAAGATAGTCAGTTTCAAAGCATTGACGACTCAATGACAAAATTCAAGGTGCGTTCGTCTCTGAAGCATTATATGCCTCTAAAACCAACACAACAGGGCTTCAAGTTGTGGCTTCGTTGTGATGCTCATTCAGGTTACACATATGATATAAATGTATATTCCGGCAAAGTATCAACCCAAACAGATCAAGATGAACCTTTGACTCTTGGAGAAAAAGTTGACAAGTCACTAGTCTCAACTATCAAATCTCAGGATGTAGTTTTATGCTTTGACCGATTCTTTACCAGTGTAAATTTGTTGGAAACTATAGATTTCCCGGCTTTCGGTACTTGCATGGCCAATAGAAAAAACGTTCCTAAAATGGGTGGTAAACTAAAACGTGGAGAGTCTGAATTTAGGGCGACAAATCGTGGGCAGTTATGTATCAAATGGCAAGATACCAAAGAGGTACTACTAGTGAGTAATTGTCACAAACCCGACATTACCACCATAAAAAAGAAAACGAAAACCGGAGAGCAACAAGTGATTAATTGTCCAGAAGCCATTTTTATAGGCAAAAAATGGGAGGTGTTGAACGAGCGGATCAGATGATTGGTGTTTATGATTACGACAGAAAATGGTGGAAAAAAGTATGGTACACATGCCTCAGCATGTGTGCTGTAAATGCATGGATTATTTATAACGGCCTGAGGCGTGAAAAGAAAAATATTGCTTTTCTGCCATTTCCGGTAAACCTTGCTGAAGAACTCGTATCAGAAAGTATGAAAAATACTAGTTTACCACCACCTAAAAAAGGGCCTATTTCCAAAAGAAGAAAACTGTATGGAACCACACCCTTACACCTTCCCGTGGAAGGACAAACCATAGGAGGTGTGTAAGATGCTCACAGGGAAAAATACAAAAAAGGACTAGGACTATTTGTCAAGAATGTAACGTTCCTTTATGCAAAGACTCTTTCTCGCTGTATCACACACAGTAAGTTTTCCTAAAAGTTTTGATAGCTTAGTGTGTGTGATAAAATAATATAGGTTTATTTTTGTGTATTTCCTTGTTTTTTACTTAAATAGTATCTAGGTTGTACTTACAAATATTACATTTATAAATATGTTGAACTTTATTTTTTTCAATAAATAACATTTTTTTGTTTCTATGATTTGGTACTTATTGGTAGGTACATATTTGTACCAAACAAACACCCTGATGGTACACATATGTACCGTGTCCTCCCCGCCACCTTTGTGAAAGAAGATTAATTTTGATGGTAAAGTATGATTGGTTGACAAATAATCAACAAATTAAACATAAATTTAACTTTCAAAACTGGTTTTTCATATTCAGGGACAAAAGGGTTAATCTTTTGAAGTTAATTTTTTATTCCTGCAGCCAAATTACATATAATATGTAATTTCAACTTATCCTGTTACGTAACGTAGTTTGGTTACGGGTGTAAATGGCAGTAGGATCGGGTATAACAGATAAGGGAGTGAGTACTGACAGCTTAGTGGTGAATAGAATGACATAAACCAAATCAAGGAAAGTCATAAATCAAAGGGGAGTCAGTTTGTCTATAATCGAAAATACTTGTACAATTAGTACACAAATAGGCACTAGTACGCCACAACCCGATAACTAGAATTGAGATAACCGACATCCTTTACTCAAATAACGTCACTCAGAATGAGTGATGACCTTAACCTTAACAATGCTACTTAAAGATAAGCGTCACGCTATTAAATACGTGGAATCCATTAGCCGTTTTGCTAGACCTAAAACACCGAAAGCTAACATTCATTTAAAATTCCCCATCCGATATCCAAATGTATTAATATTAGAAGAAAAAGTCAACCACACAATGTTTAACTTTGTTACATAAGAGATATTTTCAAATAAGACCCAAATAGTTTCAATACCAAACAATCTAGAGCTTGTTTGTCTGCACAAGACTGCGTAATGTTAAATTGCTAAAGTAAAACTATTGTTAGCTTATTTAAAGTACATATCTAATATTTAGGATTGAAAATTTTAATTATTTAATAATTGTCTAGCACCAACATGCAGCAACATTATCGTCACTCAGATTTAACTTAATTTATTAATTTACATCAGATATAACGCTGTTTCAAAGCAAGCCTCCAGTTGAATTGGTGTCTTGTTATAAGTTAAATAAATTATATCCCGTAGAATAGTAGAATTTACTACCTTTTACGTTGTCACTCCAACCACGTAGATTATAAATCTAATATTTCCTGTAAAATTTATATAATTCCTTTTGGTACATTCTAGTAGGGCAACGTGGCATATTATGTTACACTATTTGAATTTGTAAATGATACTTATTACCCCTAAACGTAACCCTAACGGTGTTATTAAATTTAATCGGTTCAAGCCTACGCACTAAAACTATTTTCTACTATTAAACTACATGGTGCCTTCTTATATTTAAGCCTAATGAAACTTAATACATAATTATTTTGGAGTATGTCTTCATTAAGGTGAGCAATGTAAATCTCATTAAAACATTACTTAGGAAGTAAAACAATTTTTACTCAAAGGTAAGTGTATTTATTTCACGAGAGTTTTATTTGTTTTGATTTCTGTAGTAAACACTTATTTATTTAATTTTCAATTAATGTGTTGGTATAAGTGAATTGTAATAAAAATTCTGAGCTTGTATTCTTACATTACTTGGATACAGTAATAAAGACGGCTAAATTACAGTTCCAAATGCTCTTTAATTACCTTTCAGTTAAAATAGCAAGGAATAGTCAAGTTTATTAGGTAAAAAAGATTTATTTCAATTAGCTGTATTTTATTCCCAAAGGTCTACTGTTGTGTAAAGTTGTTATGTTGTGTAAATTCACTTGACAGTTTTAACAATGGAAAGGTTAATAGAAGTGGATAGCTTCGGCTAGTAAAGAGAAAACTAGATTTAATGCAAACACACTTTCGTTGTAAAGCTGTTTAAATTGAAACTTGAAAGCTTTAATTGAAATTAAGTTAATCCCATAATCAAGATATGAATGTCCAAAAAGGAAAATGTTCTAGGAACGTTTGATGCAGAAAGCCAAAATTATGCGTTATAACCACAAATAACTTATTGAAAAGCCACAAAAATGTTATGTCAAGATAGATTACAAATCAAAACTTTTAGATTTGGTTTTTATGTAAGGATTTAGTATGTACAATTATTAGCTATTTAATTACACATATTACTATTATACTGATGTATTTCGTCAACGGTACTTATAAACTACGTTCTTTCTTAGCTTTTCAAAGATATAAATATAGACATTCCTGAAAAACGCCTTCCAAATAGTTTTTTCAACAAGACGGTGTCACAGCCCATAATACATCAGCAGTGACGAATTACTTAGAAAACCGTATCCCAAATCGTTGGATTGCAACATTCGGTTCGGTGTGACGGCCGCCACTGTGGATTTCTTCCTATGGAGTTTCCTGAAAAACATAAAAGAAAATTTTGTAGCATGTCTAAATAAACGTGATGATTAACGTTATTCTCAAAGAAAACGATAGGGAATTAATTGAATGATTTATGGTTTCCTATTCAAGTGTTATTTTATGTATTTATTTAACAATAACTGTAAATTTAAAATAAAAAATTTACAGTACATTTCTTATAAACAAAATGTAATAACTAGATTATGGAAAGGGGGAGGTTTAAAGCAAGCAAAAGCTTTGTAAAGAATGTTTTTTTTTTGAGAAATGAGAAATAGAAAAGTTTGAGGAAAAGTGATTCTATGAGGTGTACAGATTAAGAAACGAAGAAGCGAAGAAGGCAGTGAGAATAAGTAAAGAGTAAGTGATGACTGTGGAAGGAGAGAAAATGCAGAATTATTTTTCGGGAAACAAAAACCTCTTCTGGAAATGGGTCAAAAATACAAAACGTGGCTCGAAACTGAACGCTGCAGGAGTGATGAATACGAGCAACGAAATAGTATGGGACCATTGTGAAGAAAATAAGACTGCAGGGTTAAATAAGGAGAATGTAGAAGGAATGGTGAATGAGGTTGGAAAACGGCAAGGGGACAGGCGTAGATGAAATCACTGGTAAAATGCTAAAATATGGGGGCGCAAAGCTTATACGAAGGTTGTGTGATTTATTCAATGTATGCCTTATGTGTGGAAAAGTTCCGAAGGATTGGGAGAGCGCGATCATTGTACCACTGTATAAGGGTAAGAGGAACAAGAACTACAGAGGAATAAGTCTGGTCAGCGTGCCTGGAAAAGTATTTAGAAGAACACTGATTGAAAGAGTACGAGAAACTACACAAACTCAGATTTGGGATTTGCAGCGTGGCTTCATGCCAGGGAAAGGATGTGTCGATCAGACAGTTGCTCTGCAGCAGGTGATCGAAAAGTGTTTAAGGGTAAAAAGGAATCTGTACTGTACGTTTGTAGATCTGGAGAATGCATACGACAGAGTGAATAGGGAGAAGCTGTGGGAAATATTAAGTCAATATGTACGACTTCTGGTGTATGCAGTCTTATTAAGTGACAGTGTGGATGAGCTACAAACCGCTCTGAGGAAGTTTGATACGGTCTGTGAGGGCATGGATCTAAATTTAAACGTGAAAAAAACGAAGATTGTGGTCTTCAATCGGGAAGGTGGAAAGGAGAGTAGAGTATTTACTCTGGGTAAAATTTTTACTGCAGGTGGTACAACGGAAGGTCAATGCTGGAAGGAAAGTTATTGGAAGTATGTGGACGATAATGAGACACGAAAGTATGAGCTTAGCTGCGAAACGAGTAATCTATAATGGCGTGTTTGTTCCATCAGTACTGTATGGAAGTGAGACATAGGTATATCAAAAAAAAAGTACGAAAGAAAAATAAATGCCGTGGGTATGAGATTCCTAAGAAGCGCATGTGGTAAAACGAGAAGAGACAAGACAAAGAATGAATGCATAATGACTGATTGTGGCGATGAAAATACGATGATGGATAGATGTAAAAGTAGAACATTTTATTGGTTTGGTCACTTTGAGAGAATGAACAACGCAAGATTAACGAAGCAAACGTGTGTGGGTGAGGTTAGAGAGGAAGACCGGGCCGGGTAGGCCGCATAAATCTTGAATGAATGTAGTAGAATGTATGGTAAAGCAAATAAAGGTAAGGAGTTTTAAAAATAAAAAGGCATATCAGAGACAATGCATTACTCTTGCGAAAGCTAGGGAGGTATGTGCAGATAGGAAAGCATGGAGAAGGATTTTGAATGGAAAATAAATAAGAAGCAGGGATTGTTTGCCTACCCCGCAAGGGAATTGCTTGAAGATTAAGTTAAGTTAAGTCTATAGTTCTATAGTTAATAAAATTTTTGTAAATTACTTGATGATGGTCAAAATGTTTTAATTGGCCTACACTTGTGTAGCAACATAAAGAACATGGCACTGGGTACGTGTAATCCTAGAGACCGACAAATTTATGTAATTCTTGGATATATTGTAATTCTTATTAATGCAAGCATTTTTCTTCATATGAAAGTTTTTGTAACTATACCGGTGATACTCAAAAACTCGTTCAAATTTTGGATCACGATTTATTTAGACTACGATATTTTTCTCGCTACTCGCCAAAAATATGCCTTTCTTGAAAGATACCAATAATATAAAAGGTCTGGATTATCCACAAAATATGAGAATGGTAACAGAAAGTACATACACTGGATTTGGTAGTTCTGTGATTCGACCGATTTTTGACCTCGTAATGGCACTAATATATGGTTATCTATAAATTAGACCATACCATTATCGTCAATTGCAACAGAGCGAGTTACTTTGTAAGAACGTTTCTGTTTTAATACATAGTCAACCCTTGCTTTGAAAGGCACAATAAATTGACAGTTTCTTGCACTACCTACCTCTACCTCCACCTCTACTCATCACAAATTAATTATACAATACTAGTAAAGAAATTCCTATAAAAACTTCTTTCCTGTTTATTTCCTCAAAATGAATGTAGTATTGTTTATAAATCCTATCAGTTTCCCACTCCTTTTCCCTCTGCTAGTAAATCCTCTATAAATACCCGCGCTTACCTTCACTCATCCTAGTCTATGTTAATTCGAATTTATTCCCACTTGATCTAGAAATCCTGACCAGTGAAACTCAAATTACTTGCCTGCTTATTAAAACCTGCCTGTCATTAATTCCATTCTAACCTGATTCGTTTCAGTTATCAAAATAATTATCCAGAAACGTAAGTACCTATTTACACTTTCTCTTTGTACCACGAGGAGTAGTAAGTAGTTACCCAGTAATGTGGCTCTACTACTGGTGGCTTTAGCCCCAAGAAGTAAGGCTACTTTACGCAGCCCCTTTTTCTTTGTAGCCCTAACATCCGAGAAGCAATCTCAAATCTGCCATATCGGTGTACGTACCTAGAAGGATAGATAAAGATTGCTAATAGTATCGCTTTATTAATGGCGGTTTCGACCCCAATTATAAGGTAGTCCTATAGTGTGACATCCCTATAATTCTCCCTATTAGCCTTATATAAATCTGACCCCTATCTACCATTCATTCGGAGGTAACACCCCGAAGAGTGTACATAAATCCTTAGTTACCTACCTAATCTCGATTCACAAAATAAAACTCATTCCGTTCCCAGTACAGTATAAATCGAATCCCTATAATATTTTCTCATCAAATTTTGTACGCCTTATCCCTATCTGCCAATTATTCGGAAGTAACACCACGAAGAGTGTGTATAAATCGATTATTAATCAAATACCTGATGCCAACATAAAATACATACCGTCACCAATATTTAGTAAATATAACATTTATCCTAGTATTATTGCTTTGAACTCCTGCTACCTAGCACCCATTATTCAGCCCATCACATTGTCCTGTAATTTCGATATAACACCATCAGAATAACATTCACTAAATTTTATTTTATCTAACCTTAATATTAATTATCAAATCTAATTTAGTACACTCCACTTCCATTACGCATTATTTAAAACTTTAAATTAAACTACTTCCAAAGAATTTCAAGTGTAATTATTATGCACCATTATAATTAAGACACACCTGGTGTTGCATAGATACATTTGATACAATTCAATAATATTGATTAAACATTAATTCACTTTCACAAACATCAAAATTTTTAGAACACAAGCAACCAGCTGATTATATCACATTGCAAATATCGGTGTAGGTCAAGGACAATCCTATCCTGTTTTACTCAATTTCAAATATTGATATCCCATTGATTTAACCCCGCTAAATCACTAAGACTTCAACCCCTGTATCTTCCGTTACTCATTATTTCCATATTAGTAAAAGAATCATTCTTACCTAAAAAATCAGTTTGTAGTTGATGCTTTCAATATTCACAAGAAATACACTGTCCACTCATACTCCCATATACCAGCATCGTAAACAAACCACCTAATTCATTTTTAATTATAAGTTTTCTTTGAAAAAACATACCGCGAAGCATTGCAGAAACACCTGAATAGGAATACCGTATTACCCGTATTTTTAATTGTTATATACCAGAATTAATTTTTTCGTTTTTATTACTTAAGAAAGTATTATATTTTAATTTCTTTGTTTTTTTTTATTACCATATAATTATATAGATTTTGTGTTAATTTTCTTTAACCATTGGCAACCAAACACATTCTGGAGTGTTTCAAATTTCCAGCAGAACCTCTGCTGAGCAGGATACCAGGGAATTAATAAAACAATTATGTACACCTCGTTAGTGCTTCACCTCAGCTCTACCTCTTGTTCACCTCTAGCTCTACCTACTCTACCTCAGCTCACCCCCTAACACCTCTACCTCTACCTACCTCTACTCTACCTACCCCACTACCCACCTCTACTCCTCTCCTACACCCACTCCCACTCACCCACCTCTACCCCACTCACCACCCCACTACCCACTCACCCTCACCCACTCCACCCCTACCACCACCCTCACCCCACACCTCTACCTCCACCCCACTCACTCACCCACCCTCACCCACTCACCTCCCACTCACCCCACCCCACCTCCCACCTCCACCCACCTCACCCACCACCCACCACCCCACTCTCACCCTCACCCACCTCACCCCACCTCACCTCACCCCTACCCCACCTCCACCCTACCCCACCCCACCTCCACCTCACCCCACCCCACCTCACCCACCTCACCCCACCCCACCTCTACCCCACCCCTCACCCCACCTCACCTCCCACCTCTACCCCACCTCCACCTCTACCCACCCCTACCCTCACCTCCTCACCCTCTACCCCACTTTATCCCATTCTACCATGTCCACCTCTCATTTCTACCTCAACCTCACCCATCCTACCCCACTCCTCACCTCACATACTACCTACTACCTCTACCATCATTTACCCTACCCTCCTCTCCACTACTCTACCATCACCTCATTTACCTCTACCTTCACCTCTATCCTCAACTCCTCTACCTCACCTCACCTCTTTACCATCTACCCTCTATCCTCACATACCTCTATATCACCTTCACCATCTATCCATTACCTACTCACCACCCTCTTACCTCTACCCATCACTACTCATCCTACTCTCTACCTCACCCTACCCACATCTCCATCTTCTCACCTCACTACTCACCTCTACCTCTACCCATCACCCTTACCTCTACCCCACCTCACCCTCACCTCACCTCACCCCCTACCTCACCTCACCCCACCCTACCTCTACCCCACTACCTCACCCTACCCTCACCTCCACCCCACCCCACCCCACCCCACCCCACCCTACCCCACCTCTACCCCACCCCACCTCCACCTCCACCCCACCTCCACCCCACCTCACCTCCTACCCACCCCCACCCTCACCCTCTACCCCCTACCTCACCTCCACCCTCACCCACCTCACCCCACCCACCCCACCTCTACCCACCCTCCACCTCACCCTCACCTCTACCCCACCTCACCTCCACCTCACCTCACCTCTACCCACTCACCTCACCTCACCCCACCTCTACCTCACCTCACCTCTACCTCACCTCCACCCTCACCCCACCTCCACCCACCTCACCTCACCCCACCTCACCCACCCACCCCACCCCACCTCCCATCCCTCACCCCACCTCCACCCACCCCACCCCACCCCACCCCATCCCATCCCATCCCTCACCCTCCACCCACCCACCTCACCCACCTCACCTCACCTCCACCTCACCCCACCTCCACCCCACTCACCCCACCCCACTCTACCCCACCCCACCCATCTCATCCCTCTCACCCATCTCCCATCCTCATCCCACCCATCCCACTCACCCATCCTCACTCTCATCTCACTCATCCTCATCTCCTATCCATCCCATCTCTCTCATCCTCATCCCCATCTCCATCCTCACCTCTACTCTATCCTCCATCCCCATCCTCATCTCATCCTACCACTCATCTCTACTCATCTCTCATCTCTACTCCTCTTATCCTCATCTCATCTCATCTCTTATCCTCTACTCCTATCTCATCCCATCACTCATCTCTATCTCACTCATCTACCTATCCTCTATCTCTATCTCATCTCATTATCTCTATCTACCTCACCTTCATTTACCTCTAATCTCACATTCACCTTCCTCACCTCATAACTTTACTCATTCTCTTCTACTCGTCTCATCCTCATCTAACCATTCACTTTACTCCTCACTTCACCTCACACTTCTCATCCTTACCTATCACCTATCACACCTTCTCTCACTCTCCTTCATCTCTTACTTCTCTTACCTCTACCTTACCTTTCCTTTACTCTCTTCACTCATCCTCACCATTCCCTTCACCTTCAGCCTACTCACCTTCAACCTTTACTCCAATTCACCTTCCCTACTTACATTCCTTCATCCTCTACCTTCACCTTCTATACTTCCCTTCACTTACCTCACTCCCTTATTCACATTCCTTCCGTCTTACTTTCTTCACCTCTCACCTTCACCTCTCACTTCACCTTCTCCTTCACCTTCTCACTTCACCTTCTACCTTACTTTCCTTCACTTTAAATCTTCCACTTCTCTCTTCTACCTTCTCCTCTCACCTTCTACCTATCACCTTCCTCCTTACCACCTTCTCCTTCACCTCTACCTACATCACCATCTACCTCACCTTCTACACTTCACCTCAAATTACTTAACCGATTCGTTAAATTTCAACTAAGTTCACTTATCCAGTTCACTACGTACCTTATACAAATCTACAATTACTTTCTCCTTAAAGCCTTCTCTGGTTACCTTTTAAACACTTCAGACTTCTACCTTACTGTGCTTACATTATATCTTTACCGTTCAGCTTACACCTACTTCACTTCACTTCACCTTCTCACTTCACCTTCTCACTTCACCTCTCATTCACTTCAATCCTTCACTTCTACACTTCACCTCATCCTACTTCTCACATTCACCTTACTCACATTCACCTTGCTCCTTCACTATCATTATCACCTTCACTCTTTATTACACGTCTCACTAAGAATTCACCTATCACATTATCTAAATGTTGTTAATTTGCGTCCAACGTATACGTGTGGTCATTTTTGAAATCTAGTTATCGTAGCCATAGCGATCTATTTAATTAATTTCTTTTTAATTTTAGAAGTTTTGCGGATTATTGTTAAAATTAGATATACAAAACCTGTAATGTGTGTAATTTTTCTCTTTCCGTACGGCTAGGCAATACACACAAACACACACACACACACACACACACACACACACACACACACACACACACACACACACACACACACACACACGCACACAGGGACACACGCACACACGCGCACACACTCATCTGTTAGTTAAGAGTCTACCCTAAAGGAAACCTTTAAATATAATTATACCAAAATGATTAAATTTGTACAACAATAATTACGATACAGTGTAATAGACGTTCTTTAAGAAAAGTGACAAATTTTGTTCTAAAAAGGTGTAACTTGTACATTATTTATAATGGTACTCATTTTAAGCATATGTACAGATATCTTTAGGTGGTGCTATACATGTTAATGATAAAGTAGTCTTTATAGTTCTTTGCTGTTTATGTTTTGTTCATTAACACTTTTTGAGTTACTAAGTAAAATTTTTCAATTTTTTCAAAACGTAATAGAATTTCCCTTCATTATAAAAAATTTAATGCAATGATTCATAAGACATTATCCGAAGCATAGCGATACCGTTTGTGCTCGCAAATCAAATTTATTTCCATGTTTCATCATATTAGTAATTATGAGTAGTAATTGTCGATTAACAAGAACTTCCATGGCCTACCATACTAATAATTCTTAAATTAATCCGAAAAATGGCTGTATCTCTTTCTATTCCATTAGACAATCCAGAAAAAAAAACCTTTCTTAAAAAATCAACTAGGCATTGTTTCCATTTAAAGAAATGCATATTTATGTCGCAACTCAAAAAGAAAAGCTTTCATAAAAAAATTGATTGAACTGCCTTATAAAGAACATAATCATCTATAATTTTTTCCTTAGTGCTTTTTTTCTTAAAATCGAAATATCGGAATTATAGGCATTTAAAGAAATGACAGAAAGTATCTTGCTTGCCTAGGACTTTTTGAAAAAATGAGAAGTGCACTGTATTGGTCTCTTAAAACTGAAAATATTTTTCTATTTAACCGTCTTTCTATCTGCTCTAGCTTTCGAGATCCCCATAGTGAACATAAAGAAACACCCTGTGTAAGTAGAAAAGTTTAGCTATCATATGATCACTATTAATGTTAATAACAATAAAATTAATCCAAGCCATAATTATCTGTTTATGGTATGTTGAAATAATTGTAATTGATTGATATTCCAAATAACGTAACATAAACGGAATGTCCTTATAAATTAGTCTTTACCTTATACAAGCAATTTTGGTCACGCAAGGGATAAACCTTGCATTATCCACCGTACTAACAAATAATCATTAACATTATTGAGGAAAGGTCGACCAGTTTCCTGAATTTTACTGCCTAACCCTAGAAGATCAGGATTGTGCTTAATTACATGCCATATAAATTATAACGATTTAAATAGTTGTCTATTTAAATTTTTTAATTAAGTTTGAAACTTTACGAAACCGTTTTTATAGATCCTGTTTAAATTTATTGTAGCGTAATATGCTTTTAATGTTTTACTGTGTAACATATTGGATTTAACGTTTCCATTACAATATAAAAGGTTTATCACTAAAAAACTAAGTAGCAGCTTTAAGTAAAGTATTAATTAACCCGCATTATGATTTTGTAATAATGTTAAAACGAAAATATACTGTCGTCGACCGAATTGTTTGTGGCTTGGTTAAAGTTAGAAGCAATAATTGATATACATTTTCTGTGTCATACTTAGTTCGCAATACAAATGAGAACACTAACTTCATTGCTCCTCCCCTTTATTTTTTGAATCATTGAAAGGATTTTACGAAATTTTTATTTCGTGAATAAAATCATACTAGCCATTTTTAAATGATGTCGACAGATCTAAATGTCAAAATCATAGGAACACTTCAGTACATTTCTTTTAGTATAATTGGGGGGTGGGGGGAGGGCGGTGGAGAGACTCATACGCTCATATTTTTAACACAATTTCTAAATTTTGAAACAATCTAGTTAGCGTTTTGTAGTTTATTAATGAGCTCGAAGGAATTTTTAGTAGATGTTTTGTTTTGTACCTTAACATGTTAAAGACAGAAACGCCGACCAGCACCTTATTATGAAGTTTTGATGCGACAGAGCGTTGCTTTGCTTTTTTAGGTTGATGACTGAAAATGACAAGACGCCGATCAGCGTTTGGATTACCATAAAATACAATGAAAACCCAATATAACTGTCATACTGTCATACCTGTCGAACCTTAGTGATGTAGTCCAACGTATTTAGAAAATGATGACGTTTCCTTTCTTTTATTTAATTTGTACACTCCTTCCACAGTTTGAAGCAGAACGCCCTACAGCGTCCCAAGAAGCACGTAGCTGGCGTTTAGTCGCCCATGCCTTGCCGTGTTGTTTGTTGGTACACCATTAGCTGATTTGTGTTTTCAAAATAATATCGCAGGGTGGTGTTTTAAGTGAAATGCAATTTTTTGCGCCATTCCTCAGAATTTTCAAAATTGAATATGACGGCAGTTACAGTCACATTTTTTTTGTAGAAATATATATTTCCGATTCCGTTCAAGATATAAAAGAATTTGGAAATGAATATGCCTAGTTAAATATGGGTTCTTTAAAGAGATTTCCTTACGTAATTAATTATGGTGTAAATTGGATACATTTAAGGGGCCGAAATTTAGCAATTATTCGAAACTAATTCATTTAAAACACTTTTCAAGCGTTTCTTTTTTTGTTTTTTTTATAATTTCTAGGCAACCAGCCACTCTCATGAATGCAACTAACCTACTTCTTCTAAATCTACTAATATAGGAAATTAAAAACATTTCTTGTATTGTTGGTTTAAAATACACATATTTCTACTTCATCTGAAAGGGGGCGAAATTTGCTTTAAGATGGCATGAAACAGTCCATAGATATCTTGAAAGATAATCGAGATAACTATTGTGTGTGTGTGGCGCGCGTGTGTGTGTGTGTACGTGTATGTGTGTGTGTCACTCTCTCTCTCTCCTGTGTGTGTGTGGGTTTTTTTTTTGTTTTATTTTATTATTTATTTCAGCATGCTCCATTTTATAATATTACATGCATGTATACAACTTTTACATTTCATTGTGGTAATTTACAATACTTTAATTTTTAGTGTTGGTTTGGTACTTAAACTGTAATAAAACTTTTAAAGTCTATTGCATTGGTGAACTTCACGAAGTTTTGGAGATATTTTGACACTAAAGCTTGTTTATTGGTTGGCCAGATGTCGCCGTTGCTTTCTATCGCGTGAATTAGCACTTCCCTTTCTTTTTTCAGAATGTCACAATGAAAAAGTATATGGTCTATCGTTTGATCGGTTGCACTACACTGGCATAAAGCATTGTCTGAGATTTTAAATCTGTAAAAATAACTCATGATGTTCCCGTGCCCAGTTAACATTGTGCATAGATTTGCAGAATGTGGAATATTTACTTCAAGTCTGTGGTTGACCGTTGGCAAGAATTGCTTAGTTATCGCACCTTTAACCGTTAGTTCCTATTCGTTTTCCCACTTTGCTATACTGTTGCTAATTAGTCGTTTTGTCACTGCACGTTTTTGGACTTTTAGTTCATTATCGTTATTTACCGTCTTTTTAATAGTCTTTATTGAATTATATATTTCCGCCACTTCATCCATTTTAATTATGATCGGAGTAGTACCAGCTATAATGCATGAAGCTTCGTACGATACGGTTTTATATGCTTTGATTATTCTGATGTTTATTAATCTTTGCACCCGTTTAAATTTTATTTTGTTTTTATACTTGTTTAGGGACTATAACCACACGGGAGCTCCATATGACAACATAGGTAGTATGGCACCTTTATATATTGTTTTTAACGCATCTGACCCCAAGCCCCAGTTTAGTTTTGCTGGTCTAGAAAGTAAGTTGATTTGTGTTATGCATTTTTCTGTTACGTATTGAATATGTCTGTCGAAGTTGAGCTTGTTGTCTAGAATTATTCCTAAATACTTTATATAAGTGGTCTCTCTTAATAATCTGTCGTTGAGGTAGACGCACACAGTATCATTTGCGAATATTTTGCTTCTCGTTAATAACATAACCTGTGACCTTTGGTCGTTAAATTGGATCTTATTGTTGACTGCCCACTCCGTAATTTTATTTAGGTCTGTGTTCGCAAAGTGCTTCTTTTGGCGATTTTCCTTTAACTAGAAGTACCAAATCATTTGCAAATGCTATCGCTCTACATCTTTTAGAATAATTAAGATTTAAAAGAGAATTGTATTGCAAGTTCCAGAATCCTGGTCCACAGCAAGAACCCTGAGGACAACCCTTGCTAATTTCTTTACGTATTTCTACTTGATTTAATCGTATTATAGCTGTGTGTGTGGGTGTGTGTGTGGTGTGGTGTGTGTGTGCGTGAGTGCGTGTGGGTTTGTGTGTGTGTGGGTGTGTGGCTATGTGGGTGTGTAGGTGTGTGGGTATGAGGGTGTGTGGGTGATGTGTGGTGTGTGGTGTGTGTGTGTGTGTGTGTGGGTGCTGGGTTTGTGCGTGCGGTGTGTGGGCGTCTGTGTGCGTGCATGCGTGTCCGTGCTGGTGGTGGTGTGTGCGTTCTGTGGTGGTGGTGTAGGTGTGTGTGTGTGTGTGCTGTGTGTGTTGTGTGGGTGTGTGGTGTGGTTGTGTGTGTGTGATGTGTGTGTGTGTGTGTGTGTGTGTGTGTGTGGTGTGTGTGTGTGTGTGTGTGTGTGTGTGGTGTGTGGTGTGTGTGTGTGTGTGTGGTGTGTGTGTGGGTGTGTGTGGTGGGTGTAGTGGGTATGTGGGGTGGGTGTGGGTGTGTGTGGGTGTGTGGGTGTGTGGGTGTGTGGGTGTGTGGCGTGTGGTGTGGGTTGGTGTGGGTGCGTGGGGTGTGGGTGTGTGTGCGTGCGTGCGTACGTGTGTGTGTATGGGTGGGTGGGTGTGAGGGTGTGGGTGTGTGTGTGTGTGTGCTTGTGTGCGTGCGCGAGTGTGTGTGGGTGTATAGATGGGTGGTCGTGTGGGTGTGTGTGTGTGTGGGTGCTGTGGGTTGTGTGCGGGTGCGTGCCAGGCTGCTGCGTCGCTGTGTGTGTGTGTGGTGTGTGGTGGTGCTGGTGGCGTGTGGTGTGTGGTGTGTGTCGGGTGTGGTGAGTGGGTGTGTGGTTGTGTGGGTGTGTGTACGTGTGTATGTGTGGGTGTGTTGGTGGGGTGTGTTTGTGTATGTGGGTGTGTGTCCGGGCTGGTGGTTGTTGGGTGGTCAGGTTTGTGGGTGCGGGTTGTATGTAGGTGCGTGCGGCTGGTGTTGTGGTACGCGTGTTCGATGGTAGTTACATGCGTTGGATTTGAGGTCTGTAATGTGCTGCATTGTGTTTGTGGAGTGCTTGTGTTGTGTTTGGTGTTGGTGTAGTGTAGTATGAGTGTGGCGTGTTGGTCTGTGAATGCTGGAAGTGTGGGTAGCGTGGTGTAGGTTCGTTTGGGTGTGTTGTGTGTGGGTAGTGTGGGTGTGTGGTGTGTGTGAAGTGTGTAGCGTGTGTAGTTTGTGACTGTGGGTGTGTTTGTGGGTATGTGGGGGTGTGTGTGCGTGCGTGCGTGTACGCGGCTTAGAGGTGATTAGATTTTGGGAGAAACCCAGCGGCGGAGAGGGGTATATTAAGGTCAGTTTTTGGTTTTTGTTATATATTTTTAACAGCTGAATATTTCAATGATATAAAAATACCCCACACATTTTTTAGGAATTTGCAAGGAAGTCCTGTAATGTGCTAGCAATCACCTAGTTTTATTAGTAATGCATTGTAAAAAATTTTAAATGGTAAAAGCTTCGGAACTGTTGGTCGATATGAAAGAGATCTGGCAACGGTTGCTTCAAATGCATGGCAAAGTATCTACGGATGAAGAAGATCGATTTGCAGATTGTGATTGCGTGTATGGTTCTGATACTATAAAAAATATTCAGCAAGATCTGAAAAATCCTTGCGAAAACAATCTTCTATACCAGAAAAACCATATCAACCAGCAACTCCAGTTTTGCCGCCTGAACACTTACCTTGTTTCATCCGGGCTTTCTTCGCTACTATCATCAAGACATTCTTCACCAGTTCCTTTTGATACTGTCATGGTACCCTACCACTGCTCCAATTGGTGACTTTAACTTTCACCAGAGCAGTAATGGTTTGAAAATAAATATCAGCACTGAATCAACAGTGATGAAAGCGTATGAAGGCCTTTCCATACCACATATATTGCACTACCTAGTCGTATGTACGAACAATTGTTGAAAACACAAAACAGTAGGGTTGCAAGTTAACGCAAAATGAGCAGTGAATATTGAAGAGATTTTTGGTGTTTTATTTACAACAAAAGCAAGTTTCTGCCAAAACAATGGGCCGGTATTTTTCCTATTCATATACATTGTACTGCCACCCCATTTTTTCCTTACACTGTTATGTAGAAAATTTGAGAAAATACTGGTGGTTTATATTTCAGTGGTGAGCCTTCCGCAAAGTCTAAAAAAGTCTGCTTTTTTTAATGCTGATTACGTACCAGCAAGAAGATAATTAGCGACCGGTGTAAAAACTGTGTTCAAAAACCAGTCCTATGTCCTAACTGTTTTCAGTAGTGGAACTAAGAAAAATAAATAGTGTAATATTGTTTTCAAACAATACTTACCGTGTTTTAAAATTAAAGCAATGTTTATTGTTTACCAAAAACAAATTACGCTGATCGGCGTTGTGCCAATGTATGGGGTTGCTCTTAGTAAAAATATGGCTTAACGCGTCATATCGTTGTGCCAGATTTACGATTGCTAAATACTATTACTGTAACAGAACATGTATTGCGTCCAAAATGGAAGTACTTAAAACCTACTAATACATACGACTTTAATGATATTTTACTAATAGTAGTGGTATGACATAGCTGCAAATCAGTTTTGTTAATAAAATTGCCAAAATTATTTTATACAATAAAAGGTATGATTAGGTTCTTGGTTGCAAAAAGCTATGAGGATAATGGGCATATTAAGTTTGTGGATTTTTATGAGACCACATAGTTTTGGTGCTTGTAGGTTCTTGCTTCAAATTTGTTGTTTCTTTAACATTTTAATGTAGATATTAAGTCAACCTTTAAGTAGTTACAAAAATAAAAAAAAAAGTTCGGTACAAGCTGTATAATTGTTTTTGTAGATATTCGCCTTTACGCAACTGTGCATGCCTTCTAACGAATTCTCTAAGCATTTTTCCCACTCTAAAGTTGGTATCTCCATAGCATGATTTACATACGGTGATGAAAATTGCTGTCCGCGCATTCTTTGTTTGACATTTGAGAACCAAAAGTTTTGCGATGTATCTGGTGAATACAGACAATGAGACACAAATTAGAAGCTTTTTTCTTTTAAATAATCGACGTGCTGTATAGGAGCTGACATTGTCTTAATGAATGATGATGCGAGGTTTTTGATTGTTTTTCCTCATTTATTTCGCGACATCCCTAGTACAACCTAAGAAACAAGCAATCCGGGTACTACTTCGCGAACTAACACCTTTTGTGGGATTCGGTTCAACTTGGAACACCCTAACAGTGGAGTGTTGCTCATTTTCTGATTCATATATCCAAGTTCTACACATGTAGCGATATTGTACACGGATTTACAGTTCCTCAGTCCAATTTTTTATGTATTGCCTTACGGCTTACACCATTCAAGACGATCCTGTTTTTGAAATTCAGCCAAATTATACGGAATCCATCGGGAACAGATCTTTCTGATAGCTAATTGTTATTGCAAAATGGAATTTATTGCAGTCTGTGATATGCGAATGTATGCCTCTATCTTGCTACATGACGATCGTCTGTAATCATGTTGCGCACAGCATTAATACTATTGATTTTGGCCGACCTTCACAAGATTCGTCACTGACAAACGCACGACCACAATGAAATTCTGAAAACCAATTATAAACAGTACTTTCCGACTGTGCTTCATTACCAAAAGTTGATCGAAGCGATTCTGTAATTGTTATAGAGTTAGCCCTTTACAAATATGTAATTACACATTTCAATAGCGCCATTAAATAGTCATTTGAAACAATACAAAAGGCAACCCCTGTATTGCAGTTTTGGAATGTTTGTTTCATATTATCTTTAGAATTGCGTTGTAGGGTCTCTATTTAAAATTACTAAATTTTCATTAATAATAAAATCATTAACTTTCAGCATTTTTATTCCTTTTAAAATAATTACTAAAGTGTTACCTTTATCTGATGTAAAAGAAATTATATCATCTTGCTTAACTTTATTTTTAACTGATTTTAGTAAAAAATTGAAAGATTTGTTGTTGTAAGTTTTGTCCCTTTTAAACAAAGCTATTTAAGTAAATTAGGAATCTGAAATTTGGCATAATTATAGCGATCATTTCGAAGATGTGTTTCGCATTCTGCTACTGAAATGTCTTTAATTTTGTTAATGAATATGGAAAAGGAGAAATACTTAAAACCTTTATTAAGAAGTTATAATTCTTGATTATTAAATCTAACATTTGACAAGTTTACAAATTTTGTGTGAAAATTGTAGGGATTGGTTTGATTTATATTTGTTCTCTGTGGCAATGTATTGTATTCGAAACATTGGTGCTATTAGATATCGAATTCCGCAAAGTAAGTTTAAAAAACATAAATTTAGTGAAATAAACCAGAATAATTATGGACAGACAGACACCGACCCTATTTTATAAATCGTAGACATATTTCTGCTATTTGCACATTAATATTCTAGGTGTGAACGACGTAACATTTACTTTCCTTCTAATACACCCACTTTACATCTCCCACTTTACACTTTGAAATTGTTAATAAAATAATAAATTTTAACCGATAGAAAAATTTCTGCTATGTATAGGATGCTTGAAGCAAAAAATCCATCGTAAGCCGACCGACAAAACATTCGAGTAGGTACAAAGTGGTGAAGTACACGTGTGGTACTACAAAGAAAACGATATGTTTAAATAATTAAAAAAATTATGACAAAAATTTATTTTATGCAATTAGATAGAAAAATTATGGGCAGATAATTTATGGATACGCAACAAGTTTTAATAATTATTGAGCTATACTTTTCAATACGTTAAAAAAATTGACAAAGGACCCTGCACACCTCTTATGGGTTTTTAGATCACAGTCAAATTTAATGAAATTTTAGTATGTTATAGACTAAAACTATCTGAACAATATTTGTCATTGGATCAACTTAATCTAATGGCTAGTTTTTGATATACAGGGCGTTAAAGTGGTAGTGCCTAATAAGCATTATGGCTTTTCAGTTGAGTTTTAGCATGGATATACACAAGTGTTACAATTACATATTATACTATTTAGTAATTTTTCATTATTCTGTACTTTCTATCATTCTATACATGGTGTTTTAATAAAAATTAGTAGCTGATACTATTAAAATTACAGATATAGCCATAAGCCTGATACATATCTACACTTTCGATTGTTAATAACAACCAGTTACTTAAAATGACAATGTCACCTGTAACTAACTAAGTTTCCTTAAAGTCATTATTTAAGTTTGCATTAAAATGGCTTTTCGATTAAACTTTCAGTGTTATGTATGTGAAATAGTGGGGAATCCCAGACAATGACCATTTTACGACAAATGCCGACCAGAAGATAAATATTGCTCAGAGAAGACACAGGAACTTTCACTTCCGCCAATGGACATAAATGGTAATACCAGGTTATATACAAATTGCAATCAAGGTATCATAGATGAAATTCAGGTCTATGAAAATGATCCAGATCCAACAATTATGAAGCTTCTCTAAAATATAGTGCTAATCATTGTTTAATATGCAATAATGCTGCAAATATTCAACATTTATCAGGACAGGCAAGGACAAATATTTTTATGCGAAAGGAGTATACATACCTCGTATTTGTAAGGTTTGTCCATCTTGATGCGAATGGTTATTACTTTTCCATTAGAAAATGGTATAAGGTCCATTAAAAGCCATACAATTTAAAAGGGGCAGAGTTGGATCAGTTGTTGACAACAATACGAGAAGTAACACAAAAATGAAACTTTTCGGATGAAAACAATTTCAGTGATGAGGAGCTAAGTACGCTGTCATCCTTAAATAGGCTTCAATTTCGGGAATTGTTCAACCTTTGTGCGAATGCTAATATTTATGGAAGAAGAGAGAAGTTAAAAAAAGATTTACTGTTTTTTTATGCAAATTACGTCAAGGACTTTCAGACACGTTTTTAGCGGCGATGTTTTCTTATGGTAACAGACAGGGTGTCTCATTGGCAATTCAAACAGTTAAGGAATCATTATCCAATAATTTTGTGCCCCAGAATTTAGGACCTCGTCACATAAACCGTAACCAATTATTGCTGAACACGTTACCAGATTTGCAAATGAGTTATTTAATGAGGAACCTGAAAACCCAAAAGCCATTATTTGTATCGATGCCACTTATGTTAACATAGAGCGTAGCAAAATTTTCAGACCCTCAGGCAGTCCTATTCAGTTCACAAACATTGCCATCTTGTTAAGCCAGTGCTAGTTGTTGCCCCAGATGGATATATTTTGGATGTTCATGGTCCATACTTTTCCGACCCAAGAAATAATGATGCGAGTATATTAAGATACCAATATAATCAGGATCAAAACTAAGACACTGGCTGCACCTGGCGATGTTGTGATTGTGGATAGAGGCTACCGAGATGCTCGGGAATTTTAAATATATTGGCATATCTGTGCAAATTCCACCAGCGCTAGAAGGTAGACGTCAATTGCCAACTGTAGAAGCCAACGCTAGCAGAATTATTACTAAGCAAAGGTGGGTAGTAGAAGCTCGAAACGGACACGTTCAATCAATATTAAAATTTTTCGTAACTGTTTTAATTGCCCAAATACCCAATTTGCGGACATTTTTCCGTGTTGCCTGTGCCCCATACCATCCACCATTACATATGGAAGAAGCAAAGAAGAACTAGCACAAGAAATGCTTCAAATGGTAAACGAACCTAATCATGTACAAGCTAGAGCGAAAAATGAAGGCTTGTTGAGGTGGCACGGAGATGGGCACCTTTAGAACAAAATTTTCCAGTTCTAAATATAGCTCAATTAAGACGCATAACTTACGGAACTTTCCAACTTAAACTAGCACCTTCTTACATACAGGATAACAATCACCAACTGGGCAACCACTTTTCGAAATTGATACGGCGTTCAACGAATTAAATCTCGTTCGGCTTAGAATTAGATCTAGACATAGAAATCAAATTAAATATCAAATAATAATTAGCTATAACCCTGTTCCTGATAATATGCTGAACAAGAAGATGGTCCTATATTTGGCTACTTTGCCAATGCAAAACGGAGCGCGAACTATAGGAATGTGTGCACATATAGCAGCAGTTATTTGGTTTTGGGCTATGCAAGGCACGAAGAATTTATTAGGCTACCGCAAACCAAAGTGCTAGCGCTACTAAGATGTTTTAAACAGACATGCTGCCGTCTAAATGTTCCGTTTCTTGTATATAAATCATGTAAATATTAGGTTGTTTATTTTATGTATTATAAGTTCCATTTTATCATGTAAATAATCATATTTAATACTATTTTGTTGAAACACCCTGTATAAAATGTTAGAAAGTCAGAATTTCAAATTTCATTAAATTTGACTGTGGTCTAAAACCCATAAGAGTATAAACTGTCGCGTATGCATAAATTATTTGCCCATAATTTTTCTGATGTCGAACTGCATAAAATAATTGAATTCCACTTTGGAAAGAATTTGTCAATTAATTAAGCATCTCTGTTTTCAGCTTCACGAATGTCAACACGCACCATTAGAATTATGTGCAATTTGCCTTTTGTTTCAGGCATTACATAAACAAATATAACAGAAAGATGACAATCGATTAAAATCTTCAACGTATATAGCATTATGCTTGTACATAAAGACAACTAAATCATTCTATACGTCGTTCACAAACAAAATATTACCTGTAAAAAATCGTACTCGCACACGAACACGCTCACGCACACGCACACGCACACGCACACGCACACGCACGACACACACACGCACACGCAACGACACGCACACGCAACGCACACGCACACCACACACGCAACGCACACGCACGCACACGCACACGGACACGCATACGCACACCTCACACCACACGCACACGCACACGCACCGCAACACGCACACGCACATCACGCACACGACACACACGCACACACCAACGCACACGCACACGCAACGCACACGCACGCACATACACGCACACGCACACGACACACGCACGCACACACACGCACACACCGCACAGCACCACGCACACGCACACACGCACACGCACACGCACATAACACGACACGCACACGCATATCTTCACGCACACACACGCACAACACACACTAACACACCCATACGCACAACACACGCACACCACGCACCACGCACACGCAACGACACACAGCACCACACCACACCACGACGCACACGCACACACACACTACGCACACACACAACGCAGTCACGCAAATACACGGACACCATACGCACCACGCAGCACGCACACGCACACGCATACACGCACGCACACACACGCACACGCACACGACACGACAACCACGCACCACGCACACGCACGCTACACGCACACAGCACGACGCACATACACCACACAGCACACGACACGCACACGCACAGCACGCACACGACACACGCACACACACCACACGTACACACACGACACGCACACGACACGACGTACACACACCACACACACGCACACGACACACACACTACAGCACACGCACACAGCACACGCACACGCACACCACACGACACACGACACGCAACGCACACACACACGCACGCACACACACGACACACGCACACGCAACACGACACGCACGCACACGCACAGCACACGCACACACACACGCACACGCACACGCACACGCACACGACACACACACGCACACGCACACGCACACGCACACGCACACGCACACACACGCACACGCACACGACACAACGCACACGCACACGCACACACACGCACACGCACCACGCACACGCCACACGCACACGCACACGCACACGCACACACACACGACACGCACACGACGCAACGCAACCACACACGCACACACACACACTACAACACCACTGCAGCACATTACACACACGCACGACACGCACGCATTCACACCACCACAGCACACGCACGCACAGTACACACACCACGCAGCACGCACACGCACCACACGCACGCACACACACACACACACACACACACACACACACACACACACACACACACACACACACACACACACACAGCAATCCATCTCTTCTTCTTGCCGAAATTTGTCCTTTCCAACTTTGAGGAGCACATAGTACGTAACAATCCATTCATTAACAATTATTTAGTATATTTTAGCAGATAAGTGGATTGCATTTTGGGATTTTTCGAGGGCAGTGGCACTGAGCTAACTGTGCTTTAAATTATTTAAATTCACTTCACGACAATGGTAATTTTACTTTAGATGTTGAATCCGGCAACAAATTAAATTTTCTTGATCTATAGATTACCAAATCATTCCCTAGACATTGGAATTTATGGGAAACCCGCCCTGATACTACAATTCCTTTATGTTCCATTCCTCCGATGACTTACAAGTTAGCTGCCTTCAAGTTTCACAGACTATACAGCTTCAACCTTAATTCTGAACTGATATACATTCAATAGCTAAGAGCGGTATATTCCCATTCAATATGATTAGAAGACTCAAACATAGGATCGGCACCAAACACCAATTGAAAAGTCAGACCACTTTAACCTAAGAGAACTACAATGAGTTTTTTTTACCAAACGCTACTGCTCATTACCTTACACAGGCTTTGCAAAATTACATTTTTAAAATTATTTTATGTAAATTCAATATCTACACCTGCTTTTGGTTAAAATCTATAAGTGACTCTATTAACTGCCACAACAGAGATCATGTCGATAACCTGGAACGTTCTGATATTTACAAACTAAAATATGGATCATTTACCCCATCCGGTCACCTTGAGTACATCCTCGCACCCGGAGTCGTCATGTTCGGCCGACTCTAAAGTGACGAACCCTCCCTTATCCCGCAAACTCTGCCTAAGTACTGCTTTACCTACACGCAAGTGGGGCACACCGCTGAGGAGTACCCTACTCACTCCATCCGTTACCCCAACTGTGGTGAATGTCGGAGATTCTCATTCTGCAAATCGTCCGCTAACCCAAGGTGTAACGAGTAGGTACTCGTGTGCTGGAAGAGACGGGAGCCTCCAAGTTCCCCGCCGAAGATGCAACCCCCGAACTCATCCTGTCTTCTGAAGAGTCCGACTAGGAGGACACCGTACACCTTAAGCTCATACCCGACAACGATCCCCTTTCCAACAAAAACTTCCTCGAGGCCTCATACACATCTTTTTCCAAATGTTCCCCGACCGGCGAAATAGGATCATTCGTGTCTTATACTCTCTATCCCGATCCTACTTTCATTGAGAACTGATGCCTGTGTATACGGCACGCGGACAGCGGTTACCTTGATCCGAGAAACCAATGCTTAATTCCCTACAAAATGGATATCCTGGCAGAGACAGTTAATGCCACGGGCGTTCGTCGGAAACGCTCCCCACCTAAAAATCTATTACGCGAACACAATATACACATTTTCTCCAGTACAGAAACAAATCTCACAAACAGATGCATATCTACCTTTAACACATATCACACATATCTGAACAATAGCACCATGGAACCGCCCTCATAACTGAAGATTGCTTCCCGTCCACTCCCTTTCAACTTCCTGCGCACGTATAGCATCTCGAGTATGCTACTGTGCTGGTACATTTCCCCACCCCGACTGTTTTCATCTTTTACTAAAACCTGCCCGGCGACAGTACATAATCCGATGACCTATTCATTTACGCCTACACATTCCCTAATGCAGTCATTTTAGTTGATATGGATGCCTGGAACACCCAATATTCGGTGACTCCACAAGTAATGGCAACAGTATCAGGCTATCACCAGTGCTGTTACAGTTGCCGCTTTTGCGAGTCTCTAACAAACAGCTTACATATTTCGACCATCTAGGTGCCTCAATAATGGACCAAATCCTTGTTTCCGAAGAAATAGCACACTAGTTAGATCGTGAGTACTTTTTATGCACCATGGTCACTTCAGGTGATCTACCACTATTGGTCAAAACCTCATTTTGTCTAGCCTCCTTGCACCTCCTCAATATTCAGTAATTAAAAATTTTATAAAGCCGAGTGGAGTGCGTTTTCCGAACATATCCCCAACAACCTTTCATCATCCAATCTTCTAATGCTACAACATCTCGAGAGAACCATTAGAGACCTCATTTCCGGAATTAGGGAAGCGGTCGATATCTCAGTCCCATTGAAAAACATTTATATTTCCTCCGAACCGCTACCATGGCACATCGTGAACTGGATCAAAGAAAAAAGAGGAATCTATTGTCCATTATTGCGAACTGGGGATCCGGCTATCAAAACCTAATGCAATCACCTTAACGTCTTAATCAGACTGAGGCATGGAAAAGGATTTAACAGAGTTAAAACAAAAAACTAAAACAGAGGCGCTAACAGTCTCTAAGATTAAAATAAATATTTATTTTATTAAATCAAAGTCAACTATTTTATAATTCTTCCTTTTTTTTGGTACATAATCGTTGGTACACCAACAAAATAATATTAATGGTGGTGGTCGCACCAATAATAAAAGAAAACCGTTAAATTAACACTGAAAAATACACTAAGGCAATTAAACAAGCGCTTGCTTTATCCCGGAGTGACAACCCAAATATTTGATTGGACTGGTATGTCCCTCTTATTTAGTAGACAAAAACAATATTCAAATAGGAACAAGCTAATTATACCTAATAATTATAAATTACTTACACTGTTTAAAAAAATATCTGCACCAATAGAAAATGCTACCTTAACAGACTTCAGGCCTTAAATAATTATTAAATCGATATGAATACATTTACATCGTAAGGTGCTCCTTGAATAGAGAACAACATACGCATTTGCATCTATGTTTTACAAAATTATATAACGATCATCAAAGAATTTCCAATGTGGAACCTAAACAGTAACTGAAGAGACAAATTAGACATGCAACAATTAGCTAAGCTAAGCATTAATGTTACGCATAAATTTAGTTTCAACTGGTGAAGCAGAGTTGTAGCCTTACAACTGGTTACTCGATTTTAATTTACGGTTAATTAGGTTGAATAAAGGTCATTAATAAAAGCATGAAATCACATTTGAATCTACTAGTGAGCACAAGATAGTAGGCAGAAATAGTAATCAATACAATTGCCTCGGATCGACCTGGCTACAAGGGGCGGTCAAGGTCGAAACAGACAGGCCCCGTTGCTGACGACTGTGCAAGGAATGAATGACGAGTCGGTACGTGGAATGTTAGAGGTATGCATGGTAAAGAATTTGAAATTGCGAGACGTAAATGTACGACTCCTGGTGTATGCAGATGACACAGTCTTATTAAGTGACAGTGCGGATGAGCTGCAAACCGCTCTGACGAAGTTTGATACAGTCTGTGAGAGCATGGACCTAAAGGTAAACGTGAACAAAACTAAGATTGTGGTGTTCAATCGGGAAGGTGGAAAGGAGAGTAGAGTATTTACTCTGCAAGATGAAATTGTGGAGCAAGTGGACGAGCTCGGTAGAATGTTTACTGCAGATGGTACAATTGAGAGCGAGATTGGGCGAAGGGTCAGTGCTGGAAGGAAAGTGATTGGAAGTATGTGGACGATAATGAGAAATGAAAGCATGAGCCTAACTGCGAAACGAGCAATCTATAATAGCGTATTCGTCCCGTCAGTACTGTATGAAAGTGAGACATGGGTATGTCAAAAAGCACGAAAGAAAAATAAATGCCGTGGGTATGAGATTTCTGAGAAGCGCATGTGGTAAAACGAGACGGGACAAGATAAAAATGAATGCATAATGAGGGGATGTGGTGAGGAAAAGACTATGATGGATAGATATAAAAGTTGTACATTACGTTGGTTTGGTCACATTGAGAGAATGAACAACGCAAGATTAACAAAAGGGTGGAAAGGGCGGGCCTGGTAGGCCGCGTAAAACTTGGCTGAATGTAGTAGAATCTATGATAAAGGAAAGAAAGATAAGGAGTTTTAAAACAAAAGGGCATGTCAGAGACTATGTATGAATCTTGCGGAAGCTAGGGAGGTATGCGGAGATAGGAAAGCATGGAGAAAGATTGTGAATGAAAAATAAATAAGAGGCAGGGATTGTTTTGCCTACCCCGCAAGGGAATGGCGTAAAGGTTAAGTAAGTAAGTAAGTTCAGCCCAAGCATTAAAATACACACCTAGCAATATGTACACAAGTAAATTTAAAGATACATAAAGCAATACAAAACTAGAAAGAAAGCGTCTATCTTAGGGTAAACCAGTCTCCGATCTGGTTAAGAGGTTCTTTTACTGGATTCCCAGTCAATCGGCTCATGTAAACGTTCTGGAATAACCACCCTAATTAATGTCCCCAAAGGAGACTAACACCAAAAATATAAGTAAATGTAAACGTAAATGTAAAACGTAAACATAAAACGCAAACCTAAATCGACCTACAAAAATAGTATAAAGTGTAAGAAATTATTTCTAAAATAAACCTGTTTGAATACAGATCGTTTATGTTAATTAATCAAATTTCAATTCCATCTATTTTATAAATACACAAAACAGACATCGGTGAACTACGGCATTCTGTATTTAAAAGGAGAGAATCAAGTCTCTGGAAAGATAGCTAAAAATAAAACAAAAACGTTACCTCGTGGTAAGAGATTATGTTATACGGTTAAGCAAGTAGAAGTAATGAATCCCTAGTAAACAGGGTGTGAATATTTTAAACACAAAGCAATTTCAATCCCATATCAAGTTTTATGCTTTAAAAATTAGCAGATATGTAATTAATTTCTTCACTCATGTATTATGCCATTTCAGCAAAAATCACTTCCGCTAACTCACGGCCAACGGCCCAACTCTCTCGCCATAGATGTTAAAAACACTAGTGTTTTAATGTGTTTATGGCAAAAGTAAGTAATCGGTTTCGGACCGTAACAGATTACGGGTAATTTGTGTGATATTCAGTCAGCACCCAATATAATGGGGATCAAAAACTTAACAATTATCGAGCAGCAGCGTCACCTGAAAACCCTTCGACGAAGGTAATATACACTGTGTCTCTTAAATTTTTGGACATAGGGAAATCCCATGTTAAGATAAACTATTGTAAATATTGGCTCCCCTAATTCTTTATAGTAAAATGTAAATGTAATACTTTAAGGAAAAAGGCTGCTTCTTATGTTACAACTGCATTTACATTTGGTTCATCCATTTTCGAGAAAATTACGAAAAACTTAAGGGCTTTTTCGTAACCGGTAACGTTAATAAACCATGTAAGTGTCAGGATAAATACAATAAGGAGCACAAATAAAATAAGTCTGTTATAAACAAAAGATGATATTCTAAATAACAAATTAATTATGAAAATTGGAAAACAAATAAAATTTCTAAGTTAATTGCCAGAGTAATGCCATTCAATAAATTTTACTTTTTCTTCAATGGTGTAATAATTCATTTTGTAAACAAATTTTTCTTTAAAAGGTAATAATCTGTCCCAAATAAAGTTTTAATGATGAATGAATTGTTTTTGAACAATGAATGATTTACAATGACAATTAATAATTATTGTTAGCATTGTCTGTCTAAAGCAAAGCAACCTTGACCAGTTACGAAAAGCCCTTAAGTTTTTCCTAATTTTCTCGAAAACGGATCAACCAAATGTAAATGCAATTGTAACATAAGAGGCAGCCTTTTTTCCTTAAGAAGTTTTATATTTGACATTGTACTGTAAAATAACTAGGGAGCCAATATTTACAATAGTTTATTTTAACATGGAAGTCCCTATGTCCAGAAATTCAAGAGACACAGTGTATATTAGATTTAATATTCCTAGACTTACGTTATGCTCTCCCATAGGGTTTTTGTATACAGTTGATGTTTCATTTTGGGTGGAATTTTAGTGTATGGTTACATTTTTGTGTTGTACATATTACGTTTATTGGTTCGTTAGAAAATCATTTTCGTGTGATGTCGTCGTTGAAATCTTTATGTTCCAGAAGTTTATTGTTTTATTGTACATAGTATTTGAGGAACAACGTAATCTGCACAATACATGTGTAATTTGGATTTGGAAATTGTGTAGAGGATCATTGTAGTATCGAATGTGTTATAGTGAAGAATCTTAACCATTGTTGTGTAAATTTGAGGCGATCTTCAACTGTAAATAAAGGTTAGTACTTGTAATCGTTGGAATTATGTTCTGGCGTGAAGTATTGGTTAAACTGATACTCACGTAAGGTTTAGTTTGTTGTCCCTTGAGCAGAAAATTAGTTAGCAGATGTTGTTTTAGTATTAACGATTATCCGCATATCACTTTGGTAATCTTCTTCATTGTTGAAATTAAAGGTTAGATAATAACAAAGCATTTTGTGACGAGAAATTTCATTTTTGATAAATTTGCAATAATACTACATACAGCTGTCATTTAAGTCAGAATTGAAATTCATTACTTGTTAAATTTATAAAGACTTGTAAAGCCTTTACCAACATTTTCTAATTAATTATTTTAATTATCCCGCGTAATTAAATTACACAACATTACACAACAAATAATTCTTTTATCCTCCGACGTAAATTTCAAAAACATCGAATGTTCACATCAGAGATCACGCCAGCATATCAACCAATCATCGCATTAGCATCCTTCACAGAAGCCGTCCCGCCTAGTGCGGATCTTCTATAAAACCGCGAGACGCGCTACCGTAGAGAGGAGGGCAGTCAGAACTTCCGTAACGAACGTAATCCCTTCCTAGCCTTAGAGCCTTTGCGATCTTCATTGCACTCTAAAGCAACTTTCAAAGAAAGAACTAACTTTCGGTTTCGTGCCGGGCATCGCAGTTCTCGCGTTAGGATTGTCACTGCTCCGTATACAGTCGACACAAAGAAGCGGATCCGTCCAGGAAAGAAGCACTACAGCCAGCAAGGACCCAAACCACCTAGAAGGACACCGGGAGAATCACAGGAGCAGCAGCAGCAAGAAACCACAGCAGTTGAGAGGTATTAATTAATACAGAATTTTAAAATAAATTTTTATTTTATTGTTTGATTATTAATACTAACCAAACCCTCCATTGAATCGGACTCTCAACTTCCAAGCCTTAATCCAGCGGAGTTTGAGCCTGCACCTCGGTGAGAGTCCCCTCTTTCAATAACAAAAATAACTTCGGACCCCCTGTTTTAAGTACCCCTACTAACCAGCCATGGTAAAACATCGCAAACCGGGCCTCCGGGCTACGGTCTCCCTAGCACCTTCTCGGCCGCCGAGTTCCCCGCCACCTAGACCCTCCACACCACCACTCTCCCTTTCCTTTGCGGCAGCTGTCGCATCTCCTCCCACACCAGTGAGGGTATCTTCTATGTCTTCTATCGCCTCCTCCTGAGTTCCACCCGCAGTCAAACCCGCGCACCATCCCTTTAAAACCTCGAACACTACTACTTCCCGTACTCGTTTACTCGTTCTGATCCAAAACCTAACCTTACTGGTAAACCCTCTCCTAAACCTTCCGCTTCCGTTAATCCCACTTCCCGATATTTCATCCGCAATATACAAGCAAACTTCAATACTCAAAAGTCCTTTTATCAAGCCCTAGTCCTTCTCCGTCTCCCCTGATTGAACATTAAACTCAACCACAATCGCACTTGCCTACTGGAAACGAGCGAGGCCCTGCCAGTTACGATGCAACGAACTATGCAGCATCACTTGGGTGAGCCTGCATTGACGCTGTCTCAGCTGTCAGGTCCGCGAACGTCCGCTCCCTCAACAAACCCCAACCCTAAACCCATGTCCTTCTCCTGCTTCATCCATGGCGTGGACAAGGACATCCTCCCAGAAGAGATCCGGAAACCCATCAACCTCCCTAAAGTGACAAAAGCGATCCGGATCATATCAAAAACTAACAAACACGCCTACTTCCTTTTTCCGATTAATTACCCCGTCCCAATCCACCCTCAACCACCTCCTTTCCAACGGTGTCTACCTTTTCGGCAGACACTACCCATGCGAACAATCCCGGATTCCTAACGCCACCCTCAAATATTGCTCCACTTGCAAGTAGGTGGGGCGTATTTCCGAGGAATGTCCTACCCGCACCCTCCCTTGCCCCACATGTGGTGAAAGCCACAAAGCCTCGTCGTGTACCCGCTTAAATACACCAAAGTGTAACAACTGCGGTGGACCTCACGCTACCTACTTCTTTTCCTGCGCGACCCGTCGTGCGATTCCCACCACCGTGGCAGCGACTGCCGTACTTAAACCGCTACCTCTTTCCACGTCGGACACCGAGGACGACGAAAAACCCAAAACACCCATTTCCATTCCCGATTTTATCGCTTCCCTTACCCTTACCCTAATGCAACGGTTTAGTGAGCGTAGGGCCGACATAGCAAAAGCTGTCGACATTACGTCCAGGGAATATTATAAACGCCGTGCTTGGGTCAACTTTGTTGGCATAGCTATCACTACCCGCAACATCCGATCCTAATCCTACACCCTAACCCCTCACCCTAATCCCTTTCCCCCACCCTAAGTACAATGGATCTAATAATAGGTACAATTAATGCGAAGGGTGTCCGTCGGAAGCGCCCCCTTATTAAGAATCTATTAGCCACAAATCAAATACAAGTCCTGGCAATCACAGAAACAAAACTAACCAACCGTTATACCCTTGACTTTGCCTCCTACAATTCATTCCTTCAATTTAGCGCCCACAATAGTTTGCGAGGCACAGCCCTCGTAATCAAGATTTCATATCCTGCCACTCCTTATTCTCTCCCGCAGCACCTGCAGCATCTCGAATGTGTAGCTGCAACGGTGCACTTTCCCCTTCCCGTCACCTTTTTCTGTTATTACAATCCTCCAGAAGAAGCCATTTCCAATGACCTCCTAGACCACATCTCCGCCCTACTCAATGCTATCCTTCTAGGAGACCTTAATGCCCGACATGTCCAATTCGGAGATTCCACGAACAATAGAAACGGTATCCACCTAGCACACAGTATTCTTACCCTACCACTGTTCCGGATTAGGAACACCAATCCTACCTTTATTATTCATCAAGGTGCCTCTATAATAGATCACATTATATGCACCGAGTCACTAATACAACATGTGTCCTCCGATTGCCACCTAGGTGAAACCATCACTTCGGACCACGTGCCTCTCCTAGTTAAAAGATTCCTCGGCCCCGTCCCTCCCCCCTCCCACCCACATTATTCGTAAAGACTTCCAAAACGCCGATAATGTATTTGGCGAATGTATCTCCAATAACCTTCAGGCTTACGATATTCACTCCCCTAACGATGTCGAGAGAGCGGTCACCGACTTAACTTCCGTTATCGTGGAAGCGGTCGAAGCCTCGGTCCCCTTAAAATCAATAGGTATCTCCCGAAAACCTCTCCCACAATACATCGTAACCTTGATCAAAGGGAAGAGACGAGTATATCGCGAATTTCTGAGATTAAGGGACCCCGCTCTCAAGACCGAATATAACCGATTAAACGCTCTAATTCGGCGTGAAACTAATACCTACACCGAAAGAAAATGGGTCCAAGCCACCTCCAATCTCAGCTATAGAGATGGCAAGAAGTTCTGGCACACCTTCAATATTCTCACCAAAAGGAAAACCAAACCCAAGTCCCACCTAACCGATCCTCAGGGTAACTTAATCTCCGCCGATCAAGACAAAGCCGAAATTTTTCTCCACCACCTCCAATCTGTCTGTACTTCACCTAACGATCCCTCGTTCGACGACGACCATGAAAATCGTCTAGAGCAAGACCTTGAGGATTTCAAAAACTCCGAATTACCCGAGAAAATCCTGGATAATAATGATCCGTTTTCAGCCCAATTACTCCCACTCAAACCCTCAACTGCTTACAAAATGTAAAATATCCGCTCTCGGAAAAGACGGACTCAACAGATTTATACTGAGACACCTACCACCCCCAGCGATCAGACGCCTAACGTCCATATATAACAAATGCCTCTTCCATTCGTACTTTCCGACGGTGTGGAAATCCGCCTCGATCGTCATGATTCTCAAAGATTTCTGCGACCTGACAGAACCCTCATCCTACAGGACCATCTCCCTCCTAGGAAAATTCTTAGAGCAGATCCTGGCCCGAAGGCTGGTAGATCACATAGAATCCAATAACCTCTTACCCGACAGCCAGTTCGGCTTTCGACCTAATAGAACCTGTCAGGATCCCTTGCTAAAACTCCTCACAGAAACGTCACGAGCATTTAACCAGCGCTACTGTAACCTCGCCGTGTTCTTAGACATAAATCAGGCCTTTGACAGAGCCTGGCATGCGGGTCTAGTTCACAAAATTCAAGCATTAGGTATCCCCCCGAGCTCACGAAGCTCCTACTGTCGTATCTAACAGATAAGGCGGTGCGAGTCCGAGTGGGTTCATCCCTTTCACAGAGTTTCGCACCCCAAACAGGCGTACCCCAGGGTTCTTCCTTAGCACCCATACTATACCTTATCTTCGCCAATGATATCCCCATTGTAACAAATCCCGGAGCATCCGGTCTTCTGGGCAGCTAATCGGTCAAAAAAGAACGCCTCCAACAGTATGTCCAGTACCCCACGGAACTTTTCCAATTGGGCCAACAATGGAGAGTCTCCATAAACCTCACCAAAACACAAGCCTTTCTATTCCAACACCCTAACTATACCCGACACAAACTGCTCTCCAAAAACGACGTAAACATTTCCCTGCAAGGGGAACGATTACCGATACTTGACGACATAACGTACCTAGGAGTTACATTTACCAAAAGCCTTAACTGGAACGCCGACCTGAACAAACCCTGGACAAAGTGCGGAACCGATCCAACCTCCTGGCCGCCCTTAGGGGACGAATAGGAGGTTGTCAACCCAAAACCCTACAACATACCTACAAGACATTCATACCCCGTCATAGATTACCGTGCGCCATTGTACGCTACCCTAAAAGCCAAAGAACTAAAATCCATAGCCTCTTGTGAACGCCGAGTCCTACGAAGAATACACCGACTACACTACAGAACACCCAACGAACTCACCATACATCACGCTAACATCATACCTATCACACAACGTCTCAAAACACTGCAAACAAACTACACACTCCGTAGGATATTCGGCGAAACAGAAACTACCAATAGCATCCTACGCATTTCACATACGCCTCTTACCCACATACAATACATAAGAACCCACAGGAGAAAACCGAAAAATAAATTCAAGTACCATCCAACTATCCTGACCCAGAACATTGAAAACCTCCCCGAAGAATTCGAAGAACTCCTTGATGACACCCCATATGCCCAGAGATCGAAGACAACCACTGCAACGACCAAGGAATCGAGCCAATACACACCACACACCTCATATACACACCACATATATACTCCCAATCCAAACAAAAATAATGTAGTATTATATTAATAATTACTTTCTTTTTGCAACCACTGAACGCCACACACTACATTGTATGCACGTGTACAATACACACAACAATATAGCCCCACTAACACACAAAAGACCCAGGACTGAAGAGGAAGCAGACTCCTGAACAGTCCACAGAAATTATCATTAGGAATAAGCAACACCAACAATAAGCATTCTAACTAATAAGCATACTAACAAAAAAAAATATCGTAAAGAGAGGGCAGTCCGAACCTCGGTCACTACCAAGGTAAGCCCCTATCCAGCGTAAGCGTTTTGTGATTTTTATTACAATCGCTTAATTTCAAAAAGAGAACTTAGCGTTTTTCGATCATCGTTTCCGGCATCGTGATCTTCGTCGCTTCGGAGTTAGATGTGTCACTGCTTGCATATAGATAATACAAAGAAGCGGTCATCAAAAGAGGATTTACATCCTAGCAGCAAGCAGGAGCCGCCGGAATCTATCGGGAATAACGCAAAGAAGCATTCAGGACACCGAAAGAGAACATCTAATCCAGGACACCGCCAACAACAGGACAGGATCGACGTCGGGTAATAACCTATAGGTACTTTTAATAAAGAAATATTTTTTAATTAATTTTATTTTGTTTTAATTTAACAATTGCTTTCCTCCTTTTCTATTTGGGTCGCTGATTTCCAAGTCTTTATTCCTCGGAGTGTGAGACTGCACCTCGGCGGAAGCCCGGCCTTCTCTTAAACACCTTTATTTCTTTTTATTTCTTCTACTACCCAAACTAACAACAACCGTAACTGTTAAGCAAAGTCACCACCGAGCTACCCTGAAGGTTGTATCCCCAACCCCCGACAACCCCCGACGCCGCCCGTCTACCCATACCACCAACCACATCACAAACTCCTTACCCCTATACACACACACTCGCCTCACCACCACCATCCTCACGGACACGTTCCCATTCAAACGCCTCTTCCATATCCACCACATCCACACATTCCTACATTTCCGCACGTTCCACCTCTTCCATACAACCACCCAAACCCGCTCACACACATACATACCCGCTCTCTTACCTACACCTGTTCACACACACATACCCGCTCTCTCTTACCTACACCTCTCTTACCTACACCTTCCCTGCGTTGATTCCTACATCTGCGTCCCCCAGTCCTACACCCGCACGCTCCCAATCCTCGAGATATTGCATCCGCAATATCTCAAACACACCTGGGTAGTATTTCAAATACCTGCTAATTCGTTTACGATTTAAATACTTTGGTTAATCGAATTACTTTATTTTAAATCACCTTGTATTGCGTTAATTGTGATTGGTGATTGCAAATACTTTCGAAAAGTAATTGTAATTGTGGTTTGTTTTTTACGCTATCTCAGGATCTAAATACTTTATTTTTTGATAATTTAATTCATTTTTAGTAATCGAATTATTCTTAGGTAATTGAATTAACCTTAAGTAATTGAATTACTCTTTGGCAATGGAATTACTTTCAGATAATTGAATTATATTTTGTACCCTTATATTTTCGTTAGTTCTTATGAATATTAAACATTCTTTATATAAGTACACAAAGAGGTTGGTTGACGTGGCAACAATATGCTGCTTTGTATTTGTAAACGTATCAACTGATTTGTAGCTGGTGTTTGTTTACTTTACTGAAATAAGGTAAGTTTACAATAACATTTTTTATCTGTTAATCTACAAACCATCTGAATATGTAGTAACTTAATCGAATATAAAAAATCACCTAGAAAAGTTAAACATTACAAAACGAAATTATATAATTGTATTTTATATTGTTGGTTATTGGATTCACATTAACTATTTGCTAAATGTTCACTTACATGTATCATGTATGGTTGCAGCAGTTGCGACTGTTGCCAACAAGTAAGTATTTGATAAATTTTCCAGGAAAATTTTACCAGATGTATGTAGTATACAATGCCATTTATGCCATAATTGTGTTTTGATTATATAGGTATATTATGTAGATAATGAAATGCAACCATTCTGTAATACAGTAAGACTTAAAAATACGATTGTTTTCATGATTATGATACGAAATGCATGCTATAAATTATAAGTATGAATATACATATAGATGTATAATAGGGTGGAGTGAAAAATACGAAAAAAAATAATAACTTAATGTAATACCTTAAAAAAGTTGCCTATGACTCTTATTTAACTTTTGGTAAAGTCTCGGTAACTTGCGACAACATCTTCTGCCTCCCCAGCGGTCTTGAAATTTGAAAAATTGAATTTTGTTATGGTACAGAAATATTCATTTATCTAATACCCTAAAAAAGCTGAAAAATGTACTTCTTGTTTATAAAAACACATTTCGAAACCTAAATGACCCCACCCTTGCCCCCCCCCAATTAAAAAAACGTAATTAAACATAATTTTTTAATTGTTACAAATATATTGTTCGTATAGTATTTTTGTTACAACCACTGCAACGACCAAGGAATCGAGCCAATACACACCACACACCTCTATATACACCATATATATCTCCCAATCCAAACAAAAATAATGTAATATTACATTAATAATTGCTTTATTTTGCAACCACTGAACGCCACACACTACATTGTATGCACGTAACAATACACACAACAATATAGCCCCACTAACACACAAAGACCCAGGACTGAAGAGGAAGCAGACTCCTGAACAGTCCACAAGAATTATCATTAAGAATAAGCAACACCAACAATAAGCATTCTAACTAATAAGCATACTAACAAAAAAATATCGTAAAGAGAGGGCAGTCCGAACCTCGGTCACTACGAAGGTAAGTCCCTATCCAGCGTAAGCGTTTTGTGATTCTTATTACAATCGCTTAATTTCAAAAGAGAACTTAGCGTTTTCTCTCATCGTTTCCGGTATCGTGATCTTCGTCGCTTCGGAGTTAGATGTGTCACTGCTTGCATACAGATAATACAAAAAGCGGTCATCAAGAGGATTTACATCTTAGCAGCAAGCAGGAGCAGCCGTAATCTATTGGGAATAACGCAAAGAAGCATTCAGGACACCGAAAGAGAATATCTAATCCAGGACACCGCCAACAACAGGACAGGATCGACGTCGGGTAATAACCTATAGGTACTTTTAATAAAGAAATATTTTTAATTAATTTTATGTTGTTTTAATTTAACAATTGCTTTCCTCCTTTTCTATTTGGGTCGCTGATTTCCAAGTCTTTATTCCTCGGAGTGTGAGACTGCACCTCGGCGGAAGCCCGGCCTTCTCTTAAACACCTTTATTTCTTTTTATTTCTTCTACTACCCAAACTAACAACAACCGTAACTGTTAAGCAAAGTCACCACCGAGCTACCCTGAAGGTTGTATCCCCAACCCACGACGCCGCCCGTCTACCCACCACAAACCACATCACAAACTCCTTACCCCTATGAGCACACAGTCGCCTCACCACCACCATCCTCACGGACACGTTCCCATTCAAACGCCTCTTCCATATCCACCACATCCACACATTCCTACATTTCCGCACGTTCCACCTCTTCCATACAACCACCCAAACCCGCTCACACACATACATACCCGCTCTCTTACCTACACCTGTTCACACACACATACCCGCTCTCTTACCTACACCTTCCTGCGTTGATTCCTATATTTGCTTCCCCAATCCTATACCCGCACGCTCCCAATCCTCGAGATATTGCATCCAATACCCCAAACACACCTGGGTAGTATTTCAAATACCTGCTAATTTTTTACGATTTAAAACTTTGATTAATCGAATACTTTATTTTAAATCACCTTGTATTGCGTTAATTGTGATTGGTGATTGCAAATACTTTCGAAAAGTAATTGTAATTGTGGTTTGTTTTTTACGCTATCTCAGGATCTAAATACTTTATTTTTTGATAATTTAATTCATTTTTAGTAATCGAATTATTCTTAGGTAATTGAATTAACCTTAAGTAATTGAATTACTCTTTGGCAATGGAATTACTTTCAGATAATTGAATTATATTTTGTACCCTTATATTTTCGTTAGTTCTTATGAATATTAAACATTCTTTATATAAGTACACAAAGAGGTTGGTTGACGTGGCAACAATATGCTGCTTTGTATTTGTAAACGTATCAACTGATTTGTAGCTGGTGTTTGTTTACTTTACTGAAATAAGGTAAGTTTACAATAACATTTTTTATCTGTTAATCTACAAACCATCTGAATATGTAGTAACTTAATCGAATATAAAAAATCACCTAGAAAAGTTAAACATTACAAAACGAAATTATATAATTGTATTTTATATTGTTGGTTATTGGATTCACACTTAACTATTTGCTAAATGTTCACTTACATGTATCATGTATGGTTGCAGCAGTTGCGACTGTTGCCAACAAGTAAGTATTTGATAAATTTTCCAGGAAAATTTTACCAGATGTATGTAGTATACAATGCCATTTATGCCATAATTGTGTTTTGATTATATAGGTATATTATGTAGATAATGAAATGCAACCATTCTGTAATACAGTAAGACTTAAAAATACGATTGTTTTCATGATTATGATACGAAATGCATGCTATAAATTATAAGTATGAATATACATATAGATGTATAATAGGGTGGAGTGAAAAATACGAAAAAAAATTATAACTTAATGTAATACCTTAAAATAGTTGCCTATGACTCTTATTTAACTTTTGGTAAAGTCTCGGTAACTTGCGACAACATCTTCTGCCTCCCCAGCGGTCTTGAAATTTGAAAAATTGAATTTTGTTATGGTACAGAAATATTCATTTATCTAATACCCTAAAAAAGCTGAAAAATGTACTTCTTGTTTATAAAAACACATTTCGCAAGCTACATGACCCCACCCTTGCCCCGCCCCAATTAAAAAAAACGTAATTAAACATAATTTTTTAATTGTTACAAATATATTGTTCGTATAGTATTTTTGTTATAATCTTGACACATTACAATACTGAACAAAAATAGGATTCTAAAACAGCAAACAACTGTAAACATTTTAAACAAATAAACGAGTTATATAAAAAAAATGGTAAGGTACATTATTTTTTAATAACAAACTCTGATTTTGTATTAAAACACGGCATGTTTTTTCTTGAATCAGCTCGCACTCTTATCAATCCATCCCTAGAATCTGGGCCACAAACCGCTGCAGAAGCTTCGGTGACGAGCTTGACACGTCGCTCAACGCACTGCGTATGACAGGGTATTTTTCAAAATTAATTCTATGTGATGAATCAGGGTTATTAATAAAGTCCTTCAGATCTTGTGTGGAAATTGGAGATAAAATTGGAGGTTCTGTTATCTCACACTTTTTCCAGTCAACTAACTCAAAGTATTCGTTTGCTTCAAAACATAAAGCAGAAAGTTTAAAGACCCTAACATTTTTGGTCTTTCGTGGCAAAACACTTCTGGCCTTTAAAATACGACAAAGACCAAGTTCTCGTATATGTTTCCTTTCATCAGATATCATACTGAGAATAATGTTTTCATGGTGACCAAAGAAGCGATTTCGTTGTATCACAGGATCAACAATATCTCTTAGGTCTGTTTCTAAGTACCGAGACAACCTTATGGACTTCAAAAGGTGTTTTGCATCGTAATTACATGTTGGCTGTGATTTTATAGAAAACCACATCGGAGCGTAAACATTCATAATAAATTCTGTCAGTTTCATTAAGCTTGAAGACGGATTTTCACTTGAAATATAAAGTCTAAGAATGCGGTTTGCAGTTGTGACCCACCGTGAATGAGCCAGTTTTCCTGGATTTCGATTTGAAAGATATGTATTACAATGTCCACTAGTAATTACTTGGCATATTTCAAACAAATAATTTTGGTCTGTACTAAAATCCTTTACGATGTTTTCGGGAACTTTGCCTAAATTACCTTCAATCGGCTTAAATTGAACTACTGGCAGTTTGTCGCACTTCTCCAGCTGCTTTCCAATGGGACCAGCAAATCCACGAGGCCCTGTAGTATCTCCGTCTAAGTGATGAAAAAGATGAAGTGGAAGATCATTTGCGTGTAACATACACACAAACCATTGAAGTGGTTTTTGAAAGTGTTCTTTCAAAAGTCGTATTACGCCTCCTTTAACACCCGTGTTTACGACGGTCCCGTCACAACCAATCGCTTCTAAATTTGTAACATCAATCGCATTTTCTTGTAACATTTGAACGATACTTGCTTTTACACTTTGTGATGTACCGGTGGTTGGAGACACATGACCAATATATTTACATTCAGGTTCTCGCACCAATGTTATATGTTCTTCTATAATGGTTTGACGATAACATTTGTTACCTTTCTTTACTTGTGTTAGGGTTTTATCCTTGCGACCGTCAAAGTAGATACCATGCACCTTAATCATATTCACATTCAGTTCTTGCAGCCGGAGATTGGAACGAGTTTTTTGTCTTTCCTCCTAACTTTACTTCTATCGACAATTTTAGAAGAATCCTCTTGTGTTACTACTCCAATATCATTTAAAACGGCTGATGCAAGAGCAGCTGCAGATCTATCAGATATGCCATGTCGGTCGCATGTTTTTGCAAAAGTGGTGAGCTGAATTCGCATTTGCGGTTGCCTTTCAACATTCCTGCAGGCTGAGGAAGGTGTAGAATGTGGTATTTCCGGCAACTCAAACTCACTATCAGAAGAGATGTTAGACTCTGAACTCGAACGTAAATCTTTTGAAGTGACAGTGCAGGATACTTCTTTAATACTTGCAAGGTTACGGTAGTTACTAATTCTAGTAGCTTCCATGTTTTTCCTTTCCTCTCTTTGCGTTAGTTCTTTCGTTTTCTTTACATCCACTGCACCTATTACCATTTTTCTTGCCCCTCTTTGATCTAATAGAAATTCTTGCCCATCACCTTTTTAGATTGCTCACAGGCACAAGTTGCAAATACTTTGCATTTGCACGATGCTATATCAAAAAGTGTAACTTTACCTTCCTCTTTAAAATTCAGGATTTTAGCTTTATAGGTTTCACTATTTTGTCTATCTTTAAACGGTTTCTTGTTTCATATATTTGTCCTGATACGAATTCAAAAGCTGTAATATTCTGTTGTGGGAAATTATAGGAATAGGTGCTTTGTTCCAAATTTCCTCTAACTTTACTGACACTTCTTCTGCAATTTCAGAGAACACAGGCTCTTTTTTACTGTTTTTTTTATTAAACCTAATCCACGCACAAAACTTAATAATTTGTTCATAAGTTGGCAAAACATTTTAAGGTAATTGCGACGGTTGTCCAAACACAGGGAAGTTCATGGCACATCTTGTATTTAAACCGGACGGTCCTGCTTATGCCATTTTTAAATTAACAGAACACAAAATAAACAGGACACGCTTTAGCAGTACGAACTATACTCTTCTAAGTTTTCATGTGTACTGACTGACACTAAAACAAAGCTAGTGGAGGGTGGACGAGCGCCAGTTGAAAATATCTTTAGACAAGTTAGAACTTGCCGTGGACGCGTGCGAAGGAACGCTTGTTTTAATTAACATAAGGTGTAGTATTTACATAAAAATTTTACGGCCCCTAAGAAAGCAAAAAGTGCATTTTTAATGTAAGAAAAATTATTACGCGTTGTAACCAATATTTTAGTATAGTTTTGAGGTTCATTAAAGCAATCTATAACTGATTTTAATATTATTATAAAATCTAAAAATCTGATTTTCTAAAAATAGGAGGCCGTTGGGGAGGCAGAAAAAAAAATCAAAAAAAAAAATTGTTGGTTGCAAAATGATTTAAACTAAAATACGCAGCTTTTGCGCGCTATTAGAATTAAAATTTTGAAATTTTGTTTTTTCGCTCCACCCATATATAAGTTAAAATAAGTATATAAAAATTTGTAAATGAGAAATTAAAATTATAAAATAAAAATAGGTACAGACAATTTAAATTTTACTCGTATTTGCATAGATACATATTTAATATTGTCCATATAAAATATAGTTTTTAAAAATCTGTTTTGAGTTTTATTTAAAAATAATTCGGCCCATTGTTAGACTACCTGATTCCTGAATCCCGAATACACCGTTCGCGTTGGCGTCAACGTGTTAATATAGCTTTGTGCTAATTAAAATCATAAGGAAATTTAAGACAACTTGTCAATGTAAATTACGAAATGAAGTGATGTTTGAAGAATTGATAAATAAAGCCAAAAATCAATCACGGAAGAATATAAATTTGATATGAAGCGGGCCAAAACTAAATTATTTTTACCGGGTGAAACATGAAAGAATGAATCGAAACCGCAAAACGAAAAGATAACTTACGTATAAATGTATATTACCCAATACTGGATTGCCTTCACGTTGAACTTAAGTAAAGGCAATTGGCTTATACTGAAGTGGCGGGAAGAATCGATTTTTCTCTACATTTGAAAAATTTTGAAACGGACATAATTTTGAAAAAAGCGGAACATTTACAGATGGTGTATAAAAATGATTTGGGTGACAATTTTCCAACTGAGGTACTGCGCTACAAACAGTATAAAGTTTCCAACTTCGAACAGTTTATTGATCAAAAACTGGAGCAAACATTTCCGAATGTCTTCATAGCTCTTAGAATTTTTCTTTCCGTGCAGTATCCAACTGCACCGCTACAAGATCATTTTCCGCGCTTAAAAGAATAAAAATTTATTTACTGGATGAAAAACTCAACGCTTTGTCCATACTGTGTATTGAGAATCGCATGACAAACTAATTAGACTTTGACGACTTGATAAATGATTTTTCCCAATTAAAAGCTAGAAAAGAACTGCATTAAATCATTCGTAGTACTTTATAGATTGTAACTTGTAAGATTGTATGTAATACAATTACAATATTTGAATTAAAGTGTAAATTATTCAACCATAATACCTTTGAACCATTTGTTACTCCCGGGGCGGCTATAACCGATTACCCATCACTCTTCGATGTTAGCCCATTCAAATTACGATCCTTGGATAGAGTTAAAAAAGGGGGGCGTAAACATTGAGCGTGCTTCAGAGCGCCGAGAAAGTTAATCGGCCATTATACAAAGATTTATATCGACAAAGTACCTGGAAATTGTACCCGAGAGTGCTAAATACACTGACAGTAGAAATCAAAGCTATTATAGGTTTGTTGTATTTAGCGGCCATTATGCGTTCACGTCACACAAACGTGAAACAGTTGTGGTCTAAAGACGGAACTGGAGTAGAACTTTTTTTTCTTACAATGGAAATAAACCGCTTTTTATTTCTACTGCGATCTCTCAAGTTTGATGACATAAAGAAGAGGGAAACACGTACAGAAATTGACAAATTGGCGCTGGTTCATGATTTATTCGATAGATTTCGCAATAAATGTATAGTAAATTGCAGAATTTCTGAATATGCCACAATAGATGAAATGTTAGAACCATTTCGAGGATGGTGCTCATTTAGATCTATGCTGGCAGGCAGAAGGGAGGTATATACGATCTCAATAATAAACGTATGTAACAACCCTTTTTGAGTTGTATTAAAATACACCATAATTTAAGGTCTTTCCTTCATTCAGTTGTAAATATAGGAAAAATTAATTTTGCATTATAGCTATGATGTAGGCAATTTAATTTTCATTTTGGTGTAACTTAAGTGCGTATCTTCTTCAGGGTATATATTTCTTAAAAGTTTATGCTCCCACTTCAAATTATTTTTCTGATCATTTTATTCGCGCATTACGTCATCGTGACTTAATTCTTTGCGCAAATCCTTTCGCGTACGACTAGCTCGTCTAATTTCAAAGCATCCATTTTTTTCGCTTCCTGATGAAGGTTGTGAGAAGCAAAATGCTTTTTTGGGTTTTTAACCTAAATTTTGTGCAAGAGTCATTAATTTGATGGTAAGATATCTTTTAACTCGTAATACTAAAAATTAAAACATTTGCTCTTTTCAGGCACTTTTACTTCACTTTTACTTTTACTTTTATTACATTTTAAATAAGCATTTAATTTTAATGTTGCGTACGCTTTCATTTGATGATTGCAATTTTTATTGGAAAATTTCAAGATAATGCATTAAACGGATTATTCCATTTCATAAAGATAAATTTATACAAAATAAAATTCCAGTTTGGGTGTGGCTTACTACGTAAAGCATTATTACAAGATATTGTGCAATATTGTGGCAAAGATGACATCACCTCAGTTGAAATTTCCGTAATCATTTAGATACCAGAGGTTATTAAAAAAAGTTTATGTACAAGATTTTACGAACAGGTATTTGATGTTTAATGGTTTTTTTTTAGTAATTTAGTATATTTTTTATTGTTTTACATTTTGATAAGATTTTTAGTGTAAAACTCGGTTTAGTTATTCCGAGCATAATTAAAAAAATAACTTGGCGTCCGAGATCATTTTTATTAGTGTTACATTGCAATTTTTTTATGTTGATGTTCAGTGGAAGTAAGATAGCAGAAAATTGTGGCAATCAAGCAAATCAAAAGACTGGCCCTACGTTAATCTACCGATTTGAGCCGAAGGCATTATTTGTGGTGAATGGTTAGTAACTCCAGTTAGTTATAACGATTTGTTTTTGGAGAACTTTTACTCTTATTACATTTATTTCTGTATTATTAATTTAAATTATTACGATCACCAGTTCGACCACTTCATTATACGTATAGATGTCATAATTCGCCTGTCAACGCCGATGTGGGGTTACAGCAGATATTTCACTTTCGATAACTGGTTCACTTCAGTTCCTCTTCTGCAGCAATTGTTCTGCCTGTGAAAGGAAGATCACAATTTTCATCATTATTTAGGTTTTCTGACAAAATAACTGTTCTCATATAAATCTAAGAAATAAAAAGTTTTTGGATCTAGCCTGCACAGCTACGATTCGGTAGATGAAGGGTCAACCAAGAAACTACCAGAAATAGTCAGCTTTTACAACGACAATAAATTCTGAGTCGACCTTGTGAACCAAATGAAAGCAATTACTCAGTTGCTCGAGTAAGTTGCCGTTGGCCATTGACAATTCTTTATACATGTCTAGATATACGAGGTATAAACAGTTTCTTTATTTACAAGGAAAATCAGGAAGCACCTAATATGCACAGATGAGACTTTTTATTGTCCCTGAGCAAGCAATTAGTGAAGGACCATCTTGTTCGTTAAACAACTAGTAATTGTCAAGGATCACAAAGCAAAGAATTCACCAGATTTTAGGAATACAAATGACAGAGACAAAATCCGTGACAACATCAACTGGCAGGTGTCAATTCTGCAATCGAAAGAAGAATCGTCCAACAAAATCACAGTATGCAACTTGCCAAAAATATATATGTACAGAGCACACAAAATAATTATGTCCAGATTGCGAATCAGAAGGGGAACATTATTAATCCGACGAATAAATTTTATATTCCGTTCTCTGTACTGTGTTTACTTTACGTTTTGAACAAAATATTGTGTTTTTATGTGTTAAAATTTTGTTCTTGTTGTTACGTCCTGGTAAGTATTTTACGTTCAGTAAAAAACAAAACATTGTTTATTAGTAATGTTTATTATACCCCGAATGCTACTAAATTACAATTATATAGTTTTTTAAAAATATTTTAAGGCCTTAAATTAACTAAACAAGATGCGGAGGTTTCCTCCGTATGCACGTGTGCTCCGGTAAAACTAAAAGCGTGTGTACTCAAGGGTTTAAAGAATTAATTATGTTTATTAGACATTTTGAAAAGTTAAACAAACCCAAAGCACAGATATTATCATCCATTTCGTTTTTAATGCGACGCCATAACCTTAATATCATACCAAACTTTCTGTAAATTACAAGAAATTTTAGAAACGAAACTAATCAAATTTATAGGTGAACTAAAAATGCATTTCTGCGTAATTAAATACGTATTATAAGAGAAAGTTTAGATAAAAAAGCTAAGGACCGTTTATATTTGAATTTTCATTTTTCAACCATAAGAATTAAATTAATTTATTGGATTTAAATGTACGGAAGTTACGTTTGACATCACATCTAAACGTCAAAAGGTGAAAAATAATAATAATAATAATAATAGCAGTTTAAGATATTCGAAAGCACATATTATATACAGATATATCTAACGGATACATATAAAAAAAAATAAGAGTACCCCACTCCTTACCATTAAAAAGACAAATCAAAACAAAATAATGCAGCTTTAGTAACTGCTCAGATAGTGCAATATAACATTTATTTAAAAGATAATAAAAATAATAGTAATGATCTAATGTAACATTCAACACGGCAAATAGAGTATGATAATGCCTTTATTTCTAATACAGAACATATAGTAAGGTCACACACGCTAGCAATTTTATTCGAATTATTACAAATAACAGACACAAGTGATTTAAGAAGAATGTTAGTGTTCGAACGTGGATGATAAAAAGTTATAGTGTTACATGGAGAAATAGGTGGAACATGAGAAAGGAAAAGCAACAAAAGATACTGACAATCAATATGGCCTTGAAGCAACTTATAGAGAAACATTATACTTGCAATCGCTCTCCAATTTGCATGTTAAACCTCGTTAGTAAATCTTCCTGATCTATTCCAGTTGCTGGGTATCTCCCATCAATTTTAAACGTAAGAAACTTTAGAAATTTTTGTTGGACTACTTCTGTAGTATGTATATTATGCATACCAAACAATAGATCCATATTCGAGTTTTGATCGAACAAAGGCCATATATAAAGATTTTAATGCAGCAATGTTGGAGAAAGTGCAACTATTTCTAAGTAAAAAGCCAAGTGGCCTAATCGCAGCAGCACAAGTGGCTGATATATGTTCGACAAAAGAAAGTTAGCTGTCGAATACTATTCCTAAGTCTCGAATCGAAGAGCATCTATTAAATAAAACCGACTGGCATTTATATGGATATAATATTGATTGAGACTTTTTAGAATGGGTGGGAACTTTGTATTTATTCATGTTTAAGTGAAGGTTTTTCTTCATACACCAATCATGCACTTTATCTATTTGGGTTTGAAGAGAGACACAGTTAGATATAATGTTGATAACTGAGTATATTTTTAGGTCGTCAGCAAAAGATAGCTGATTGCACGAAATTGACAAGGACAAATCATTAAAAAGTAATAAGAACAACGCCGGCCTAGATTTGAACCCTGAGGTACCCCCGATGTGAGTGCAGATAAAATCGACTTGTAGTTATTGTATTGTATTGGACGTATTGAACTCTATTTTGGGAATAAGATTGAAACAGCTTTAAAAGCGAGTCGGAGAATCCAAAGTATATAACTTTTGAATTACTATGTTATGATCCACCTTGCCAAAAGCCTTGGAGAAATCTAAATAGATAACATCAACTTGCCCATGTCTATCCAGTGCATTCGAAATAAATTGAGTAAATCATACCATGTTAGAAATCGCAGAACGACGCTCCATAAAACCAGTGATCTAATGACACATATTGACGACATAATGGATAAAGTCTTGCATGAAAGAGTTCAAAGAGTACAAATGAAATTAAATGTAATGATAATAAATTTAAAATACAGAGTAATTAAAATACAACAATAAAACGAAAGTGTACCCTTATGCCCAAAGGCCAAGTTCACAAAGAGAGAACGAAATTTCTTTCTCTGTGCTATTCCACTTAACTCTGAGCTGCATATGCATTCGGAGTAGGCTAAACGTACAACACTAAAGCAAAGCCTCGGAAAAGTAACAAACGAAAACCAATATTCAAAGTGCTGTTGAGATTATAATGTACATAAAAAATTGATCAAAATAATAATAATTTATTGACTGCAATCTTAAATTTGGACAATGATAATGATGTTATAACCGGCGGTAATGAGTTGTATATGACGCAAATGTTGTAACTAAATGAGCGTTTAAAGAATTGAAGATTGTGAAAGCGAAACGAAATTATAGCTTTTCGCCGGATGTTAATATTGTGGAAATTCGTCCCCAAAGTAGTTTTATTGTATAGGTGCTCGGGTGTGTTATAGAGTATTACTTTCTGATAAAGGCAAGACGAGTGGAGAAGTCGACACTTATTCATGTTTAGTCACTGAACAATTTAAAGCTTGTCTGATATATGTAGCTATTTTTTACGTCCCAAAATAAGTCTGGCATAAGATTTTGAACGACTTGTATTTTGCGCATGTATCCTCTAGAAAATCATGGCCCATAAACAGAACTACAGTACGATTTGCAGAATATAATCTTCGAAGTAAACGGTAAAGTATTTTTGATACTGTATATGTAGCGTAAACTTGAAAATGCCTTTTGAATACACTTTTTAATATGTTGTTCAAATTTTAGATTGATATCAATCATAAGTTCCAAATTCTTCGCAACATCCTCAAATTCTAACCTTCAATCTACGATTTTTATATGAACATTTGAGTAGATCTAATTCCTTAATTCCTGGTCATGATGGAAGCTTGGACTTTCTGTGGTTTATAAATAAGGAATGTTCTGCAGCATAAGTTATCTAATCTCAACTAATTTCGCTAGTTGCTCTTTGTAATTCGGTTTTATGGAATGAGTAATACAGCTGCATGTCGTCGTAAAGATGATAATTACAAAATTTTAGTTCACTTATGTTGTTGGATGAGTAGATTGAAAACAAAAGTGGACCTAATACTGAGCCTTGTGGTATCCCACAGGTGGTTTCTTTTATATCTGAGTACGTGTTTCCATGATGAACTTATCGACACCGTCTAATTGGGTAATTAGACATCAACAAAATAGAAGGTTTCCTAAAACCAATAAAGTTTAGAATTGCTAATAATAATTCATGATTGACGGTGTCTAATGCTTTGGAGAAACCTAATAATACTATATAATAGTACTTATAGTACCTTCGTTGTTGTCAATTGTCGATATAATATCATCAGTTACTGTAGTAGTAAATGCAGCAAGTGAGCATCTGTGTGTTGGTTTCGTAGTAAATATCAAACTTGATGCTATACTTTAATAACAAATACCTAACAAGTGAAATTTATTATTGAAAATGTGTAGTGAGGGAGTGCTTACGGATAGTGAAACACACAAAAGTTTCTGATAGTTATTCCGAAACCGAGATATGTAATAACGATGAAGTGGAAGTTACGATTTCAGATGAAGCTGATACGGATAATCACGCAGCTTCAAAAGATAGCAGTATAGTATAGAATGATAAGACACATCAATCGGGAAGGTTATAAGCAGCAAATATTATTTCGTTGATTCCTGGGCCAACAAGGTATGCTACGTCGCGAATAATTGATATAAAATCCGCGTACTTCTTATATTTTACACCAAAAATTGTAAACCTAATTTTAAAAATGTCAAATTTAGAAAGCAAAAGACTTTGTGACTACACGTTCCAAGAACTAACATTAGTTGAAGTATAGGCATATTTTGACCCACTGTTTCTAGCTGGAGTTGTATAAATGTCATGGAGAGGCAACAGCCAGTCTTGTGAGATGGAAATGCAGGTCGTCCAATATTGAAACAACGATTTCATGTAATTGCACAAATAATTCGCTTTGACGATAAAAAAACTCGACCACAACGCCGTCAAATTAGCTCCCATACGGGACTTGTGGGATGAATTGGTTGCAATTCTACCTAAACTCTATAATGTTCACGAAAATGTAACAGTAGATAAGTAACTGGTACCTTTTAGAGGCCGTTGTCCTTTTAGACCGTACATCGCGAACATTTTTGCAAAATACGGGGTCAAGGTTTGCACTTTATGCGATTCTGTAGCTGCTTATGCATATAACATGCAAGTTTATTTCGGAAAAAAAGAGGGTGAACCTCCAGAGACAGGTCAAGGTAAGAATTGTGCTAGATCTTACTTATAGTCTAAAAGGTCACAACGTAACGTGTGATAATTTTTTTACCTCACACGATCCGAGGCATATGGTGCTGAAAAGAAAAATAACCATGCTTAGTACTATTCGCAAAAATAAGCCTGGATTGCCAGCCGCATTAGTATGCAATAGGAAATAAGTTCTTTCTTCAAAATGTTGCTTTTTCCAAGGACACGTCGATAGTTCCCTATATTCCGAAGCGGAATAAAAATGTTACACTCATGAGCACCATGCACCACGATAACCGTGTGTGTAACCAAGATCATAAAAAGCCGTTTATGATTTTAGAACACAACAAAACTGAAGGTAGTGTAGATACGTTACACAAGTTAATAATAACATACACATTCAGACGGCAAACTAAAAGATGGCCAGTGACTATCTTTTACAATATCATAAACGTTTCAGCTTACAATGCTTATGCTCTGTGGTGCGAAGCAACTCCAACCTGGAATGCCAGAAAACTTACACAAAAGCGACTATTTCTTGGAGAATTGGGTAATTACTTGATCGTTTCATTATTGTAAGAAAGAAAACGTCTCCCTCGAAGTATTCCTGCGGCTGAAATGGTTATAAAGCCACGTTCCTCATCCAGTAATGCCGAAGTAAGGGAACAATCAACCACAACCAAGCGTAAAACATGTAATTTTTGTGTCCCTCTTCAAGTGATTATAAAACTAATATGGTATGTTGTAATTGCTCAAGATACCTATGTAAAGCTCATGTATATTACTACTGTCAAGATTGTAACAAATAAATGTGCATACCTAACTACTACTTTTTCAGATGTTCTTTACATAACATTTATAATAATATGTAATAAAAATAAAATAAAGTAATGAAATGTAATAAATAATAAATACTTCATCTCATTTCTTATTATTATTTACTGTTATATCAATTTGACGACAATAAAGCGACAACGATAGAAGGGTTAAAGTTGTAGGTTTTCACTGAAGAACTAACTGGGAAATTAACGTTACTGTTACATTCCACATTAAAATTAATATCTAATGCGGGGTGATAACAATCCTCTTTGATTAAAGCAGCGTTATCACGTTCAACTGTACAAATGAAATTCGAAATTATAAGGTCTAGAATTCTACCTCATGATTAACGACAGTATTGTATTTTTTAACATCAATAAAATTTAACGTATCAATTATTTGACATTTACTATCGTTGATATTGGGATTACTAAAGTTTGTTACGTTAAAATCACCTACAAACATAATTATTTTGACGACAATACTCAAGTTACTCTAGTAACTCTATAGCTGTTGTGCTGGGAAACATTTGGTGGAATATATATTACAAATGCACATATAATAGTTGAACTAAATGAACACTTACACCCAACAATGTCTATTGAAAGAATTAACGTAGTACTTATTGTAGATAAATCGATGAGTTGCACATTAAATTGTTTACGTGCTGCTAAAAGAATTCCACCTCCCAAGCTTGGTAAGTAACTTCGTTCTGGCGATGACACCTAAATATATTGAAAGGTTCCGAAAAAAATTCTCTACTCAGCATGTCTTTAGTAAGCACAGTTTCAACCAAAAGGATAAATTCAAAATCACATACACTTACAGAAGAATAAAGTTCATTAACTTTGGAACGTATCCACGGACATTTTGGAAGTAACATTTAATATTAATTTTGTTGGGCATTTTTAGTATAAACGGTTCTTAACAATTTTAGGTGTTCCCCATATATATTTAATTGTTAAATTAAGTTTTCCGCTTGTAATGTGTTCATTAAGTTGACTGCAAAGGTTATTAAGATAGTTGCTTTGCATAATTGTTTGATCGTAAGAAATTCTAAACGGCGACTCGTTAGACTTAGGTGATTTATTTAAAATAACAGCATCCTTGACATCAAACTTACTTTTCAGAATTACTTTAAGAGGGCTTTTCTTCCCTTCCACAAATTTACCCAAGTGGTAAGCAGAAATTCCGTTAAGATCAATATTACAGACCGGAGATAGGATTTTATGGACCATACTCATATTTTCATTTGTGAGCTCGGTTTTATCCACTGATCTCTTTTTTTTATGATTGTGGACCTGAACAGGCTAAATTTGGCCTATCGTGCTAAAGCACTGAGGAACACTTGGAGGATGGATAGAGAGATAATGAATTACCAATAGACGCCTATGAACAGCTACCTTAAATTTTCTCATATCATAAGTGAGAGGAAAGGAGGAACTAGGGAGATCATTCCAGAGTTTAGAAGCCGTGTAGAAAAATGTGGATTGCACCCGTTTGGTACGACAAGTGGAAATTTGCACTGCATACTGATGATGTGAATGAGCGAACCGAGTGTTTCTCGCAAAGATAGCCCGAGATGGTAGCAAAGAATATAATTTAGCAGCACAATAGCCGTTGTAATAACGATAATACAAAGAAAGAATTAAAACCATCCTTCTATGCTCAAGGGACTGCATGCGAGAAGTTAAGGACGGATCATTTATAAGCCTAATCGCTCTCTTTTGAATACAATCAACGATATCGAGAGCGTATTGGGGAGCACTAACCCAGAGGTGAGAATTATATTCCAGGTGAAACCGAATTTGGGACTTATACAGCAGAAGGAGTTGTGGATAAGTAAAGTACTGCTTAGATCTGTACAAAAAGCTTATTTTACGAGCAGCTGTTTTGGTAGCTGACAGAAGATGGTCAACCCATGAGAGATTTGAAGATACAGAAATACCCAACAGAGTAACAGAGTCTGAAAACTTAAGAACTGAGCCATTCATACTTACAACAGGAAATGATCGATCCTTTTTGGCGGACACAAGGCAACACTGAGTTTTGTTAGCATTCAATTTAACTATATTATTGCTTCCCTATTCGAGAATACGTTGAATGTCTTTGTTGATTGAATTTGCCATTCCAGCTTTTATTTCTTGATTTGACATAGAAGGTGGATTATCACTATGAGTAGACTGAGATGAAAAGTGCTATCGTCAGGAAAGCAATGGATGGGGTTAGTTGTTAAAGAAATAAGGTCATTTATGTACAGCAGAAAAAATTTAGGCGCTATAACAGATCCCTGTGGTCCGCCCGCATTAATGCTAACTTCTTTTGGAAAAAAAAACATCAACTACGACACGTATTCGTCTTTTATCAAGGAAACTAGAAACCCAGTTGATGAGCGTATCATTTAACCCAAACGAGGTGAGTTTGGCAAGTAAACACTTATGCCAAACTTGGTCAAATGCCTTTGAGATATCTAAAGCGATTACAACTGTTTCACCGGACTACTCCACTGTATTGTTCCAAACTTGGGTCACATATGAAAGATCACCTGTTGAACTACTTTGCCTACACCCATATTGGTGGTCACTAAGGAGCTTGTTAGATTCAAGGAACGTGAGCAGTTGCTGATTGATTTCTTTTTCCATGATTTTATACAGTATGGAAGTGATGGCAATTGGGCGGTAGTTTGAGGGATCGGTCTTATCGCCTCTTTTGGGAATAGGTTGAATATTTGCTAACTTCCATGATGAAGGGAGTTCCCCAGAAGACATAGACATCGTATAGAGCTTAGATAGGGCTGGTACTAGTTCGGGGGAACATTTCTGCGATTTGACAACATTGAAAACTAGTATACTTTTTTTAAGAATATTTCTATTCATAACTTCCGATATTACCGCTTGCATTGTATTCTTGTCTTTAACACAATTATCGTAATGAAAAGTACACCTTTTTTTTGTCAGTATTACCTTATAAGTTGTATATCTGATCGGGACAGACCTGAGCATGTAGTGTGAATAGGCACGCGACGCTTATCACAAATCATTTCTCTATTATCACTTAATGCTTTATCGCACGCACCACAATTCTTTTATCAGAGGCATACTAATACTCTCAAATACTTATTATAAAACTTAATTATAATTTGAACTTTATTATTAATACAAATGTGGTTATTGCAAAAATAATAACGAGCGCTAAAAATTTTAGTACTTTCGACTCGACAGTGCATCCAGTGAGGTTCGATAAACTATACGTAACAGACTAAAGGAAAATTTTTTGATAATAAAAGAGCAGTTATAAACACATCTAATCATTTTGTTGCAAACGACGCTATTGAATCTTTTTATGAAGATCGCATTTTGCTGCAACCGTAACCATTTGAAGATTTAATCCCAAACATTGAGAATTCTATTAAATTTTTATATTGTGATGCTGTGAATCAAGTTAGATATTATGACAGTGTTAAAAAAGTACGCAACACCTACCAAGAGCAATTCATCTAATTATTAACCCTTCGCAAGTAACGTACCGCGGAACGACATAGCAACCACAAAAAGCAACTTAATGCGCATATTTTGTTGTTGATTATTAGATGCAATGCTATTAAAGTAGCTACTTTTGATTAATGTCGGTTTTATTGTAAGTTCAGTAACAGATACCGAAATATAAAAACGAGAACTTAAGATATAAAAATGTAAAAAACAAAACAAATGAAGGACCATAGCATTAATGTTTTAAATGAAATATATTTCTAAAATTTCTTATCCTTGTTCTCTGCGCGTTTCATTACAAAATGGACCATTGTCAAGAGAAAATATATAACTGAACTAGTAAATGAAGGGTACAGGAATAAAACAAAGAATGTCCATTTTTTTCGTATTTGAGATTTTTGCGCCATCTGTTGCAAGTTTGTATGTAGATTAGGTGCTTAGGTCGTAATAGAAGAAAACATGAACTGTCACAAGTTATTCAAGGTTTTTGGTTTACCCATACAGGAATAAAACGTGGAATGTCCACGCGAAACCGGTTTAAAGCAAGGATTGTCCAGAATAATTACTACGTCATCATCAGTGCTTTCAGTGCAATGGTATTTTTAACAGTACAGAGATGTTGTTGTAAACGTGAACGTGGATATTCTATTGCTGTCGTTTAGGTGATATTTAGTGCCATTTTTAGATAAACATGGATGAAAATAATACTTGTGGCGGTATTTCTGGAACTACAAAGAAGAGAAAAGGAACGGGCAGGATGCAGAACGTTACAAAGAAATTAAGATTAGCCACTCATGAGCAAGGAGCAGCATGTAACTGTAAAAGGTTAAGATGTTTTGAAGTTGTGACAAGTGATGAAAGAAGTCATATTTTGACAAAATTTAATAAGCTGGAATCACATTCTGAGCAAAATAGTTACCTATGTGGGTTAATAGCAGTGCTTCCCGTCTATAGAAGACGAAGCAGAAAACTTAAAGAGGAGAGTGAATATCACACTGCATCATTTAGCTATAGAGTAAGAGTTATGCGAGATGGACTTGCGGTCGAAATTCCAGTGTGTTTTAAGGCGTTCATTGCAATTCATGGCACGACTCGAGGGAAAATCTAATATATTAAAAAATCTTTAAAGCATAGCGGAATGGCCCCAAAAGATTTACGAGGTAAACATAGTGCAACGTCCAAGAACCTTCCAGATGAGGGATATCAGCAGGTACACGACCACATCAAATCCTTCAAAGGCAGGGGCTCGCACTACAGCTTGAAAGATTCAACTAAGAAGTACTTGCCAGAAGAGTTGAATATTAAAAAAATGTTTAACATGTTCAAAGTGAAATTCCCCAATGTTAAGGTATCCTACGAATTCTATAGGAATATTTTTAACACAAAAGTTTCGGTTACCCACGCACAGATACTTGCAGCGCCTGTGACGAGTTTCAGGCAAACCGTTCTCGTTTACAGCAGACACCCAACTCTGATAGTGAAATAAACAGACTACGTATGGAAAACGAACTTCACAAAAGAAAAGCCCAAGTCTTTTACGATAACAAGAGGGAAAGCAAAAAAAGAGCCCAAAGCAATAGGAATTTTGCTGCAATCGCTATGGATTTTCAAAAGAATATTTCTTTGCCCAGTGTACCTACCAACGATGTGTACTATTTACGGCAACTAAGTATGTACTCCTTTAATATCCATGTACTTGCTACTGGATACTCGGTATTTTACGCCTATCCAGAAATAATTGGTCATAAAGGACCCAACGAAGTGTGCTCCTTTTTATTCGATTTTTTAATGAACCATCTGAATCCAGAAATTACTGACCTCCACATATTTTGCGATTCTGCTGGAGGGCAAAATAAAAATTTTACGGTATTTCGGTTTTTGCATTACATGGTTCATTATGTAAAAAGGCTCACTTCTGTTACAATGATTTTTCCAATTAGAAGACATTCGTACATGGAATGCGACAAAAACGTGGGACTGATCAATCTACGTATTCGAATGGAGTCGCCCGATGACTGGTATGAACTAATACGAAGTTCTAGGGTACAACCTTCTCCATTCGTTGTCGTTGACGTAAACCAAACCATAATCAGAAACTGGAGCGAATTCCTTACAGACGCAGTTTCCAAAAAATACCCTTTCAAAACAACCTATAAGAAAAATTGCTTTTTCCAAAGATCATCCCAGATTAATGCACCACAGATCCACATATCATGGCCACTGGGATAAATATCAACATATATTGAAGTTAACAAGATTCTGCACCAATCCTGCGGCTGCCGATTTTTTGAAGAATTTACCTCATCAATAAACAATAATCTTACTTTTTTGTTCGTGTTACTATTTGTATGTATTTGTTACTAAACAAAAAGCCTTTTTAGATAAAAAAAAAATATTCAGTTAATTTGTAGTAAAAGAAATAAACTCAAAAACTTGATTTTCTCAAAAGCATTGTTTTGTGACAATTCTTGTTTTATTCCTGTACCCTTCATATATAGTAACAAGTCATTAAGGTAAACAGTAAACCTGATGTAAATTATAATGATATATTTAAGCTATCCGTTAAAAGAGGATCTTAAAGATCACACTGTTCGTTCATTAAAGATGATCTCTGTTGATGTTTAAAAATTTTGAATTCTTCCAAAACATATAATTTGTCTTTTTTATTGCAAAAATGTAAAAATTTATTGCTGTGTTGTGAAGTAACAAGGTGATTATTTTGATTAAATGTTTGGCACAAATTTAATTTGTCCGTGTTTGTGTTTGTAACGCGTAATGTGTTCTTTGCATCTAACACCAAAGTGTCTCCAATATAAAAATAATTGCAGAATATGCAGTTCAATTCGTAAATACCCAACTTCAACATGTCGTTAATTGAAATTTTGGCATTAAATAAATATATAAGAACATTGGTATTAGTTTTGATAGCCACTCTATATATCTTGTTCTTTTGTAATATGCTACTTTTTCTGATACTTTTCCATGGTAAAAAATTAATGATGATTTATTTTCTGTCGATTCAGCCTTCATTGGGTAAATGTTTTTTGATGCAAAACGTTTACTCTTGATTTTTAACTGAAGTGCCAATTATAATTGAAATGTAACCATTTGCAATTTGTTCTATAATTGATATATTTTATTGAAATTTGTTTCGTTTAATAGCAATGACATTGCTAATGTACTAATAATCTACATGCATCCAACTTATGTCTCTTATGGTGATATAAATCCTTTGAAATTGTGATGTCGATATATGTAGGTTTTCTGAATATGGAGAACTCAAATTTGTTCTGTGTACTAATTTTGATGATTGAATCAAGAAAATTTATAGCTCTATTTTGTTCTCTCTATTGTGAAGTTTATGTTGGGGTGTAAATTGTTAATTAAAAACCCATCAAAGAAATCTGAACAACATAATGAAACTTAAATACATGCTTAACAGAAACATTTAAATGAATAATTTGACTTTCTGAATTATCCCTAAAGGTATTAGCTAAAATAGATGAAATTGAACTGCCCATAGGTAAACCATTTCTTTGCAAATAAATTATTGTATGTGATATAATTTTTATTAACACAGAGATCAAATAATTGCCTTAACTATTCTAGTAACTAATTCAACATTACTATTAAATAAAAAATTATTAGCAAACATTCCAGAAAACATACGTGAACATCTAAACTTACAAGCCTACTATGTAGTGATAATTTTATTTTTAACACAGACCCGACACAAAACAAATACATATCAATTTGTCATTTTGTAAAAATATCAAAAAAAGTGGCTCACATATTACAAAAGGACACGAAGTACAAAGTAACTTTCAAAGCTAATTCCATTGTTCTTAAATGTTTATGTAATCTCAAAGATTCAACTAAGGGCGCTTTGAAATCGGATATTTATAAATTGAACTGCACATCCTGTAATTCTGTTTATATAGGACAAACACTAAGGAACTTTGGTATTAGATACAAAGAACACATTACATGTTACAAATATAAACACACAGACAAATCAAATCATGATAAACATCTAATAGTATATCGTTTAAGGGCGTTCGAAATTTATGAACATTAACACAAATTACCTTTAAAGAACGCACAGATTGATCTTATAGATGTGATCTTGACAGATATTTTATATATAGAATTATAATTCAAGTTCTCTGTTTACCTTAATGATTTGTTACCATAACTGCTTGTTTGTTATTTTACTTACGTATTTTCTCTTGATAGTGACAGCGTAGAGAAATAAATAACTTTATGTAACAAAATGTGTAATTATATTGTACGTATTAGCGCTATTAAATATGGAATTCCACGAAGTGATGTTAGAGGACATAAATTTAAATAGAAACTAATGAAAGACACAAATGAAGGCATAATAAAAGTATGTTGAACACAAAGATCATAATAATCTCAAAAAATAATATAGAACTAAATATTCACTTACGAGATTCATTCTAGGCACAGTGGGGTTATATGTTTTAGACACATTAATTTATTGCAAAAACGCTTTGTTTTTCTGTTCTTTTTAGCTGAACAATAGTTACAACGACCATAAAAACTTCTCTTGGTCGCTCATTGTCTTCGATTATACCACAAATTTCACACACTATCACACGACTATTCTTGGCAGGCTTTTGCCTGATAATAGACATTTGACATAGTTTTCGACAAGATCTAATCTAAGATTTTCCAAAAGCACCCTCTGGCGTAACATTTTGTTTATATTATTACATTTATGTATCACAAAAGAGTTTACTCCAACAACGTTCATAGCACTAAAAAATGCCAATTGGCATCGGAGAGTGATACGAGCACAATTATACCCTTGCCTTAGTTTGCCGATTGTATCAGCGTGCAGTTTTCTTAAAATGCAAACATGGTCGTCTTCTCTGGCTTTTTATGATCATTTATTTAGGAACTTCTGGTTTATTCCTCCTCACGGTACCTGTAACAGTTATCTTGTGGTTCCTCAGAAGATTTTCGACGAGAGCATACAGTGAAAAACTTGTCCATGGTTAATTTTCGTTTCATACCCAAAATAGGTTAACATATTCTTGGAACAAGGGCCATATTAGACGTTTTCAATCTCTAAGGTCCTGGCGGTTGTTGGGCAACATATATTTCCAATTTTGAGGTACAAAACACCTCAGCATCTGCTTCTAACAAACTTCGAACGTGTTGTAACTAATTCACCCTATGTAGGCAATAAACGGGTATTTGGTGCAGCGTGTGTTGCATATCTAGTTGCATAAAAACGTGCATTTAATTATTTTTAATTGGAACTCGTACGCATTTCGATTGGACATTCAATCTAGACATGTTCATGCGCAATAAGGTGGTCACCTTAGCGTCGTTTTTGGTTGAGTTAAGAAGGTGGATGTAGCATCCATTATTGCTTGTTAAATTTAAAAAAAAATTCTATACAATTTGTATGGTAAGTTATTTTAAACTGTTATATTAAAGTTTGAGCCGTTTGAGTTTCTTTCATGCACTTTTATTTTTACTTTCACGTTTACCTTTTATTTTTTACTTTAACTTCACCTTTATACGTCTATACACATCTACGCAATTAAATATTTTACCGTTAATCTAAGTTACGGTATTAGTACGATTGATTAAGTGTAGGATTTATTCATTTGGGAATTATAAAGCATACAAACCCAGATTTATTTCAACCGGAAGTAAAATTACGCAACAATTTCCAAAATCGCTGACACGGTTTGCATCCATTTCGTTATCTACGGTGTGACCAAAAATAAGGTATTCTGATCCCATTAATTACTCATTACTCGTAATAATATTAATTAGTCATTAGGTTATAGCGTCACTAACATTAGTATTAAGTATTTCAGTTTATAATTAAATATAGGGTGTGTAGTAAATTTGCTATTGTAGAAATTTTCCTTTAATTTTATTGTATAACGGTTTACTTGTTTATTTCATATTTAAAAACAAGTTGGCGTCCGAATATTTAACAATTAGTTCCAGGCGGAAGCAACCCCGATTTTAAAGCGAACATATCTAGGTACATGTAAATATTTTTTTGGTTATGAACCTGGCCCACTTTAACCTACGATTGAGCAAAAGGCACAAAATCTTCTATTTATTACCCAAACTGTTAAGTAGCTAAAATTTGTGGCCATCGGTATAGAAGTATTCGTATAGAATTTTAAGGATTTGTACATGCTATTGAACAGATCTTTATGCTGTAACGGTTTGGTTTGATTATTATGTACCCCTTGAAATTGCAGCGAACTCTACACGCTAATAGCATTTGATCAATTGTGGTATATCTAGATATGGGAAAATATATCGGCAACACAATTCCAAGGTCCCACATTTCCAAGGTTACCACAATTCCAAGGTCCCACTAGTTCAAGGCTACAAAAAAAGTAGGTCATGTATGCACTTAGCTTACCCAAGGTCCCACATTTCTAAGTTTACCACACTGTAAGGTTTAAAAAAAATATGACGTCACTAATACCCAACACATTCTCAAGGCCATTTGCGCACCCTACCTACACAGATAGACATCTCACTTTTTCCAGGCTTTCTCATGTAATTTTTTACACTTCTTTGATACCACACTTAGAACCAAATTAAAAAAAAAGGTAATGATATTCTAATATATTTATTTGTTGTATGTACAAATGTAATCAGTATATTATTCAGATATATGATTTTCTCTAGGAATAAAACATTTTGATTTAGTACAAGTGCAATAGGTCCTTTCCACTTCTGTATCATTACACCTGCGAGGACGTGGTGCAAGTAATTGAGCGTACGTGCAATATGGTGCCCATCGGAGATGCTCCTGTAGCGGTGTGTCAAATGTCGGCCATTAGTTTATTCGAACTCCACACATAAAGCATTAAACCGTATCGTCTGAAGATGCTCCTCTAGAGGACTAGCAGATGTTCATCAGCGGTACGTGATGGTATACCATCACAATACCATCGATATATTTGAGCATATACACCGGGTGGTGTCTATCTGTCTATCTGTCCGTTTCTTTGTCTGTATGTCAGCCTGTCTGTTTGTCTGTCTGTATAGCAGTCGCCGCGTTTAGTCAGTTAGTGTGGGTCTGTATGATCTGGGGTCGCACTATTGGGGTCGACGTTTTTCTGGAAATAAATCTTAAGTAGAAGGAGATCTCTATCAGTCATACTTACTATGCCTGTCTCGACCACTTGCAAATACCACTTGTCGAAGAGCTGCATTACAAACTCGGATGAGTTCGTAAAGTCCACCAACCTCTTCGACAGTTTCCAGTATTATCTCCAGATGTACAATGGCGTTATCATACCCACTTAGTATGCTAGGGTTATAACACTATGCCAGTTAAGGTATAATGTTACAAGCCTAGTGTGGTCGAACTGCTCTTCTGGAGAGCTCCCCGTAGTCACGACATGATAATTCCGGACGAACGGCACTATGATTATCAGATGTAATGAAAAAAAGAATAATAAATGTAAATGAAGTAGTATCAAGACAATACATACCGTGAACGTGAGACGGTCCCATGTGATGATCCGATGTGCGTTTTTGTTATTTCCGTGACCCTGGACCTGCGGAGCGACGTCTGGAGCACTGCCATTGTCATTGTTCTCATCATATATGCTATTTATGTGACTGTTCCTGTGCACTTAGTTGTTGTACTACGTCTGATAGTTCGTGAGTGCTACATTCCAGTTGTTGCATGTTGTTAGTGAGAGTGTTCATAAAGTTCTCCTCATTACTACTATCTTCAACGATGATTTCATTACAAAAGTCAGTACGTGTTTCGCGAAGTAGTCGCCGTTGTTGTAATGCGTCATTGTCATAGTCGTCGGAATCATAGTTCTAGGCAGGGTCCATGTCTACGTCAGAGTCGTAGTCACCAGTGTTGAGGTAATCTTTCCCAGTACAGGAAGAACATACTCCCTCAACACTGGATGATGTGCTGACGAAGTCATTACTATCATCGTTATGTTCGTCCACGTCAATAGGTAGTGGTGTGTCCACGTCACTGATAGTAATGATTTCGGCATTTGTCATGTCAAGTAGTACTGTATCCGCATCAGGATTGTAATATTGTAGAGAGCCCGGGACTACGGTCGTCAGTTCGTAAATTTCGTCGTCGCTGGATTGGGCGTCCACGATAATAAGAGAGGATGCAGAGGGCGGGATATACAGCACCCCAGGGGAATAGGGGGAGGAATCCTTAGATGTGGGCGCTGAAGGGCGGTCAACGCCAATTGGATAGGAAACCTGAGGAGTAGGAGTTGGCGGGGCATCGGGGAGTGCAGTTGAGGATCTTAGTGGGATAAAGTTGAAGGGATATAGGAGTTCCCCAGGCGATGAAGAACGGGGGTAACCCTGTAAAAAGAAATAAAACGTTAGAAATGTACTAACCACGAAAAAAAAATTAAAAACATAAAATTTGGTGATTTTTAATAAAACCTGTAGGGACTTGTAAAAGTTTTAAAACTACACCCATACAATACTTACCTGCGCAATCACCGTTGAGGGATATAGTGGAAAATGTAGTATCCTCTCCCCAGAGTGTATTGAGCCCTACATATGCTGCGTAGTTTCTGGAAAACAGGTGGGGGTAATTCCTTCCTTCCATCCTAAAGCACATGGCAGGGTGAAATACAATGCTGGGTAGAATATGTGTGCTCAGCAACACTCTATTCAGACTATCATTGTTATTGTTTCTTTACCCGTACACTACTCTACCCTGATACATCCATCATACATATTGTCCTATTGCTGGCGATATGTTACGTTGCGTCCTCGTTCGCAGCGCCGGATATAACTTCTTTCTTAACAGCTGTAATACTAGATAGTAATGCTACAAACTAATAAAGAGATAATAGAAGGTATTAGAACAAAACACGTAACTCTCACCGTTCACTTATACATTGTTTTCTCTCTGTTACAGAACGCAATAAAACGTTTGTGTGTGAGTGTCTGAAGAAATTTTCAAGAAAAGACTCTCTACTGCGACATCAAAAAACTGCGTGTTGGATGAGTATTCCAACTACCTCTCCTCCAGAGATGCCGCGGGCTGTATCGCAAAATCGTACCGCACTTAGGAATGTGGTGCAACCAAGTACTTCCGATGCGAACAGAACGGAACATAGCCATATTTCTGAACGTCTTGCACAACCCGGGCCATCAAGGTTAAATAACTTAAAGAATAATGTGCAACACAGGCATGCTGATGATTCCTTTGCAGAACCAGCACCATTGGGTTTGAACAACTCACGGAAGCGTAGGACAGACCAAATCAGCGAACCAGTACAAAATAAAAGTAGCAAAAGTGTTGAAATTGCGCACTGCACTTATTGTTCGATTGATGTTCCTCGATATGCTTATCAAGGACACCTAAGAAGCAATAGGCACAAATCAAAAGTGCGTCTACTCGTTGTTGCTGGGGTTGAAGTGATTCGCAATGCTTTTAAACAACGCATTGTTTCGTATAGACTACCACCATGCAACATCCATACGGATGTGCAGGCGTTTATGGGTGATGTTAAAGTGAATGTTCTGAAACTAATACAAATTCAGTTGCAGAAACACTTCTAGTTGAAATGTAATGTTGAGTTGTTTGGGTTGTACTTTCTGAACAGTAGAGAAAGTACCGAATTAAAGTCCTTTCAAACGAAATGTGATATATTGAGTGTCGGGATGGTGTTGGAAGAGTATTTTCAAAGAGTAATAGAAATCTTGAATCCTAAGCAATCAGAATTTCAGCATAAAGATTCTGGAAAGTGCGAGTTATGAGTAGTAGGGTAGTAATTACTAATATATGTTGTTTCGAAGGGTGGTTGCTGGTGAATTTCGTATATTTAGAGGTTAACATGCTGAAATTTTCTCCCACTACGGGTTCATCCTATATGAATGTCCCGCCTGAAATTTCGCATAAACATGCCATAGTGAATGGGAGGGATAGTGATAATTGCTGCTTTGCGTGGGCTATTGTATCAGCATTAGTGACACCGGCGGGGTTAGCACAACGGACGACTTCTTACCCTGATTTCAGAACATTATTCAACTGGAACGGTGTAGAATTTCCTGTTAAGCTGACTAACATCTCAACTTTTGAGTCCAACAATAATATCTCCATCAATGCATATGGACTGGAGGATACGTATCGTGATGGTCATCGTATTCCTGAGGTAGTGTGTTCTCTCTACTATACAAGAGCTAAACAACCTATTCGTGTTAATTTGTTGCTATTAGTCAGTAGCCAAACGGATAATCAGCATTATGTAAGAATAAAAAATGTTTCTCGTTTACCTAGCAACCAAACAGGTCGACGTAATGGGGCAGAATATTCTTTGATTCAAGTATTCATTACTTTAGAACGCAGGAGCAATTAACTCGTCACGTGTATCATGGCTGTAATTTCGTATACACTAAATTACCTGGCGTAATGCAAAGAAAAGACAGAACCAGGGAGTTCTATGCGAAAAATGTACTTGCGTTTCGAAACTATCAAAAACATACGGCTGAACCCGATCCCGAACAACCGTTCATGATAAAAACGGTCTAGGACAAGTGGCCGCCGCCAACTGGCGGCTGCCAACTGGCCGCTGTCGACTGGCCGCGAGACAAGTGGCCGCCGGGACAACTGGCCGCCGGGACAACTGGCAGCAGCCGCGCCGGTACCAATTGACTTCCAATACTTGCGAAGGGGTAGTTTTATTTATTGAAAAGAAAGAAACAGACAGTGAAGTAATAACTCTAATAAAATATTTACAAAGTGCATAAATCTACAATATTTACATAATATGCAATTTAACAATTAACGCATGTATGTATATCACATCTAAATAATATAAGTTTTTTAATTTATACTAATTTATCTAAGGTTTTATTTTATAACGATTAACGGAACATTTTCACAAATAAGTAGTTTAGGCGATCGGTATGCCGTTATTGTAGAATGTTAATGGCATGTTTATTGCCGTTCACTAATTGCTAAAGGACAAAGAACAATTAGTTTTACCCCGAAACCCATTTATCATATGCTTAAAGCGTTCTATTCATACAACTATTATTATTATTATTATATGTACAATTATAAGTATACTTTAAAATAAGAAGACTACGTTTTTTAGAAGTATTCGCTAGTATATTATTAATAAACTTTTAGTTGTAGCGACCGACGCCGGCGGCCAGTTGTACCGGCGGCCAGTTGTCCCCGCGGCCAGTTGGCGGCGGCCACTTGTCCCATTCCGTGATAAAAACGTGTAAACATGAACCATACTCATTCAGTTATTATATTAAGTGCGATATAAACGAAGCTTGGTCCAAAGGGGGTTAGTGCCGCGGAGGTATTTATTACACGACTCGTGAGTGATGTGAAATGGATATATAATGAGCATTTGAAAACTGTTGTTCCAATTTTCGCACTAACTGATGAACAACTGGTGATACACGAGCAAAGTCGTAATTGTTATATATGCGTCAAGCTTTTTACGGATGATCTTACAAATTCCAAAGCACGAAATCACTGCCATGTCACTGGTATATATCGTGGGTGCGGCAAATTCAAATTGCAATTTAACCTATCAATTACCTACATTTATCCCAGTTTTTTCCATAACCTCAGTGGTTATAATGTCCACCTGCGCATCAAACAGCTAGCAAGTGAAACTGAAGAAATTACCGTACTCCCTATTAATAGTGAGAAATATATAACGTTCGGTAAGCATATTTATGTGGACGAATTCACTAATGGTCGCGCTCATAGGGAAAAGAAGTACATAAATTTGCGATTCGTCGATAGTTGTAGGTTCATAGCGGCATCCTTAGATACTCTATCTCAACTTATCAGATGATCAATGTAGAGAGGTAAGGAAATATTTTGTTGATGATAATGCCTTTAACTTAGTTAGTAAGAAAGGTAATTTCCCTTACGCGAACGTGGACAATTTTATTAAATTAGACGATGTCACAGTACCTTCCTAGGACAAATTCTACGATAAAATGCGTGATGAAAATATATCCGATGAAGAATACTGTCGTGCCCTACTGGTGTGGGATCACTTTAAGTGTAATACACTCGAAGATTATGCTAACGCATTTGTTAGTATACTATTTGAGGTAGAAAACCTACCTGTGTTTTCATGACGAGCGAGGTCGTTGGGTGTCAATGATACCAATGCTTTCATTGTAGACGTTAATCCAACCTTCGTCGCGGAATCTACCACTATTACATTCATTTCGTATCTAATTTCACTGAATAAAAATGCAATGCCATTATTAACAAACCGCGCGGTGTTAGACACGGCACCATCCTCCCTCAGCTACCTTCCCTCTACGTAGACACAACTTTCTGATGGTAAAGTGCACATGTCTTCCTGAATGGGTATTCTGATTTCATCATTGTTTCCAAATCTCGTAGTATATGGTTCATGGGTGTGGAGTTCGGAATTTACTATAGTATTATCAACAACAATTTTTTCGTTTACGTTTAATATACTCATTGTATTACTATGAAACCAAGACTTTGCAAGTATGCTCTATTCTGCGCCATCAATGCGTAGAGGGTTGACCGCTTAGTGACTCTCGCATTTCCACACTTCGACCTTTTATAGTACACCTTGTTGTGGTTACATGTACATGTGTTATACCGCATCACCATCTTTTCTTCAAATGTAATCCTATCGTTATGACTTCACCGTTGAAATTGACGAGGTCTCCGTCTTGGTCTACTATTTTAAGTGTTATGGTTGAAATGGTGAATGTATTTATAGGTAAATAGGTGACATGTAGAGGGGATTCGTATGATTCTGGCGGTATTGTAATTCCAGTTCCTTCAAATATCCGTTGGTTATTCTTGGAGGTAACGTTTTGTACGTACAGTATTGAAAGATTCAAAACTAGTTAACCCCATTACATATTCCGACTCATTATCAAGATAAATCGGTGGGCTAAAGTTTGCTTGCAGAATACTGCTTGCATCGGTAAATGTAAATGTGTACGACACTACGGCGAAGCAACGACTGCTGAGAATCAAAACGAACCATCATATAAAAATCGTAAGACTAAATGACCGTAATTGTATGTAGTGAAGTTTTGAACCTTGGTATAGTTATAGTCAATCGTGTTTCTGCTACCATCACCTTTAAAATAGTGAATTAATTCTAATGTTGGTTTAAAATGTCCTATGTTATCAAAATATGTAATATATCCATTACGCTTGATGTAAGCCGTCTAGTGTGTTCCCCTGTTCCTTTCATCATCCAGATTCACGATACCACATTTATTCGTATGGATTCGTGTAGCTAATTTATCTCGCATGTATATTTCTCTAAAATAGGGGATTTTTAATTTCTCAACAAATTTTGAGAGCTCAACGTTGCTTAAGGCGTGTCGTGCTAGCTTCATTGCGAGTTCTTTGAATACGGTTATAGATACAGGCCTAAACCTCGCTTATATGGTTTTACATATAAGCTTTTTCCTAAGGTATCTGCTTCCATTGCTTGATTGTGTGCTTGGTTTCTTCTAACGTTTTTAACGCAGTTTTTGCGTCAGTTACCGCTTTTGCAACTGTAGCTGTATCTCCACCCAAAGAACCTAAAGCTCATAATCCTGGAAATAGGGGAATAAGGGGTAAGAATTCCCCACGTTTTGGTATTGGTGATGTTCTTCTCTTAGGTGGCAAGACCTTTTTATTAAAAATTCAATAATGATTTTTGATGATGTAGCATGCCAAAAAGAGAACGAAATAAGGGATCATTTCTGTTTTGGCAGACACCAAAACAATGATTGTTTCTATCTGTGCCAAACGTATTCTTCTATTCCAAAACAGCTTATACGTGATAACGCGAATCTACTAGTTCTGTTTCAACAAGATAACACCAATCTTAAGCATGTGTATGATGATCACGTTAATGTAGATATGACATTTGATAGACTTAAGGACTTGTGTTTCTGTTGCTGGTGTGACAAAAATTTGGGTTTCTTGTGATTGATAAAGAGAGTGATGTTAATGCAGGTCGTTTTCGTAAGGGATTTGACTATTACATTGCATTATAAATACAACACTTGTTATGTAAACATGCAGTAGTAATGGAGGAGCGCTAGTACAAGACATTTTGCGCGCTCGCAAGAGTGTGCAACAAAAATATGCTAGTTTAAAGGAAGATACTGCACTTACAGAGCGTGCAATGGAGGCGCACTTTAAACCTATAACACAACCATTGAAACAATTGATTACTAAACAAGATGGTTCTGTCATCAAAGCTGAACCATTTACATCAGCATTCGGAAAAACTGAGCCTGTTGCACGTGAAAAGGAAGTTTTTTTTTACATCATACGCCTAAAACATCTGGAACTTGGAAGGCACCACGTATTATTGTTCCTGACGCCATTCCACAATTTTGAGAGGAAACTGTGATTGCTGATACCACACGAGAGAGAGATTCCTACTTTATTATAATTGAAATCAGAACTGTTAGCTGCTGAATCTCAACCGGCATTTGAAGAGTACCTTAGCCAGTATGAATGATTAGCGAAATATTATGTGGAAGTTATATTTAGAGATCCCGACTACGAGTATGATTTAACATACGGTGTACACTTTCTTCCCGAAGAAGAAAAAATTTTGATTGGTGATGCTGAACTAGACCTTGTTCGATAGAATTTTGGTATCGCTCTTCCTGATGGATCATCAATAGACTATGATGGAACTCCGGGATTATATGAGCTACTATTTAAGAAAGCTCCTACGGGATACAAAAAAGGTGATATGCAGCAACGCAATGAAATTTTGCGCCGCACAAATGCTGCTCGGCATAATTATAACCCAGATGACCAAATCCAAGGAACTAATAGTAGAAAATACATTGAGATCATTAAACCATTACTTCACTGTAAAAAACGACCCACTATATCAGCTATTGCACCTCCTGCCACAAGGTCTCTACCTCCAAAAGAGGGGGTGGAATGCAACTGTTACGATATAATAATAAAGCGATTTTTGAGTTTGTACCTTGGAATGATCCGAATAAATTAGTGGATTGGTTGCGGGAGCTATTGGGGTCAATGTCGGCAGGAAATACTAGCAATCACAACGAAATAATATTTATAATTGACGAATTACGTAAAACGACAGTAATAAAGTAGGATCTCTGGTTATAAACCTATTACTATATTCATTTCAATACATTGTTACAACGACCATCACTATAGATACTATTACATTCCAGCACTGATTTCAATAGATAAATTTGGTAAACATGTTGTTCAGCATTCTGGAGAGCTTCATTATGAAAATTTCATTTCTTTCTCTGGAATATCCATTAATAAGAGAATTAGTATTCCTACTTGAATAGTTGACACCTATACATTTCCCTGTAACGAGGGCACCGTAGTGTATTGCAAGTGGAGTTATCCAGGTCTCAAGTTTAACATCAACGACAAAAAGTTTACGCATGCTAGCGATGTAATTGGTCACCACATAACTAGGAATGCCGCAATTAAGGTGTCTATACCAAAGTTTGTACAGTTTGCAACTGCGACAATGTTCCATGTAGAACTCATAGTACAATCCAAACTAATAAAATGAGTAAAGCTGATGTTGTCGTAGAACTGCACAAGCCAGCGCGAAGAAATTTCCCGCGACGTTGTGTGGTACTTAAAGGTTCAAATGATCTGTTTCAAGCTGATTTAGTAGAAATAATGCCTTATGCTCGGGTAAATAAAGAATTTCGATACATTTTAGTAGTAATAATTGCATTTTCTAAATATGTCTGGGCTTATTCCATCAAACGCAAGAATGGTAAACTAGTCGCTGATGTAATGAATAACCTTTTGTTTGGTTTGCAAAAGACGCATGTATTGCTATATTCGTTAATATTGAAGATAGAATGTCGGTTAAATGGGGAAAGTTTTAGAGAATTTTATGGCTATCATCATGGTAAAGTCAGATTTGAAGTAACTTTTTTGTTTTTGAAATAATTGAAGAAAACAAAAATTTTGCATTTTCTACTACTCCCTGTAGCTCTTTTATTTGAAGTCTGACAACATTTTGATTTGTACATTATTATGATACTTTTAAAAGACAATTTTAAAAAAAGTACCAAAATTTATCTACAGTCATTTGTTTTTGAAATACATAAACTAACTATTGTTTTTCAAATGGACGCCATCTTAGATATTTACATTATCGAATAGTATTTCTTATCACCTTTTCAGCGATGTATCACATGATACGAGAACTATCAAAAATTTAAACCCTTGCTAATTTACCTGTTTTTACTTACAAAATGTAATACATTTCTAACTTTTGTTTTTGGACGCTATTTGGATTTTTACATTATCTAATAGTGGATTTTAACACCTCTTCTACAATGTATTACATGATATGAAAATCTAGAAAATGTGTGGAGTGTAGAGGGGAACATATCGAGCATGTTTTATGATAGTTACTATTATCGGTTTTGTTTTTATTTTAGTTATTAGAAATTACAATAATTAGGAATCTAATTGTATAAATTTTTCATTTATTAATTCATGCCTTCTCAAGGCCTACTATTTCAATTTTATATTTTTAAATTTTGATAGTTGAAGTAAATTCTCGTATCATGTGATACATCGCTGAAAAGGTGATAAAAATACTATTCGATAATGTAAAATCCAAGATGGCGTCCATATGAAAACAATAGTTAGTGTATGTATTTCAAAACAAATGACTGTAGATAAATTTTGGTACTTTTTTTAAAATTGTCTTTTAAAAGTGTCATAATAATGTACAAATCAAAATGTTGTCAGACTTCAAATAAAAGAGCTACAGGGGGTAGTAGAAAATGCACAATTTTTGTTTTCTTCAATTATTTCAAAAACAAAAAAAAAGTTACTTCAAATCTGACTTTACCATGATGATAGCCATAAAATTCTCTAAAACTTTCCCCATTTAACCGACATTCTATCTCCAATATTAACGAATATAGCAATACATGCATGCTGAATCTCGGACACATTGTATACAAACTAACATGGGAACGGAGTTTTATAATGCTGAATTCTAGAAAGTAACGAAAAAATTTAATATTAATCATTACAGCAGTTATTCAAACTTGTAGAGTAGCATAGTTGAACGTGTAAATCTCACACTTAAAGCAATAATATGGAAAACATTCAGTATGCAAGGTTTCTATAAATGGCTATCAATATTACCTCAAATTGTCGCGGATTATAATTTCAGAAAGCATAGAACCACCGGTTATAAATCTATACATGTAAAGGAAAGCAATGCTACCTCGATTCTGAAACATTTAAAATGTCATAAAGTTCTTGACCATAATACAACTAAATTTAAAGTGGGGGATTATGTACGTATTAGCAAATACAGAAGCATATTCACTAAGGGATACACGCTTAATTGGAGTTATGAAGTCTTTCGAATAACAGCTGTGAAACGTTCCAGTCCAATTACCTACACATTATGTGATAGTCGAGATGAAGAGATACAGGGACGTTTCTATAAGCCATAACTTCAAAGTGTTGAACATCCTGACATTCACCTAGTTGAACGTGTAATACGACGTCGAGGAAATATGTTTCTCGTTAAATGGTTAGGGTTTGATAATTCTCACAATTCATGTATTTCTAACAAAGACATTATATAACACGCTCTATACGATTCCTTTTATATGTTGTAATATTATGATGTAATAAATAACTCTTTTTTTTAATTTTTTTATTTATTAATATATACACCACTAAAGCGTTTCATAAATACGTAATCACGATGTTGATTTTCCAGGACAGCTGAAAGTATTTGACCACACTCTTCTATTCTTTTCCTAAAGCGCGCAGTGTCTATTGCTAGCTGTTCCCATTCTCCTTTTCGCTCCCATTCTACTACATTGTGAACTACATTTTTGAGCTCATTAATGCAGACCCCCGTCACGTGTGTTGTCATCTGTTGAAATATAATTCGGTAAATGACATTCTATTTCATGTACAAATTGTTCTAGAGATATTTCTCAAAGTCTTCTATTAACCGCTTGATACAACTAATGCACCCTACACGATCGCCATGCGATTAAAAATATTTCTCACAGACGTAGGGTTTTTCGGTATTGGTAAGTGAAACCTGTCCTCAACGAGCATCAATACAAAAATTAAACTCGTTTCACAATATTTTATGTATACGCAATTATAAGTTACGGTATATACGTATGCTATTGTTTTGCGGGCCCACTCCTGGATGGGTTTCGAATAGCGGTTATCGTTCCAGGGGGTGGAAGAGGATTCGGGCGCCACTCAAATAAGCTTCTATTAAGGTGTCCTTTGGGGCCAGTCCTGAGGTTGCTCGATTTCCAAACGGTTGCTCCAGGTGCTACAGTGGAAGATGTTCCTAAAACAGAATTAATTCGGACGGACGGCGGATAGGAAACAGGCAAAAATCACAGGTTCCTTGAGAAACAAAAATCCTTCACCAATGGGTGATTATGAATAAATAATTGTTGTTCAATAAATACGAGCTTTTTAGATTTACGTAAACGGTTATCATTAGCAAAGAAAATTTCACTCTAAGGTTTGAAACAAATTAAATTCTTTCAGATTTAATTATAGAGCGAGTATCTATTAAATTAAATTCAATTTAGCAATTTTAAACTAGTCCTTTTATCTCATACCCCTAGAATTTACGCAGCTTCGACTATGAAAATATGGAGTGAAAACGAAAAAGATAAAGGTAAGACCGCGCGACTTGCCTATATAACGTCGACACGTCCGCGGCGAGGTTTTCTTGGAAATTCCAAGCTTTCCTATGGAGTGGTGGCAGCGTCAAAAGTTGTTTTAGGTAAAATTAAATCAATTAATGATTTAAGGCTTATCTCATCATGCTGAAATTGTTATTTATGAAATACCAGAGCGATTGGTATAAAAATTTTACCAATTCCTACGAAAAAACTAATTATTCTATCTAACGGCTTAATTACTAATTATTAACACATTTGTCGGTTTACAATTTGAAAATTTCAGGAGTCAGCTACCTCATGAACAAGTGTTTGTGGTTTGATGCATTGTTAAAATAAAGTTCACTGTATACAATAGAACGTACGCTACGGTTCTGCTGTAGAGTTATTTATTTGCTTAAACTTATAGAAATTATTACATATTTAGCTTTAATTATTAGTATCGAAAGTGGGCTTATCTTGTCTATAATTACAGAACTAAATTTATTCCTAAACGGTAGTCGAAGACCGCAAAATTATAGTTTAGTATAGTTTCGACTGACATGTGTTTTATTTACATAAACTTTCCATTCACAAACATAACGTTTCACGGTCAAACTTCCATTATTCAAAAATACAATTCTAAGATATAAATCAATAAATTTACAGGAACGGTGTTAGTTATTAATTATATTTAGCGCATTTCAAATTATACTTTTGAACGCTTCAGTGTACTTATCTCTAAATCATATTAATATAAAAGGTTTTGAGTGTAATGTTCCATTCAGAAGATGTATTCTAATACAAAATATTATTATTGGTCAAGTTTTTATTGTAAATATCAATTGTTGAAGTAAATCATATGATTATTGAGACTCGGCCATTGAACAGCTGTGCATTTTTAACTTTAAGACCTTAGAGAGAAAAAAATAATAGAAGAGTTTACAAACGCATGTGACTGAAAGAAGATTTTATAAATTTGTTGTATTTGTAATGTTTAATTTGAAATTTTAGTAATCAGTAGTATTATTTTACCTTTATTGATAGCTATGTTCAATTTAGTAACAACGTAAAGTAACCATTTCCTTGATATTAAGTTTGGAAAAATACTTTTAGACCAAGCTTAATTTATTTAATAAAGAATTCTAGATTATATGCGAATTAAGTGTGATATTGACAGAGGACGCAAATCTAATCCCTTAATTACCGACTTTCAGCATATTTGCTTACGGTAATAAATAAGTGTAATAACATTCAGTCAATTTCTTAAAGGAGAAATGGTTTAGCACACTATTACATGTATTGATTGTTTGCCATAAATTGAATCTACTACTTGAGAAAATTAAAAATTGAATAGATATTTGTGATTAATAGGTCAAAGGTCATTAATAAAATTAATAAAGTCAAATATTCAATAGGTTTTGCTACATATCTTGTTACACGATCAAACCGCACTAAGCGTTCTAAAAGCTAACTGAAATAAGCGGCTTGCCTAGCTAACTGCAGTGGAAATGGGTGAGTTCGATATAACACCTAACCGGTTGAAATTTAGGTTCAAGCACTTTAAAATGTGAATGAATCACAGTGATTTAAATCTTAAACTTCTAATTAACATATACATCGTGACCAGTATTGTATACTCAGTGACTCTTAATGAATGCAATTTAATTAAATTTTGTAATCGATCTGACTCAAACTAAACAATTTTCAGATTAATCATCTATCCAAAATCCAAAATGTTTGATTACTGTTGTTGTGTAGGCTGTGTAGAGATACGCTGCGTTGTGTAATAGAAGCTTATAGTTTTATTTATATGTATAATAACACATTGTTTGGTCAAATTTAAACTGATTACAAGTACAAAATTGTGTCTGCTGGAAGTCCTTTACAGGTAATTTTATGAGAGAATTAGTTTGTACAATAGCTGTACGCATCTTACTTCTATGAACACTGTCAAAGCCTTTAACACTAAGTAGTTTTACATAATTATGTCGGGAACAGGTGCATTCGTTTACGTCACTTTACACATCAAAGGAAACGATGAAACTTTAGAATATAACATTAGTTACACTGTAGATTAAACCACCACTTTAAAAAAATAGTAGGGAGTTTACCATACTTTAAACAACAAGATAAGTTAGCTAGTCCAAATCTACTAATAAAATTTTCCAAAATTATTTACATACATTGCTTCCGTACAGCAACACATGCAAACAAAGCAATTCTTATAGATTAAAGTCCCCGATACCTAATTTTAGCTTATAATAACAAGTAATGGAGATTAATTATCCTTAACGCTTGTATGAAATTTACATTATAAACAATGACATCTCTAAAGATAATCAAACTCTCACCAATCATATCGAAAATTATATTATATATATATATATATATATATATATATATATATATATATATATTTTATAATGTGCATTGTTACGCTAGAATTATATGTAAACCCTACATTATGAGGAGAATGGCGTCATTACTGCTGTAGTAACTAAAACAGAAATTTGGTTTTATCGTGTTCATGATACCGGAGACAATTGAAATTGTTATGATATACAAGTTATGTTGCTGGCAATATTGCTTATTTTTCCATAACTTCCTGAAAATTTAATTTTACGGAAATATAGCCTCAACCTAAATTCTAATTATTTCTAATACCAATGCAGTCACTACTGTTCTAGTAAATTGTTACTAATGTAGAATTATTTCAAACAAAGTAGTGCTTTTGAAATTTAAAAATGTTAATAAATGCCCTTTAGGTGAAAATTAAAATCAACACTATAGTCACATTATACATATATATATATATATATATATATATATATATATATATATATACTTGGCACTGATTGTTTACCAAATGAAAGCTAACATACTCGCAGATCGTTACAAAATACTCGCATGCGATCGCCCTCTTAAATGTATCACTCTGATCTCGAGTGTCTGTGTTTTACCCTGACACTCTTCCGTATATATATCCAAGCCCCGAACCCTACAAAACGTCACAATATTTATCCCACTTAACCCTATCTCAGAGAAGTTTTGAACGTGCATTTTTGATGAGCACGAAATAGGGAGGCGCCACCAACGCAAGACTTTCATCTTGAAATTTTTATAAATGTCTCAATAGTTCCTCGAAATCTCCAAATTTCGCATCCACACTCTACGTAACATCCAGATCTAGATTAAATTGTTTTATTAGTACTACGTGTGCGCGAACTTTCTTTTCGCAAAATTCCATAAATTTCACCACCATTTGTCCTTGAGCATACATACAATTTTCTATTGTGTAATATTGTCATCTATGCAAGCAAAAATATACATACATATTCTTCCTCTACACTTTAATACAATATCAGCATATAATAAATTCACACGCTGCACTCTCCATTCGTTAAAGTATAGTAGCCAAATACAGTAATATTTATTATTGTCCCGACAGGGGTGTTACTAAACATTATTTCGCATTCAAATTTAATACCTCAGACTTATAAATGTTTATACAACGTATAAACGTGCTTTTACATAATACTCAGCGCTCTACTAAAAATTTTAGTGGCATTTACACCAACTTACATCATATTCACAAAAAAATACTTCTCGTGCAAACTCACTTTCATACTTTATCAAACATACGTCCTACTCATATAAGACTGCATTTGCGCAGTGCGCCGAAATTATCTCACAATCTAGAAGATTAAATTAGGGTATAAATTATACATTTACTGGTACACTTAAAATAATTTTATCAATCCAGATTTTTCATACATTTATTTCGATTTGCAATAAATTGAACGTTCAATAATAACTTAAGTGTTAATGATAATTTATAGGCTTAATTATTAGAACTACAATCAAAGTGTGTTTCTATAAATCTAAATTGAGAAAGATCTTATTACAGATTAAAGTAAAATATCGTACCTAGTGTCGACAAAACTTCGATTCTATTTAAAGATGCATATAGTTATATCCATACCTCGTAATGAAGGATTGTGTTACTACTGTAAGTGTTATCGAAACGTTTAGATTTGAGTAGCATAAGTGCAAATATACAGCACTAAACAACTCACAGAGCTAAGTATTTTATACAATCAGATTTATTTTTGTTTCCCTTTGTTTTAATAAATAGAAGCAACTTATGGTGACAGTAAATAATAATTACATATAAATTTAAAAGTACCAAAGTGATCGTCGTAGTGGCAAATCTTATTCTATTTATTAATTCAACAAATAACAGAAATTAGTAACACTACAAGTCCCACTATAATCCAATCTTCATCAGATCTAAACTTTCAAGCACACTTGGTTAACACATTTTTAGCATCTGGGAACTGATTCTTTGCAAATAATCAAACGTATAACAGAAACTCAGTAATTAACTTTACCCATCGTCTATTGCATCAATGTTAATAGTGCATGTACACCACAATTCAACAATAACTGTTCTTGTCAACAAATACGAACTTCAAGTTCATCTCCTAAAATTTAAGTACACACTTTTTCCTCCCTTTCTTTAATAGGTTCTGAAAGGTATATATATATATATATATATATATATATATATATATATATATATATATATATATATATATATATATATATTGCATTACTCAGTGGCTTTGCGGTTAAGATGTCAGAGTAGTAAGTGAAAGGTATCAAGTTCGAATTCGAAAGTCATAAAGTGCTTGAGAAAAATAAATCAGAGTAAACGAATTCGACTAAGGTGTGAAATTAGTCCTTCTCAGGACTATGCTTGATGAAGCAGAGTCCGCTTCCGAAACGTCGCGCTATGAAACAAAAACTGTGGAAATTGGCCGATTAACTTAACTAATATGAGACCACAGTTACAAAACACTTATAATGCAAAAGTATATTGGACGCTTCCAAAGTAATTTGAATTATTGTTGTGGGCGATTCGTCATTCAATTTTAAGTCGAAGAGTTCCTATAAACATGTGTGATAAATTTTGTCGTTAATAATATACAGAATGCTCAATGTGTTTATTGCTTTAATAGAAGCAATAGCATTGGAATGAACATACACATAACTGTAGTACATTTCAGAGCAGGTGTTCAAGTTGTTCACCTTTTGCTAAAATACAAGCATCTGCTCGAAGTCTAATGGATTGCGGAATACCTTCGAAAAAGTCAGGAGTGTTGCGATTAACATTACAAACTCGTATTATGCGATTTTGAAGGTCTTCGAAATTTAAGACCGGGGTTGTGCAAACGAGTGATTTTAAATATCTCCACCCCCAAAAATTCAGAGGATTGCATTCAGGTGACCTCGGGGGCCACGTATATGGAGATTCTCGTTCTATCCAAGTTTTGTAAAATTGTTATTTAAAAACTCTCGTACGATTACTACAAAATGTAAAGGAGCACCGTTATGCATGAACTACATACGCATAACTATGAGAGGAATTGGAAGTTCATTTTCTAGAAAATGAAGATATGTTTCACCGGTCAATTGTTGGGGTAGAAAAAATTGTCCTATTAAATCATCGTCGATAATACCAATCGAAACATTGACCGAAATGGTTTGTTGGCATCAACGATGTGAATGTGATTATCATGAAAAGTCATAATTATGAGACGTTGGCTATATCTGCAAACAAAACAGTTACTCCAAAACTGGGATTGTTTGCAGTTTTTCGTAATATCAGTTCGCAATACTGCGTACGGAGCCGATAGCAAATGTTGAACACGATGAACATGACATAGATACAATACATTTTCTTTTAAAATATTTTTTAGCAACATTCACTTGTTGAACAATTTTTCTGGCGTTCGTTTCTGGGTGTCCATCAATAATTTGAAGAACTTGATTCTTGCAGTTGCAGGTCATCCAATAATATTCCTTGATTTACCAAAAGTTCCAGTTTTCTGTAAACAAAGATGGAGATTAGTTAACGCTTCAGAAGATGGTAAGCGGTCATTTGGATAATGCTGTGCGTTCATACGTCTGGCCCCTAAGACATTACCATTGTCTAATCCATACAAAAAACGATTATTAGCCATTTCAGCATTACTAAATGCAGACACCGTTATTGACTGATCACAATCGAAAGCAGAATTGGTGCTACAACGAAATTAGACTGATACGAATTTCTCGTTTGTTTTTAGGTTTGACACAGTAATTGTCAAAATTCTAAAAGCCACTTAGAATAAAATATTCTTTTGGAAACTAATAGTCACTAAGGAAAAATTATAGTCGATATAAATCTCACAGTCAGAGCTGGTTTACTACAAAAAAGTCAACATCCTGTATCTCGTTAACGACAAAACTTATCATACGTGTTTATAGGAACTTCTCGTCTTAAAATTGAATGATGAATCGTGCACAATAGTTTTTCAGGTTACTTTGGAGATACTCTGTATAACCCGCTATAAGATTCATGTAACCTTCACTATGAATCCTTATCTATAAAAAATACCAAGCTTAATTTAGCCACGTCAATTTATAACTTAAGTGTGATAATAGTACAAATGGTGTAATATGTTCTCATAACAAATCGTTAAACTAACTAGAGATAGAAACCATTCACCAAAAATAATGCCTTTGTCCCAGTCGGTAGTATAAAATAGGCCAGTTCATGCTTTTGTTTTGCTTAATTACCACAATTTATGCTATTATTTCCATTTAACATAATATAAAAACAGCAATGTAACACTAATAAAAATGATCTCGGACGCCAAGTTATTTTTTAATGTTGCTCGGAATAACAAAACCAAGGTTTACAATAAAAAATTTTACCAAAATGTAAAAATGAAAAAAATATACAAACTATGTTCATTAACAGTAAAATTTAGAATTATATAAAATATATCTTAAAAACTAATTGTAATAGCCTTGAATTACTAAATTATGGATATTAATATTTGTTCGAAAAATTTTTGTACACAAACTTTTTAATAACCTCTGGTATCTAAATGATTACGGAAATGTAAACCAAGGGTGATGTCATCTTTGCACCAATATTGCGCAATATCTCGAAATAACAATTCTTTACGTTGTAAACCACCAAAATGGAATTTTACTTCTCATAAATTTTTCTTCAAGAAATTTGAACAATCCAATGTATATTGCATTCTCCCGAAAGTTCAAATAAAAAATTGTGAGCAAAATTTAGATCTGCATTGAATGCAAAATTGCAATCATAAAATGAAAGCGTACGTAAAAGTAAAATTAGAATGTAATTAAAATAGAATTAAATGTGCAAAAAAAATAAAATAAAAGTGCCATTAAATCAATGGCATTTTTCACAAAATTTAGGTGGAAACCCAAAAATGACTTCCTAAACAACACAACATTCGTCAAGAAAAGCAAAAATTGACGCTTAGAATATCAGATGATGACGCGTTGCGCGAAAATATGAGCAGAAAAAAAATAATTTAAAGAAGTGGGAGTATAAACCATTAAGAAAATATGCACTTAAGTTACACCAAAATGCAAATTAAGTTGCTCACCACATACCTACATTTTTTCTTATATTTACAACTAAATGAACGAAGAACATAAATTACGGTACATTTTAATACAACTCAAAATGGGTTGTTACAAATTTTTGTCCTGATGTAGCAACCTATGTATAATCTCGCAGTTAAATGTGAGACAAAGAAATAATCCTTTGTCCTCTAAATTACTAAGCTAACAAATCATAGATCAAATCACGATATAATTACTGGTATACGCTAAAATAAAAACTGCTTTCCTTAATTCTTTTGCTTCTGAATATAAACAAGCGTAAATAAATGTAGATCGATATGTAACAAACTCTTGACGTTTGTTAGTAAAACTTACGTTTATTTAGGCAACTTAACATGCATTGTGTGCAGCGCGTGTTGCATATCATAGTTGCATAAAAAGATACATTTCATTATTGTAAAAAGTAGACTCGTACGCATAATGTTTGCATGATTCACATGTTCATGCGCGAAGACTACCTTAGCGACTTTTTTTTGGTGAGTGGATGTAGCGCATTCATTGTTCCTTTGTTAAATTTTTTAATAAGTGCTGTATAATTTGTACTGTAAGTTCATTTGAAAAGCTATTATACAACAGTTTGAGATTATTGCTTTTTTAGACACTTTCATTTACTCCCACTCTACGTTTTACTTTATTTTATTTTTCCGCATAATTACTTAATAATTTGCATTTTGCCGTTAGTTACCTTAGGGTACAATTACGTTCAACCAATAATGACGCAATAATCTTTGTTACTATGAAGTGGACTTTTAATATCCATTAAACCAACAAAATGCATTTTAATGCATCCAAATCCAGTTTTATTTCAACTCCCACGTCAAATTTACGCCACGAAATTTTCCAAGCGCTGGTTCAGCAAGCCGCCATTTCGGAACCTGCAATAGTAAGGTATAATCAAAATAAGGTATTTTATTTCTATTGGTAATTCCATAAATTAGTTTTATTCAAGTTAAATAATCATTACTAACATTAGTTCTGTTATATTCACATTTATAATCAAAATTAAGGTAGTAAATAAAGCTTGTTATTGTCTATTTCTTTTTAACTTCATTATAGTCATGGTTTACTTAATTTTCCAAAAAACGAGTTGGCGCCCTTTTATCTAACAATTTAGTTTCAGGTTGAAGCAACATTAATTTGTAAAGCGAGCATATATATACAGGGTGTGGCGGGAAGAGTGTTGCTTAAGAGTAATGGCGGATACAGTTATCTTAAAAATTTGAAATTACGAAGCTGTGGGTTTTGGATGAGTTCAAATATAATATTGTCCTGAGTGTGACACTTCCGGTTATACCGGAAGTGGACGTCAACTTTGTGATTTTAAATGGAATATAATATTTTTTATTTTATTTTCGAATTCTACATGAAATTGTAGGCAAAATTTGTGCACAATGTCCTATACCAAAAATGAAGTATTTTCGAGATATTTCGATTTTAAAAAAAAATCCTAGTCCTCATTGAATAACGATATCTCCATTAATAACGAAGTTAGTAACGTGAAATTGTAACCAATAAACAACAAGCGCTTGCCCGTTAACAACATTTATCCATCTCATTGATATTTTATACAGGGTGTTTTAAACCTAGTCACCAACATGCACAACTTAAATCATTTATAAGTTGCTTACTTTTAGTAGAACACCCTGTATTTTATTACATTTTCCGCTGTTTTTTTTAAGCCAATTCGTTTGGTATCAGTATTCCGTATACCTCGTTGGATTTAGGAATAGAGAATACCGATACCAAACGAATTGGCTTAAAACAATACAGCAGAAAATGTTACGACAAAGGAAGATAGGATGCAGAGAGTCTTACTTGCTTTTAATTCTCTAACACCCGACCATATTTCCAAAATTACAAGACAACCTAATGAAAAGGATTCATAAATGTTTAGAAGTAGATGGTGCTAATTTTGAACACTTATTATAAAACTTTATTTGTTTAATATTACATTTAGTTATTTTTGTTTGTAAGTTATCTAATTAAATTAATACAAAATACCTAGTCAACGTTTTTAATGATATCCACAGTTAATAATCCTTTCAGGCTATTGGTTACTTTTCAGAATTAATAACTTATGAAAAATAACAAAATATCACCTTAAATAATGGAAATCATGGCCTACCCTTTACTAATGTTGAAATAATCAAGTGTTGTTATGTTTTAACTAAGATAATGAAATATCTCAAAAGTGGTTGGATTTAGGTATAGGGAATACTGATACCAAACGAATTGGCTTAAAAAAATACAGCAGAAAATGTAATAAAATACAGGGTGTTCCATTTAAGGTAAGCAACTTGTAAATGATTTAAATTGTGCATGTTGGCGGCTAGGTTTAAAACACCCTGTATGAAATATCAATGAGATGGATACATGTTTTAACGTGCATGCGCTCGTTGTTTATTGGTTATAATTTCATGTCACTAGCTTCGTTATTAATGGAGATATCGTTATTCAATGTGGACTAGGAATTTTCAAAATTGAAAAAAAAATCGAAATATCTCGAAAATACTACATTTTTGGTATAGGACATTGTGCACAAATTTTATCTAAAATTTCATGTAGAATACGAAAATAAAATAAAATAAAAATATTAGGTTCCATTTAAAATCACAAATTGACGTCTACTTCCGGTATAACCGGAAATTCCGCATTCAGGACAATATTATATTTGAACTCAGCGTCATCCAAAACCTACAGCTTCGTAATTTCAGATTTTTAAGGTTACTGTAACCGCCATTACTCTTAATCAAATCTCTTCGCGCCACACCCTGTGTATATATGCTCGCTTTACAAATTAATGTTGCTTCAACCTGAAACTAAATTGTTAAATAAACTTGTGGAAGAATCAAATAAATGTATATGTAAAGTTTGGGAAGCACTGGTTCTTAGTCACGATGTGGAGTGAATATTTACTGAAATTCGTATTTATCTACGGTCAATTCTAGTATTCTCATTACTAACTTCAATTACACCATGAAATAGAGGACAGTCTCGTCGCGAATAATTTAGGATGATCAATTTGATCACGCATCATAGACTTTTGTTGCACTACTTGCACAACTAAATTTAAAAATTGTATTTTAAATTTATTACAATTTTCCGATAGTTATTTTAAACGTATAATACAGGGTGCCAGATGGTCGGCAATATTTTGAGTGCCACAGAGAGGTTTGGATTTTCGGAAAGTTTTTTTTAACTTTAAGAATATTTCAAAACGAGCAGGGTGTTTCATTTAAAATAACAAAGTTGCTCTCAAACCGGCCATTTCATTTTCGGTATAACAAAAGATAGTAAGAAATCGGCAAAAGCGTCAATAAAACTTTACGAAAATCCAAACCCTCCTGTAAATACCGGACATTACTATCCTTCCTCATTCCAACGTTATTCCAGTTTCAAATTGGTCACAATATCGCCGACCATGCTATATCAAATTGTTCACTTTCTAACGCACACTTTAGTTGTAATTCAAATTCAGTTCTTGCAACTAACATAGCTGAGAAATGAACTAATGTATACTTATTATTTACTAAGTGTATTAATTTTTTTTTTAATTTACTATTAACCCAGATATGCCCATACGCTTACGCGAGGTATTTATAAATAGTTTTTTAAAACCGTAGTTGTTTAGAGTACAAATAAACACAATTGATCTGAAAAAATAAATTTTATTGAAAAATAATACAAAATTGAAGCCGTACTGCACCTAGTACGGTGGGCAAATGTATGGCAACTAATCAACTATTCTTTGTTATTAAAGAATTTAACATTTTGTGTGGTAGGACAAAAAACACTTTACATGCAGTCCTTTGTTACACTTCGTACACCTAGTTGTGTTCTGTCATGACAATGCGCGCAACGGGTTTGCTTATCTTGAAGTATTACTACATGATCTAAACGATCAAAGCGAATATCGATGCCTTCATTACGTGACGTGTGACCTTTTGAAGAGTTTTGTTTTTTGTTTTGCACTAATAGCGTAGTCGCAATTCGTCTTCTAAATTTTAATTGATCTAGTTCTCCCCGCTTTTGCCTATGTAACTGCCAAGAGTTGTGTACTGCCATATCGATGCAGTGTGATATGAGTGGAAAATACCACTTTTTATCTCTGATCGATATTCTATAAAGACTTACGTTTTGGTCACTCCTGTCAACACCTCCCATATTGGCATTATATAAGTTAATCAAATGCAGCTGGGATACCTAAAACATTTTCAAAATTACAAGATCTATGGGCAGAATGGTAATCGATTGGACTTACCTGTATGGATTTCTTTTCTTTTTGAGAAAATCTCTTGACAGCGTGGATTGGATTAATTCCTGCGGCATTTGAACATAAAGTAACAATACTATTATCGTGCCATTTCACGGCAATTATATTACTATCTTCAATTTTCTTATAGCCGAAACATCCTCTCGCATCATTTTACATTTGCTTGGAAGTCTTTAGAGGGCTGCTAGGTATGCGATTTTCCCGAATAGTACCTGTAGCTTTGAAGTTCTTCTTAGAAAGCAGTTCCAGCAAAGGTAAAGTAGAAAAAAAGTTATCAAAAAATAAATGCATATACTGCTTATTTGGCCACCTTTTTCTCAAAACATCTGCGTATTCCAGGACTACAGATGGTCCAACTCCATAACTAGCACACTGAACGCTAATATTTGTAGCTGCACCTTGGTAGGGCTCGAACCAATTAACATAGCCCAATAGTGTTGCCCCTACCCACAATTTATAGCCATATCGAATAGGCTTCCCATAAATAAATTATTTGCAACCATGGCGACCAAAGTATGGAACCATGGCTTCATCAACGCAATGCATTTCCTCGCATTTGCTATATTCTAAGAATTTTTTATTTAGGTGTATAAATAAAGGCCTAACTTTAGCATATTTGTCAGTCGCATCTATTGTATTATTATCTGCTATATGAAGATGACACAGAATAAATTCGAATTTGTTTCTCGATATTGCCTCGGATACCAATACATTATGAGAGTCTCTCTCGTATTCCTAAAACATTCGTCGCCTAGGTATCTGTATATACCCACTCAGTAATAATACGCCAATGAACGCTTTCAATTCCGACTTTTCTATCAACACATTCTTGTTTCTTTGTTGTGCATACCGATTCGTCTCTGTTACAATTGTCTCTAATACTTCTTCGTCAAAAAATTTAAAAAATAAATCCGCAGGGTTTTCGGGATTCGCTTGTGCTATATCTGTATCATCAAAAATATTGTTGTCAAGTGGCAAGTCTTTTTATTTTTTTGGGTTTAGTTACTTTAGTTCGTATCGACATTTCAAAACTGAAAAAGGCGTTTCATCTTCAGATGAGAAGCTAGAGTCACTCAAATTGTTTTCATTGTCTGATATATTCCGTAAATTAATTTCTACCGGTGCTCGAAGTTGCGACCCAGGTAAATTATGTAGATTGACAAAATCTTCCGCGCCAGAATCTTCGCCGGTTTCATTTCCACAAGCATTTTCTGGCGGAAAAAGGGTTATGCAATCCACATTCTCTACTACATCTTCATCGTCTTCCAACATTACTAATGCCTCATTCAGAGAAAATCCCCTAAAACAATAATGAAGTGACTGTATAAGTGCCCACCGTACTATCTATAGTACATTAAAATATAAAGGTTATAACAGTTACTCTAAAATAATTTTGTGAAATTTTTTTTTTCATTACGCGAATCTTACATGTTTTGTATATATTATATGATATATAATTAAAATTTTAATTAATTTAAAATTAGTAAAAAAAACCTTACCTTGAAAAACGTATTCCATAATCTGCCATTGTCACAGTTTAACAAATTTCAGCCGCTAATAATAATCACTATGCAGTTACAAACGATAACTTTTACATCCACTCACATGCACTGCAGCTTACTAAATAACCTTAAGCAGTATAGAACGTATTGGGTTGCAGGTTTAAACAGGATTGAATAAGTTGTAAGTGTACTACATGTAGTACGGTGGGCATATCTGTGTTAAAACGAATGTTTGGGTATTGGTATTATCCTATGTGTACACTCAGTATTAAACGATATATTACACAAAACAACCCAGAGTGCGTTGCATGTCTCCTTAAACTGCCATTACAACAATCAACAAACAACGATTTTCTTTTCGGTAGTTTGCAGCAGCTAAGGCATTCTAAATATATTCAGTACGGCCCCCGTATAGCACGTGTCCAAAGAAATAGCACTGAAGTGTGCCTTTACTTTAAATTTTTCCGTTTATAACTTGTTGGGAGATGTACTCCTCCTTGACATAGTTATGGCCAAATTTGGTACTATCAAAACACATTTTGTATATCATAGGATATGGAGATGCAAGGTAATAAATGCGTAACAGCACTATACCCGTTTGTATGGTCTTAATGCCACCCATAACTATTTTTTTATGAGACTTACGATTCTTGCGCACTTGAATACATATTTCCATTTAAAAATTTGCTTTAGTGGTTGTTTAATTCAATACAACCAGAGTGGTCATAAACTATTTTATTGAACTAAATACTCCCTCAGAGCTAACGTTTATGGTGAAAATCACTTAAAAACCTGAGATGTCAATAGCACAAACACCTACACAAAGTACATTAAAAGTTTATGTCCATTTTATTTAATTGAATTAGCAAAATGAACTTCAATAAAAATAAAAAATAATGTACTTTTTCTAATACCGTGTAAATAACACCAATAAGCATGTCCAAGCGCGAATTTTCCTCGTAGAGCATCTAGTAAACGGAATCCTGAAAATCCGAACACTCTCCCGTATTCGCAATCAGTTGACGCGCATCTTTCAATGCTAACAGTAGCTATATAGTTGTCGCGAAAAGTTCATAATAAGTTTTTCCGTAACACACTTTTCCCACTTCAAAAATTTTTTTATTATAAATTATGTGCTCGTCAATGTTCTTCAACTTGTGAGAGGTGGTTACGTTTTTTTTTAACTGTTACTAATTCTGTTTTGACACGGATAATAAATTAACTGTGCGTCTATTTTTATACTTAAATTAATAGGATTAGAATTCGTATAAAATACTTTAAGTGTTTAAAATACCTTTCAATAATTTTTTAATCAAGAATACACAAATCAGGTAAGTTGAAATAATCCAGAAAAGTTTTGAAACTTTGTGGGCGCCATTTAATTATTTTTAAAGTTAAACAATTTAATTCGGTATAAAGTAAATCCAACTTATTAGCACAATGAGGTATTAGAAAATTTTCAATTTTAAGACACTAACATCTTTTGAATCATTTTCAAGTAGTTTGTGGACCTACTGGCGTTAAGAAAATAAAGTTTATGAGTGCATTATTATCATTTTATTGCTAGTCTAATAAAAAGATTCTTATTCATATGCTTTATCACTTCTGAAAGTAATTTTTAATGTTTATTAAGCGCAATTCTGCAGACAACTGTTTTTTTAGCAGTCATTAACTGTCGCTTTACTCGTCAATGTTATTGAAATTTAATTGTTACCCGCTTTTCTGTTTCTAAATTCTATTTGTTGTATTTCTCAGCTTGACTGAGTTGTCATAACCATGCATTTATATAAATTCAATTAACGCAAGCCTTCGATAAAAGGAAATATCGTGCAAATAACAATAGATTGTTAGATTTTATTTCAATGCGTAAGTAGGTATTTACACAATTCAAGATGACATAAAAATTCAATTTGGTGTATAATTGAAAGAGAAATATGAAAATAAACGTATTTTCTAGAAACAGTTACTTTGCCGTTCCATTCTTGACATAACGCTTTAACAATGAGAAACGCGTAGATAGAGCTTAATTGCTTTTTTCAAATCAAAGTGTAGGAAACTAAATCACTGAGCTTTTTCAAAACGACTTTTTAAACTCAAAATTAATTTTTTTAAATTACTGGAATTATGATTTTAATAATGTTCATTTTAACAAAGTGGTGATTTTTTTACTGTTATATTGGTTTTAATTTTATATTGTTTTGCCAAGCCAAACAATTCCGAAAGAATGGTAAAAAATTTGTTGGAATTTTAGATTTTACATTTATTTTGTTTTTATAGGTATGACAGAAACAATATGTTGCAAACATTTTCATATTTTAACAATTTAATGCTTTAGCAACAAAGCGAAAGCAAGAATTTAATAGTACTATAGACGGAAGTTGAATTTCACGGAAATAAACCTGTATGATATACCTTTTATGCATTCCGTACATTATATATCTCTGTTATGAAATTCATAACTATTATAATATCCAAGGTGGGGCTATAAATGACATTTTTGTTTTTTGTTAAAGTAAAAATTCACAATAAACTCTACATTCGATGTAGGTTATTACATTTGCAATATTGGCAAGCGAATCAACAGGTTTAATAGTTCACTATCTTTAAGGCCCTGAGAATGTAACACCGTCTATCAGTGTTAAACTGTTTAATAGTATTGTATAAGCTCGTGTTATTTGTTACTGTATATTTCAACTCAAAATATCTGGTGTGGAACTTCAAACAACCTTCCAACCTACGAACTGGGAGTACAAGACGGGAAATTGACGCCATCTTGGATATTCTGGGGAAACCCCACCTTTCAATTTTTTATACGCCCACGTGGGGATCGTATTTTTTCACCCCTATGGTTTCTTTTCGGAAGGCATTTTAACCCTAATTAGGACCCTTTTGGCTGTATTAAGAAATTTTATTTTAAAGTTCAGCCACTGGAGGGTAGGTAGGTATATGCGCGCACATGCAGTGTTCTGAGAATAAAAAGATTTAAACTGTTATTAATTAGGATCCGTTTTTATCTAAGGAGGTTGCACAATTATTATTACATTTTTTTAAATCCCATCTACAGATTATAACTTAATTTATTTATGCGTTGGGGGTTGTATTCTAATAAGGGGCCGTGGTCTTGCAAGACGGGAATCTGTTCGTGGAATTCTTAATATGTGTTTATTATTAAACAGTTATACAACTTCATTATGATTGGAAAATGGCAATCAATCGACAACGTGTTTATTAATATGTTTACAAGCATTTTCAAACTTTACTATCTTGCATTTTTGTGGCCCTGGGACACCTTGGCAGTCGTTTTTATATGTCCACGTGAGGATCGTATTTTGGTCTATTTTGTAAAGCTAATAAACAGTTGGATTATTTCTGATATTAAAGAATCTAATCAAGATAAGGATAACACATGCAATTGATTATAAATACGCTATTAAATTCTAATATAATGATAAAAACAGTTAATGGGTATTACGTAATCAGTTAATTAACTTGTTGTTATACAAAAGTGAATGTACGATTTCGCAATTGGACGTAAACAATAATAATAAACACTGTACATATTTAGGTACATGTATATATTGGGGCTTTTAGCTAGCACAGACTGGATTAGTTAGAGAGATGCAATGCAATTACGAAGCTGTATAATTAAATTAAATTATTAACCCAGAATAAAATGTTTATCAAACTACTCCTGTAAACCGTCAACAGCCAAAACCAAATATATATTTGGGCAAACAGGTTATTTAACCCTTTAGTGCCCAGATATTGAAACATTTTAAAGTTTGTGTTTTTTTTTTCTATTGATATGATTGCTAATGGGTTTAGAAAGCTCTGTAATTTTTTTAACAATTTTTGTTTTAAGTTTTAAAACAATCCAAAAAATGTACTTTAAAGTACCTTCAGGAACAGTATTAGCAAATTCACTGGGTGTAATATAGGTTTATGTACAAAGTTATTTATTTTTTACAGCGTATATTTAGCAACATTTAATAACTACAAAGCAATGATAAACTTTCAAAAAGGATATAACGATTAGTTCATTTCATGATATTCTAGAAAACAGTTTTTATTTTAAAAATTATTATTAATTTTATTAAATACATAAATAAAATGCGCCATCAAGGTTCAAGCCCCAATCGATGTAAATTTTGTCTTTATGTATGTAGAACTGATGTAAATTCTAAATGTAATGAGATTACAATCAAATTACTTATATTAATGGAATGTGAGCCTGCAATATCGCAAGGATTCGTACATACCAATTAATATTTTAATTAATAATAATTTTTAATTACATAATTACCTTTGAACTTATTCGTTCATAACAAAAACTTATAATAGTTTTTATTTTGATTACAACACAAAAATACACCACATGTGCAACATTTACTGTATGGTCGTGATTGTATTGATCTTGAACTGCACATTTCACATCTTTCTCGGTTAATTTCGAAGACAACCCAGTGGGACCCACGGTTTCCAAGTCTCACGTCATCGGGTATACTATAGTTATACTTACGTCTTTTTATTATTGGTCCGCATTTTCTTGGAGTGGCTCTAGTGTAATTCATTTCCATCAAACCCATAGAAATTGATCTTCTAAACTCCAAGGTTTCCATTTTTTCAAATTGTAAGTTGTAGATTACATAGGCATTAACAAAAGCTATATCTAGAAATCCCCACAAAAGCCTGTGCCACCATTTACGTGATCTACGAATTATACAATATGTACTTCGCAGCTGATCTGCACGATCAACTCCGCCCATATGCTTGTTATAGTCGGCGACGACGGATGGGCATTTTACATCTACGCGTATTCCATCTTTCTGTGTTCTTTTAACAGTTGTTTCTTCGGTACTATGAAAGTTTGATGCAAAATGTACTATCTTACTGTCCTTCCATTTAAATGCCCTCACTCCCGTATTGGAGACGCGATAATCATAATCACCTCGTTGCATTGTTTCTCCTCTACTAGGGCAGGGAAACTTTCCTTTCTGCTTTGTATTGTTCCACATGCCGATACTTTTTTCATATATAAAGATTCCAAAAGGTTGATTGACATAAAATAATTATCTGCATATACAATTTTCCAATTGTCCCAGTCTGATTTAGTTAACGAAAGAACAACTCTCTCTCCAAGCCCGAATTCCTTGAACTCCTTCCTTAGTTCCTCGTTTTTTCCATGATAGACATCAAACTTCGAGACAAATACATTTTGGTCTGCAACGCACCATAGTTTGTAACCCCTTTTTATAGGTTTTTTTGGATTATACTGTTTTAGTGTACTGAGACCTTTGAGCAGTGTCATACTTTCATCTATACTAATCTTCCTTGTAGTTTTGTAGCAGTTCTTAAATCGGCTATTTAGCCTATCTGATAATGATCGAACCTTATAAATTATGTCTGTATTATTCCTGTGAATTATACTATTATCATTACAGTGAAGGTATTTCAAAGTTTTTTCAAATCTATTTCTTGTCATACAATTAGCACCTATAGAAAAACCCAAATCTTCGTTTCTATTCCAACAATGTTTCCATGCAGGTAGTAGATGATAAGCCATAAGAAAGTTGATGCCTATAAACGCTAGTAGCTCTTCTTTTGTCAAATTCAAGGTTTCCTCACTTAGAGTTTCGTCAAGGTTACTTTGGAACACAATATCTTCGATCGATTCCCCGAGCAAGCGGAGGTAAACATCGGTAGCTGACTGACAACCAATAAACTCTGTCTCAACAGGACCTTCGGGAAACTTATACTCAGGCATAGGTTCTTCTGCAGCTACCTTCTTCCACTTTCTCTTTGTATTGGTTGGTGGCTGCTCTTTTTCGTCATATTCTTTTTCTGCTTCTGACTTTTCCTCCAAAGTATTTTTTTGGCGTAGCACTTTTTGTTTTTTTTTCTGTGTTCGTTTTTCTCCTCCCGATTTTTATCAAATGTTGAACAGGACGGTTGTTGAAGATCACAGGAGTAAAACAATTTCGTATCCTTAGTAGTTGCAAAATAATTTTCTTCTGTTACGGGTACAGTATCTAAAAAGTCATTAGTGGTGTCATAATTTCCATCCTCGAAGTCGCTTGTGTCTTCATCAGTCATAACATTGTTATCGAGAGGCAAATCTTCAGTCAATATTTCGTTTGAAATCTTCTCTAGCTGTTTCTGAGTTAGCGGTTTATTAGACAGCCATTTTATTTTTTTACCATCCATAATTCCTGACGGTACTTTCCAGTCCTGTAAAAAAACGGAATTTATATAGTTAATAAAATTGTCGAATATACATAAATATTGTAAAAGACTTACTCAATATAAACTTCTACACCTCTGTAAGTCAGGAAACAACAGCAGAACGCAAAAAAACAACAGTAAATGAATGATATCAAAGTGGGAGGCAAGATTAGCATGTGCTCCGTGAGACGTTAACATTCAACTGACATTGAAAAGATCTACTGTACGACTGGGGAACGATTCTTTACCTAGGATTGGCCTAGAGATGAGACTCGACTGTACCGTCGGGCGGGAGAAGCTATGTTTGTATTTAATGCAATTTTATATTAGATTAAAATTAGTAGTACTTGAGAGTACCGTCGAGCACTAAAGGGTTAACACTGTGATGTATGCAGCGAATTGCCTGTCTTCTTCTTTAAGCTAGATTTCACCTCTATATTATTTTACATACATAAAAGTTCTGTCTCATCAGCAATACCTCTGTCAAAGAACGGATTTAGATTTGATAACCAGGTTAAGCAGGCATGCTGACCGCTTATTAGAGTACTATTTTTAAATTTGCGGGTTTGACCGATAATGGGGTTGTCATACCTTCACATAAGCCTATTTTACATACAAGCTCTGTCTTAGCAGAAATACCCCTGCCAAAAAGGAACTTAGATTTATAAACAGGTGGTTACAGAAACAAGTAGCGTACAATATACATAAACCGGTAGTGAGAAATTTACTCGAAATAGGTACATTGTAGGTAACATTTTTTTTGAGTTATGACAGGAAGGGTCTTTGCGGTATGAGAAATCTGACGGTTATCGATGTATTTAGCAAGATGGCATGGACACGAGCTCTGAAGCTGAAAAACTACACGTTTTAGAATCGACGTATTTTCGGTTATTTTTCAAAGATGCGAAAAGATATCTCAAAGTATACAGACGGATAAGGGCAGGGACTTTACTGCGAAAAGTGTCCAGCGATTCTTTACCAAACACCAAATCTAATCATATAGGCAAAATTTAGCGATGCGATGCTTTCATGTGGGTAAGAATCGCACCAACGGATTACAGTTAATGCGAAAGTCAATAACCTTTACACATTATCTCTCAAGGCTTTATTTGCTGTAAAACCTATGATGCATCGTTTAGGTAACTGTCCTAGGAAGACATCATCCAATGATTTTCGCTGTATGCTCACAGGTATAGTTAGCACTCTTACTTGGTCCTTGTAGCAGAGTATTTTTCTGCAGTTATTTCTAAGGCTTTAGCGCGCGCAATTGGAATGGTGGGATTGATTCTCATTATGATGATAGCAACAAATCACGATTCAAGAAGAAGAAGACCGATAAAGGATGTGATTAAATAAATGATGTATTGTTGTTTATAATAATAATATATTTTCAAACCCTAAGCTTTCCTTCAATTTTTGTTAATGAACTTGTTTTTACTAACGGTGTTTGATCCTGCAATAACAATGCTGTAGTTAATGCGAAAGGGCGGTTAGATGGGTAGCTACAATAAGTGTGAGATTGGCTTTCTTTTGCACTCTGTGCGTTCAATCATACTGCTATTTTTTGAATTGAGCGCTGATTTTATATGATTAAGTTAAATCAGTTTGGTATTTTTTAATTGTGGTTGGTTGGTTTTAGCAAAGTGTAAGTTAGTCTAATCGGTATTTTTGAGCTGTAAGCTAGTTTTCGCAGGCTGTAAGTTATGATTTGATTGATTGATTGAGATTGATTGCTCTGATTTTGTGATTTCATCGAACGTGATTTGTTTCGGATTGATCTGCTTAATTGATTTGATTAATTTGATTTGATTAATTTGATTTGATTAATTGATTTGTATGTTTGAGGGAGACGTGGGACAGACGAATACGATCAACCTCTATTGCAGAAAACATTCATTAGTCTACACCACTAGATGGCACCACAAACAACCCTAATTGGTCCTAGAAATGTACCGGTAGGTGGCGCCGCCTCCATTACAGAAAACATTCGCTAGTTTAAAAATATACCACTAGATGGTGCCACAAGGAACCCTGATTAGTCCTAGAAATATAACGCTAGATGGTGCCTCCTTCATTATTGAAAATATTTATTAGTCCGTACACAACAAGCACCACGACAGGAGGGCGCAGGCCCTAACACAGGTTCCTATGTTTTGTCTTATAATCTAGCAATAGGTACCCTATTAGAATACAAGTTCAAATTTCTCGCAATAAGTAATCAGAATGTAAACACCTAAATACAAATCCAAATTCAAATTTCCGCCAAGGGGCCAGGGGCTAATACCCGAAAGCAAGTTTCGAAGCCCTATGTCTGTCTTATAAGTTAGAATTGGTCTTCCTTATTATTATAATATAAGTTCAAATTTTCCCCTCATAGATGGCGTCACAAACAAATTCAAATTTTTGGTCGAGGAGCGAAGTCCTGAAAGTAAGTTTCTAAGCCCTACACCTGTCTTACAGTTAGCATTATGCCCCTTATTATAATACAAATTTATATTTCTAGCCATAACCTGCAGAGACAAATACAAATACAAATTCAAATTTTCCACTATCGGGGTCTCGACAATGGGCAAAGCCCCGAGAGCAAGTTGCGCAAGCCTACACCTGTCTTACATGATAGAATTAGGCTCCTTATTATTATATACAAACTTAAATTTTCTGGCAATAGTACCACGACAATACACGAAAGCCTACTAACAAGTTCCGATCACGACAAGGGGCGAAGCCACGAGAACAAGTTGCGACACCCTACACCTATCTTACAATCTCGGTTATGCTCGGGGAGGGTTGGAGTGGGTTCGCCGAAACAGCCTTAGCCGAAAGCCTTGCGTCGCGAAATTTTACCTATATGAGGCATGCAAGTAACGGTTTCTCGAAACGTCAAGTACTTGCAGCGACCAGCAAACAGATTGAGATGAGTGGTCACGTGCACTAGGATTTATTTCATCAGGAAAAGTTTATCGTAAGTCATAAGTGGTGTAGAGTTAAAGGTTAAATTTGTACGATCAAGAGATACCTTTAGTCTAATGGCGGTGCATGGTTCAAATTGACGCGAATTATGGACGCTAGTTTACTGATGAGACGTATGCAAATCAATCCCACCGTTCTAATTGCGCGCGCTAATGCCTTAGAAACAACTACAGGAAAATATCCTGTTACAAGGACCGAAGTAAGAGTGCTAACTATACTGTGAGCATACAGTGAAAACCATTGGATTATGTCTTCCTGGGCCAGTTACCTAAACGATGCATCGTAGGTTTTACAGCAAATAAAGCCTAGAGAGATAATATGTAAAGGTTATTGACTTTCGCATCAACTGTAATCCGTTAGTGCGATTCTCACCTATATGAAAGCATCGCATCGCTAAACTTTGCCTATAAGATTAGATTTGATATTTGTTAAAGAATCGCTGGACACTTTTCGCAGTAAAGTCCCTACCCTTATCCGTCTGTATACCTTGAGGGATCTTTTCGCGTGTGAAGAATAACCGAAAATACGTCGATTATAGAACATGTAGTTTTTCAGCTTCAGTGCTCGTGTCCATGCCATCTAGCTCAATACTTCGATAACCGTTAGTATATAATTATACTCGTCATTATATTTACTTAGATTTCTCATATCACAATGACCCCTCCTGTCATAACTCAATAAGAAATGTTACCTACAATGTACCTATTTCGAGTAAGTTTCTCACCACAGGTTTATGTATAGTGTACGCTACTTGTTTATGTAACCGCCTGTTTATAAATCTAAGCTCCTTTTTGACAGGGGTATTTCTACTTAGGCAGAACTTGTATGTAAAATAGGGTTATGTGGTGGTATGACAACGCCATTATCGGTAAAATCCGAAAATTTAAAATTAGTACTCTAATAAGCGGTCACCTGATTATAAAATCTAAAGCCGTTTTTTGACAGAGATTTTTCTGATGAGACAGAACCTTTACGTATGTATGTACAACGTGATCAATCACAAGTGTACTGTAGTGGTATGACAAATATTCCTAGTTGTTAATATTGTTGTGTTTTGCAGTTGGCTGCTTTGGATTTTTAGTGTGGTTTTAGTCGTTTTAGTTTATGTCATATTATACCATCGTTTTTCACTTTTGTATTTTCTTGAGTTATTTACAAACTGTCTATATCAAGACAAATTATATACTCTGAATTTCAAACTGTGATATCGGATTTAATCGTCATGTCGTTTTCAATCGAACACAACACATTCATTGTTGTGGCTCATTTTTGTAGCGACTTCCAAGATGGTAATGGGAAATGGCATTATTCATTGCAATCATGCATCGATCAATTTACTGTTGAGTACCCAAATGAAAATATTAGTTACGAAACATTTAGTCAACATCGTAAACGATTGATAGCTCGATTCATGGAAACTGGTAGTGTTTTAAAACGCAAACGTGAAGCTTCGGCTACTGTCTTAACAGAGGACACCTTAGCAGATATCCAAACAAGGATGAATGCAAACCCCAATAAATCTTTGCGAAAACTATCTGCACACACACGTATGAAAAGTTTTACCATACAAACATAATTTTACATAAATAATTTTTAGATATATCCTATGGAAGTGTCCACACTGCATAGGCTACAATTAATTATTTACGAGACTTCTTTGAAGATAGAATCATTAGTGTAAATCGTTGGCCACCGAATTCACCAGACTTGACACCGTTAGACTTTTTTCTTTTTGGTTATTTAAAAAACAAAGTGTTCAGCAGCAGATTGCATACTCTTCAAGAATTGCGAGATGCTATAATTCACGAAGTTCATAATATTGGTGCCGAAATGTTACAAAATGTATTTGCGAATATGCAACGTAGGGTGAACTTATGTTTACAATTTAATGGCGGTCATTTTGAACATATGCTGTAAAGCAAAGTGTAATAACTAATGTGTACCTAAGGAGTTAAAAGACATTGTAATTCCATAAACATGTACTGTAAATTTTATTTAATTATAATGAAATTATAACATCTAAATACTTAAGATTCATTATTTTGTAATGATTTAATCCAATTATTAAATAATATTTTATTTATTTTGTTGTATTTTATAGGAATGCAGTCTAATCAAATACAAAATAGTCATTATTTAAATTAAGATAATGTTTTATAATATGTATAAGTTAATGACGTTCATACAGATTTGAAACTGATCGTAGTTTTTAATCGAACCATGCTCTAGAGTAGCTAGAGCAATACAGCTTCTTACCAACCTATCAGTGGTACCAACTTAAATATTTTGATCACGTGGTATACACTTGAGATTGATCACTCTGTACAATAATATAGAGGTGAAATCTAACTTAAAGAAGAAGACACAGGCAATTCGCTGCATACATCACAATATTAAATAACCTGTTTGCGCAAATATATATTTGGTTTTGGCTGTTTTACTCTGAGTTAGTAATTTAATTTAATTATACAGTTTCATAATTGAATTGTATCTCTCTAACTAATCCAGTCTAAAAGCCCCGATATATACATGCACCTAAATATGTACAGTGTTTATTATTATTGTTTACGTCCAATTGCGAAATCGTACATTCACTTTTGTATAACAACAAGTTAATTAACTGATTACGTAATACCCATTAACTGTTTTTATCATTATATAAAACTTAACAGCGTATTTAAAGTCAATTGTATATGCTATCTTTGTCTTGATTATATTATTTAATATCAGAAATAATCCAACTGTTTATTAGCTTTACAAAATAGACCAAAATACTATCCTCATGTGGACATATAAAAACGACTGCCAAGGTGTCCCAGGGCCACAAAAATGCAAGATAGTAAAGTTTGAAAATGCTTGTAAACACATTAATTAACACGTTGTCGACTGATTGCCATTTTTCAATCATAATGAAGTTGTATAACTGTTTAATAATAAACACATATTAAGAATCCCACGAACAGATTCCCGTCTTACAAGACCTTCTTTGATAAAAACGGATCCTAATTAATAACAGATTAAATCTTTTTATTATCAGGACTCTTCATATGCGCGCATTTACCTACCTACCCTACAGGGGCTGAACTTTAAAAAAAATTCTTAATACAGCCGAATGGTCCTAATTAGAGTGAAAATTCCATCAAGGGTTGAAAATGCCCCCCCGAAAAGAAACCATAGGGGTGAAAAAATACGATCCCCTCGTGGGCGTATAAAAAAGTGAAAAGTGGATTTTCCCCAGAAAATCCAAAATGGTGTCAAGTGCCCGTCTTCTACTAATGGGAATTAAAGGAAATGAAATAATTTTAACAATATTTTCTCTAGGATAATTATGTAACCTCCTTTATAATAGGTTAATTAGGAAAATATGCAACATTGTAAAAGCAGAAACAATAATCTATGACAAACACGTAGAAAATTTTATGTCTGACAGAGGTTAATATACATCTAGACGCTAACTTAAAGAATTAAAGAATCTAAATAAATTGAATTATGATTTTTTTTAGGGCAACTACAGTAGGCAACTTCTTTTTTTACACGTTCATAACGATAACAGACAACATTGCAAAAACAAAAAAATAACCTGTCAGAATGGCGTTTAAAACTTCATATCATATAGATATAAACATATACATTTTAACTTAAAAAAAATTCCAAAGCCGCCCTCTTCCAAAAGATATCAATGATGCAGAGTAACCATTTTCATTCATATTTAATTAGTTTTTTGACGTACCTTGCGTTATATTAAAAAACTTTAAAAAATACGCCAACACATTTCTTATAAAATTGATCGTTAGTCAGATATTGAAACCATTAGAACTAATACTTAAATTATACATTAGGAGTTTGTTTGCTGCTAAAGTACGCGTCATATCAAAAAATTGCATAGAACATAATTATTCAATATGTTTGAGTCCTTTATCTAGGTATTTTTATATCTTTAAAATATGCAACTGTTTCAAAAATATTTGATAAAAACTAAAAAGTGCCCCTAATACCCCCCCCCCCCCCAATCTATTCACCGTTAGATTTCACCCAAAATCTACACAGCTCTAAGCCAAATGAAAACAAATACAAAATTTTAAGTACGTAGGCATATATTTTCGTTCTGGAGTTGTCGTGGATGCTAGCATTTAGTATAGGTACATCCATACACACACGCACGCACGCACGCACGCACGTGCGCACGCATGCACTCACGCACCCTCGCACGCTCGCACACACACACACAGACATACACTTTCCGCAATATTAGTGGCATTTCAAGCTATAAACCAAATTATCACAATCTCGTAAATATGTTGCACATTGCTAGCGCTATGTCTTAGCATTTTACCAATATACTCGGCTTTACGATACACTCCATAAAAAGGAATGTTCAAATATTGGATATGGCATCTGTATCATAATTATGGTAATTTGAACGGTGTATCAATAGATGTCGCAATTGTAAATATTTCAGGTTTTACACGGATGATTTACACGCCCAATGCCACAGTTTAAGTTGCAGTATTTTGTTAGTGTGCTTCAAAAACGATCTGTCGAAGAAAAATACAACTTTATGGACACCAGATCAACTTAAACAATAATATTTATTTTAAAGCATACTTTGAAGAGCCGTCGTGATAAATGTGTAATGTACCTGACTGTACTTTCAGTTCATTAGAGCAGGTACACATATTTTAGGTAAAAGTTGTTTTTGTTTTGTTATATTAATTGTATTGTTACGACATCCTGTTTAGTTTAGTTAGTATATTAGAAACATTCGTTAAAGCAACATATAAAAATCATGATCAAATAAAATTCATAATAAAAATCGCAGTTTATTTCTTTCTGGGATGAAATCCCATTACAAATTTTGTAAGAAGTGAGATTCCGCGATCGTGAAATGAATCAGTTAAAATGCAGTGTTCCTTGTTTGATCAGCTCAGAAGTGATACTCATTTCTTCAAAATCTACATCAAAATCAATCAATATTCGTTACACAACTACGTGAGCAATTCCGAATAAACTAATACTAAATCTCATCAACATGTCGAACTCCCAACAAAAAATCGCATTCCACAAGAAATTCTAAACATATCTAGGCGAAACTAGCACGTTCAACACAAATCCGAAAACAACGATCTCGTCAGAAGCCACATTCAAAAATCAACTTAAAGCCCAAAAGCATATCAAATCTTTATTCACTTCCAGTTATTTCGGTGAGCAATATCTTAAAATATAAGGAATGTTTAAATTAGATTGGTTATTATTCGTAGGTTGTATCCCAAGACCTAGGAATTTTGCCGGTTAAAACTACGGCAGCTTTTTTTTTAATTTGTTCAGAAAATATTTGGGACTTAATATTTCAAATTAAGAACCCGAGACCGGAGATGAGTTTTTTGTTTGAAAACAAATTAAAAAAAGCTGCTGTAGTTTTAACCAAAAAATTCATAGGTTGAGGGGTATATGTTAAGATTATTTACTAAACCAGTTTTCTTTTTTTAATTTAATAACAAGTTATGTTTTTATGTTAATATTTTACACAAAGTATTATTTTCACTACAAATATTCAACTAAACATTGTACATTTTTATTTTATTTTATTAGAGACTGTCAAATATGTAAACAAAGAGTTAATCGCTGAATAAAGTCGAACTAGGAAATATTTAGTGTAAAAACGTTCTGATTGGCCCATTGAGGAAAGTAGCATCCTGTGCTTGTTAGATGTAGTAAATAATTATATACAATACGTCAAGTGGCCGATGAATTGCCGAAAATTTTTGTCAAAGTTTCGATAAAAATTGGTCGAGTGCGTTAGCACGAGACCAACTTTGAAGCAATAAACACAATTAAGCACTTTGACAAAAAATTATGCAATTCGTCGGCCGCGAGTGGTTTTTGAAAAAACTATTCAACGAACAAAATTGACGGTCAATTGACAAGTCATGAATTAATTAATCAGTTTTGATTTAGAGAAAGCTGCAGGTTATATAGTGGATTCGATGGTAGTCGGAGTCTAGCTAGCGGAATTATCGCACAATTGTGCTCTGATTTGTCCAAATATAAAAACCGAGCTGGTAATGTAGAGGTGACACGACCTCCTTAGCATTCGGGAGTTAATGGGTTTGATTCCATTTATCATCTACCTTGTATGAGGCTTTTTCAGAGGGTCTTCCTCATACGCATCGTCACTGCGCATATGCACACCATGTGCGGCTTCTTAGGCAAATGCTGGGCTAGTATATTCCCCCTCAGAACCCTAACTCCGTTCCTTCCGATCCTATCCTGACCTCACCCATCCCTAATCCCACCATGCATATATACGTAATGTATGTATGTATGCTGGGATTCCATGATTGTGGCTGAAGGAGCTCGGAAAGCTCGAGCAGCCCGCCTTCCCCCTTGGCCTTTTCCTTTTCTTTCCTTTCCTTTTCCAAGTATAAAAAATACTAAACTGTAATTGGTTGATAGTTGACATGGAGAAATTAATAAAATTAGAATGACTATAACGCAGGTCAGACAATTCCAACTTTATTTTAACCCTGCTGTTACCTTCGGGTCTATATGACCCGAAGTCAAATTGTTGTTTAGATAACTTTTTTGTTTATTAATATCTAAACTTCGTAGTTGATGACTTTGTTTCTAATCCATTGGAGAATGAGGTGGCTTGTTTGTTTCAAAAAATTTTTTTTTCCTTATTTTTTTAAACATGATTGTTACATTGATGTTCCTCGGGTCATTATGACCCGAGGCTGTAATACATTAGTAGGACGTATACATTTATATTACCAATTATTTTATATTGAAATTTGAGGATAGATAATTTGCATATCATCACATGCTTGTTCAAATTTACCTACCTATGCGAGTTACTACAGGATTTTCGGCAGATCTGTAGCCGCGTGTGCAAGTCGAAACAGGAACAGCAGGTATAAATATCATATCGCAGTATGCATCCGACAGTTTTGTTTGTTACGTTGCAGAGTAAAGTGCGGTTTGTTGTACGTACTACTAGTTCTTCTAAAGTGCTGAAATAACAATAATGGCAAAAAATATCTAAGTGTTGAAGACTTAGAAAAACTTATTGATGATTTGAGTGACATTAGTAACGATGAAGCTTTTGAAGAGGAAGATCATCAGTGAAGATAGCGATTATGAACAGTGAGACGATGATTTTTTCGACGATGCTGGACGGACAAATCCTACGCAATTGATGCCACCTGCTCATTTGGTTCAATCTAAAGATAATGCCATAACTTGTTAGACGACCATCTTCTGTCAGCTACCAAAACAGCTGCTCGTAAAATAGGCTTTTTGTACAGATCTAAGCAGTACTTTACCTCTCGACAACTCCTGCTGTATAAGGCCCAAATTCGGCCTCATCTGGAAAATAATTCTTACCTCTGGGTTAGTGCTCCCCAATACACTCTCGATATCGTTGATCGTATTCAAAAGAGAGCGATTAGGCTTATAAATTACCCGTCGTTAACTTCTCACATACAGTCCCTTGAGCATAGAAGGATGGTTTCAGTTCTATCTTTGTATTATCGTTATTACAACGGTTATTGTGCTGCTGAATTATATTCTTTGATACCATCTCGGGCTATCTTTTCGAGAAACACTCGGTTCGCTCATTCACATCATCAGTATGCAGTACAAATCTCCACTTGTCGTACCAAACGGGCGCAATCCACATTTTTCTACACGGTTTCTAAACTCTGGAATGATCTCCATAGTTCCTGTTTTCCTCTCACTTATGATATGAGAAAATTTAAGGCAGCTGTTCATAGGCATCTATTGGCAATTCATTATCCCTCTATCCATCTTCCTAAGTGTTCCTGAGTGCTTTAGCACGATAGGCCTAATTTAGCCTGTTCAGGTACACAATCATAAAAAAAAAATTCCTTAATCAGGGCGTGCAACTAGTACAGATATCATAAAAGTCGCTCCAGGTCCAACTAAATACAACAATGCACGAGTCCAGGATGTAAATTCTACATTTCAGCTATTCTTCAATAGTTCTCTGGAAAATACAATTTTGAAAATGACTAACATCGAAGGTCGTGGAGTGTATGGTGACAAGTGGCAAGAATTAGATGACATTACGTTGCAGGGGTACATAGGTTTGTTACTGTTAGGAGGAGTTTACAGATCGCATGATGAGTCTATCAGAAGTTTGTGGAATGCAGAAACAGGCAGACCTCTTTTTCGCGCAACAATGTCGTTGAAACGGTTTTATTATATATCACGCGTGTTACGGTTTGATAATAAAGAAGATCGTCAATAAAGAAGGCTACTGAATAAGTTGGCTCCTATTAGAGAATTTTGGGACGAATGGGCTGAAATACTACCAAAATTGTACAATCCTGGGCAAAACGTAACTATGGACGAGCAGCTGGTTGCATTTAGAGGTCGTTGTCCATTCATGCAGTATATACCAAGCAAGCCAGCAAAATATGGCATCAAAACATGGACGCTTTGTGATAGTGCAAGTTCTTATGCTTTAGAAGTTTAAGTATATACGGGAAAACCACCTAGGGGAAAACCTGAGAAGGATCAGGGGCTGAGAGTAGATGTAGACCTTACTTATGTACTAAGAGGTCAGAATGTAACTTGAACTTAATGGTTATTTCATAGAGGAATAACGGAAACGAGAGTACAATAATCGCATAAAACGCCAATCGTAAAACCCGAATAATTACAATTCCCAGAAAATTCACATTTCAACACTTTGTATAACCAACCTATGGCTACATTTCGCCCGGAAACAAATAATCCTGAGACAGCGGCCATGTACGGGACTGAAATTCAAGTTCAGGCCCATTTTTACAATAAACCGCCATGCCATAACCACTTATGTCAATCTAAACTTGTCAAAAACAAAACAACCCTTATCTTCTTTACTTTTAAATATTTGTTTAATAAAAGCCGATAAATTAGGAAATAATACAGAATGTTTTCTAGAGAATGAAATATTTTAACGGGTATAGATAATCCATTAAATCCATTACAAACGTTAGGTTTTTGCTATTTAGATGTATTTAAAGACAAAACATATAAACATATTCTTCAATGTGTAAAATCGAAGTTCCCTTTAGGTTACGATGGAATTAGCGGAAATGATTTTCTAAAAATTACCAAACCAAAATTCGATCATGAGTAGACAAATTAATAATAGATAAAGATAACATATCCTTGCATCATGTAACATCAAAGATTACTAACATAATTAACTCTATAGATCCTTAAACGACGCAGAATTGTTATTATTAAGCCAAGATCAGATTGTACAAATTGATGTTATTAACCTAGATATAGCACAACGGGTACTTAATAAAATTCGAGTGCTCGATGGGGTATTTATGTGTCCCAGCATTGTACGGGTAAACTCAAAATTATTAAAAATAAAAAAACCCAATACGTTCGGTTATCACCCTCAAAGTAATGTCGCTTTAGGAAGGAGTTATTCAACGTTAGCCGATTATCTCAAGCATTACATTAATGATGAGCAAACTGAACCATCACTACCCACCTCAGTAACCAAACAGCCCGCGTTTAAATATTCGTACGATAATTTCTTAGATGAGCTACAATTAAAATTCCAGAAAACTAGAGAAATTGCTCGAAATAGTATATCATATCCAAAAACAAAAATTAAGAATACCACGACAGTAAAATCATTCGGAACGAAAACTCCAAACGCTTTCGAGTTGTTGATAAGGTTTATTTATATAATGAACAGAATGGATTAGGAAAAAGCAAAAAATGTGTTCAAATTAAACAGGGAAGTAATCAAAATTACTTCTCCTGTAAATTGTCAAATTATAACTCAAAAAATAAAATTGTTACCGTTCACTTTGATCGTTTAAAGCACGCATTTGTAAATTGTGACATGCAGTAAAAAGTTGAATTCTATTACCCTGTAGAATAGTGTTACACATTTATTGTTAGTAATTAATTAGAGATATTATTTTAAATTGTTTGATATTTGATTAATCTTAGCACTGCAATAAAATTATGGTCAACCAAACTTGTAGTACTAAGTAACATAAGTATTTATAACTATTATTGTATTTATATTGATCGCACGTTAAATTTCAATATTTTGTATATATACCTTTAAGATTAAATTTGTTATTTACTAGTAAGACTTACATTGTTAGATAAGTAAAATCTTCGTTTACTCATGTTTTTCTAAGGAGGGATATTTAAGAGAAAGCTGTTTCCTTTTTGTTATATTACTTGTATTGTTATCACATACTGTTTAGTTTAGTTAATATATTCGAAACTTTCGTTAAAGCAACATATAAAAATCATGATCAAATGAAATAAATAATAAAAATCGCAGTTTATTTTTTTCTGGTGTGAAGTCCCACTACCAAAATAACATAATACACAGTACATTAGTAATAAATAATAAAAATTAAAACATGAACCAAAATACTTAATGAAATACTTAATGGGCCGCTAGTACTACCTCCTGGTTGGTTTCGGCGGTTTTCATGAAGCCGATTAGGGTGGCCATCTTGAGGTCCTTGTGGAGTCGGTCGTTCCTGACGTACCAAGGAGCGTCGGTGACGATGCGGAGACACTTGTTCTAGATGTCTGAAGGCGCTTGATAAACGAGGAAGCGGTGTATGCCCATGCTTCGCAGGCGTAAGTCATCATCGGGCGGATGATCGACTTGAAGATTAGCATATTGTTGTTGATCGTTAGGACGCTGTTCCGCCCCATGAGCGGATACATCTTCTTGATGCCGCAGGCCTTGGCTCTTCTGCCTGAGACGTGCTGGTTCCATCGGTGCTTCCTGTCCATGAGGGCTTCCAGGTACTTCACGGAATCCCTCCATGGGATGTCCTGGCCGAACATGGACATGTTCCTTGTCCGACTCATTTGTCTTCGGGTGAACAGGACCGCGGTGATTTTCTCGGGGTTAATTCCGATGCGCCATTTGGAGTACGATCCTTCCAGGTCGTCCACTGCTCGTTGTAGGATCTTGCCCGCCTAGTGGTTACTGCAAGACTGGGCGAGGACTGCGGTGTCGTCCACGTAGGTGGCTAGAGTGGTTCTGTCGGTCTTCGGCAAATCTAAAACATAAAGATTGAAAAGCGTAGGGGCGAATATCGAACCTAGAGGTACTCCCGCGGTGGTTCTCCTGGGAAGCGGCCTGCATTGAGGCAGTTTCGTCCTGAGGCATCGACTTGTGCGGTAGGATCGGATCATCTTCGCCATTGGTAGCGAGATAACGCGTTTCAGCGCCTTGAAGTGGAGTCCGTGGTGCCCAACCTTATCGAAGGCCTTGGAGATGTCCAAAAACATCCCTCCGGTGAACTTCTTTCAGTTGAATCCACGACTCGGAGCGCGTGTTGTGTGGTCGAGTGGCGAGGACGGAAGGCGAACTGCTCGTCAGGAAGGATCTTGAATTCTTCGATTTCTTCCTGTAGTCGGATGTGGATGATCTTCTCCAGTAGTTTTCCCATCGTTGGTAGAAGGCTGATCGGGCGGTAGTTTTGAGGATGGCTGAGTATCTTTCCGGGCTTCGGGGTCATCACGGTGTCCGCTTCTTTTCATCTGATTGGGAAGTGTTTGAGCCTTAGCGCCGCGTTGTAGATGGCCGTGAGGTATGCGATGCCTTTCGGAGGGAGGAGATTCAGAGCCTTGTTCGGGATGGGGTCCGGTTCCGGGGCTTTCCTGGGCTTCAGCTTCTTGACGATGCCTTGGACTTCTCTCGACGTCGTGGATCGGATGTTGTCCTCTGCTAGGCCGGCACTGACGGCGCGGTGGACTGTGGCGATATGGTCCTGGTCGGTGTTTTCTTTTACCGGTAGAAGCCCACTTATGTAATTAGTAATTATCTATTACGTTATGCATTTAAAGAAAGGCTTACATTAATTATACTTAGGAATTACGATAATTTTCAAGTAGTAATATTATTATTAAAATACTTATATTTTGCATTTTAATGGTGTATTTTTGTATTTGTAATACAAATATAAACGTTTCTGTAACATCTAAAATTAATTTCGTCAGTAGTAATATCTATTAAAATTGTTAAAGATGGAAACAATTTTGTGAAAAAAATAATTTCCCAAAATTGTTTTCAATATCTTTAACAATTTTAAGAGATATTACTAATAACGAAGACAACTGTGTTATGTAAACGTTTAGATTTTTATAACAAATACAAAAATTCATCATCAAAACGTAAAAGATAGGTATTTTAATGTGTTTAATAATGGTGAAAGTTTACATTTTTATATAGTAGTATTATTAATTTACCGCTCTTTTAATAATTTAATAAAACTATTGGTTTTGTAAATCAAAAATAAACCTAACCTTATACATTTGAAATAAATTGATTGATTAGATAGAATTTATTTATACAGTTATACCCATAAAACGGAAACCTAGTTTTATGAACCGCCTACCTTCGAAAAGAATAGAGAAAGTTTAAAATTTAGTGCTTACGTGAAAAAGTAGGCACTGGTTTTTAATTTTATCCTAGTAAATTATTCGTACCCTGCTGGACGTACATACTACGTTGCAGAACGTTCGTACAAAATTACTCAAAAACATTTTCGCGGATTTTTATGAAACTTTCCACGTATTTTTGCAGTAATAAAATTCTCATTTTAATGTAACTAGATTAAAATTATTAATAATAATAATTTTTAACTATTATTCTATTTTATTTCATTTTAGTGTTTATTTTATGTTATTAATTTTAACAATTTAAATCTAGTTACAAAAACTGCAAACAAATCAAAGTTTCCTCAAAATCAGCGACAATGTTTTTGAGTGATTAATGAAAATACGATTTATTATAAAACTTTGACACACTGTATCTCGAAAAGGAAGTAAGTTAGGAATTCTCATTCAATATTATTATGAAAAAAATAAGTCATGGCTCCCCTAAGCCACAGCGGTTAACAACTACTGTTTAAATACGTATCAACCATGACAAAAACGGCAACAGCGCAGCCATAACAGTTATTCCAGTAGGGGACGCCACAGTATCGGTTGGTATGTAAATGCCTTAAATGTGTAGGTAAACACACTTACTAGACCCTAACACGTGGCATCTTACTTACTATTTTTTAAAATACCTTATCTCGACGAATTTATTCCGCATGTATACCAAATTATATCGGATAGAGGGAACACCACAACTATTCAAAGACAGAAGTCTATCCTTGTTATACCCTCTAGGAGCATTTTCAAATTGTGGAACCGTGCGGTGCACACGCGCACACGCGGACACGCACACGTGCACATACGTACACATACGCACACACGCACGAACACACACACACGCACATACGCAAACATGCACACACACGTACACGCGCACACGTGCCTGTCCACGCCCGCGCCTACGCGCAAGCCCACGCGCACTAACACTTGCACGCTCACACGCACACTCGCACGCACGCCCCACATACACGCACGCCCCCCTCCCCGCACACACCCACACACGCTCACACGCACGCACTCACGCAACCACACACCCACGTACGCACGCAAGCACACACACCCGCGCACACAAACACACACACAGCTATCTTGGCGTAACTTAGACAAACGTTGAAAAATGAGCCAATAGGTAGATTTAGCTATAGTGAAAAGAAGTCTATTGCATAACCTTCTATACCTACATATGAATATTCAAGTTGGAAGGTAAAATTAGATTGAACAGATTCTAAAGGTGATGTCGCTAAATCACGGTAGCTAACTAACATTCTTGACTAATGAACCCTTAATTCAAAAGTTATTTAATGATACAAATGATGAGCTCTACATAAAAAATTACAAAACAGCGCTTTCTATGTTACTTTTCACATTATTTAGACAATTTTGTATTTCATAATGCCATCTTGTACTTTTTACCTTACAACCTACATATACATATGTACGTACAGAAGGTTATGCAATCGACTTTTTTTTCACTATCGCTAAATCGCTTTTGCCCAAATTAGTCATGATGTCTGGATGTCTGTGTAGATGAATATTAGTATCCACGATAGCTCCAGAACGAGAATACCTGTGTAATTTTTGTATTAAGCTTGTTTCCATTTTGGATGGAGCTGATTAGATTTTGGAAGAAATCCAGTGACGAAGAAGGGGGGTTTGTTAGAGGCAGTTTCTGGTTTTTATCAAATATTTCTGAAACAGCTGCGGCAAAAAAATTCCTAAAGTAGAATTTTGGTGTTGGTTCAGTGTTTTTCAATACTCGAATAACGATTAATTTTATTAGAAAAAGTGTAGACATGTTTGTTACAACAAATTTACTATTACATAAGTTTTTTTATGAAGTTTCTAAATACACTGCATCTAAAAAATAATGAAATATGATTGAAAATGCTGGAGCTGTATTATCGAAATTTTCTAGAAGCGAGCGGCTTTGTAATTTTTTTTTACGTTAACCCCTTACTGCATGATACTTTAAATGTTGATACAAAAAATTTGTTGGTGTTTGTATTGGTATACTAAGTTAGGGAAAAATAATTAAAAAAATTATTTTTAAAATTAAACAATTTTATTTAAAAAAAATATACTGTTGTATATTTACCACATCATGCAAAATAACATAATAATACAACCAAATAATAGATACTGCTATTGATGGAAACTTCTGAAGCAATCCTTTTTCTTAGTAAAACTAAGGGATACACCACATTTGGAACATATTATTTGGGAATATCCGGTACATTTGGGATATTTACACCTTACTTGCTTATCTTTCCATGAAGGCCAATGGTCAATCCCGTCCAAGCGCGCTTCTTTTACGGGGTAATGTTGTGCAGGTCCTTTTGTTCTTTTTACTTTCAATAACTCTTCCACATGTTCCACAGAAGGACGTCCTCGTTTCGATGATGTTGTGTTACTAAGACAACAAAGAGTTTTCGCTAATTGTATTTTTAATGTACTCAGTGTCATTATCTTATTCTTGTTCCCCTTCTGTTGTTGTACCTTCTTGTATAATACCCAACTGTTAACAATGGTCAGGTCTAGCATGTGGTAAAACACTCTAAAATACCATTTCTTACTTTGTAAAAGTATCTTGGATCTACTTAGATTACTGTCTAGTAAATCGACAGCCCCCATATGCCGATTATACTCTTTTACGGCAAAAGGATGATCTATCCAAATCTTTTTTCTTTGCTTTTTGTCATACCTTTGAACAGATCCAATCGGCTGTACCCCTGCAAATGTCGATGCCAAATTTACCAACTTATTATCTATTATAGTAACTAAAGATATTTCGACATCCTCGTAAATGCCAACATGTTCATAGCTACTTCCACGTTCTTCCTTTTTCAATTCCTTTTCATTTGGTAGTTTGCAATTAGGAACCCGATCTCTTCTGATTGTACCAAGGCTATAAATTCCTTTTTTAGCTAAATACACTAAAAGAGGTACAGATGTATAATAATTATCGAAATAAATTCGATAATTCTTATTATTTGGAACGAGTCGTGATAAACGAACAACTACATTAGAGGAAGCCCCCAAGTCAGGTTCTTCAAGACGTCTTTTTGTAGCGTTATTTTCCTGACCAGTATACATTTCTAAATTGTATGCGTAGCCCGAAACACCGCACAAGACAAAAAATTTAAAACCCCACTTTTTGGGTTTGTTAGGCAGATATTGTTTGAAATAATGTTTGGCTTTTGTTGAGCAAATTTGATCATCTACAGAGAGGTACTGCTCAATTGGCATATTCCGAGAAAAATTGTTGTTCAAAGTCTCAATAAAAGGTCTTATTTTATGAAGGCGATCGAAATTTGGATCGTCTCTGTTAAGCATCTGGCTATTATCATTGAAATGTAAACAGCTATGAATTTTTTCGTATCTGTTGACACTCATTGTACTTTTGATTTTTTCAAAACCTATCTCATCTGACCAATATGCTCTACAGTTTGGTAAGTGGATAATTGACATGTACAGAGTAACTCCTAGGAAATGTAGGAGTTCGATCTTTGAAATGTTTATCGGCTTATGGGGATCTTTTTGAATAGCGAAAAGATTTGTTTGTTCTACAATCATATCAAGTAGATCGTCGTCAAAAATCCATTTAAAAAACTCATAAGGTGTTTCCAAGTTCATAATTTGTTGTGGTAAATTTACGTCACCAGTAAATTTCATCTGCTCATCAGAAAGTATTAGATTTTTAGCTTTCCAAATGATTTTGATGTCAGCTGTAAAGATTGCGAAAAAATAAAATTATGAATCAAAATAATTTTACGAGAATACCTTTTTTTATCTTCTTTGTTGTTTCAACATCTGTGTGTTCAATATTCGATGGTACTGATTGAGTCTCGTTAGCTTGCTCAATATTGGATGGCCCTGGATGTTTCGTTAGCATCTATAAAAGAATTTTGTACTTCGGATTCTAAAGAGTTAGTGGTAACATCGTCTTCATCTACATCTGATTCATACTGTTCGAAAACTGCTTCATCTACATCAAAATTCGGATCAAGTACGCTATCATCATCGTCAAAATCATATTCGTCTTCACTATCAAGAAAATTTTCCGCAAGTTGTAGTAATTCGGTCTCTGTTAGGGGTTTTTTATCCCTATTCCATCTACTCATCTGCAAAAAGGATGCATGCAATCATTTCATGATGTTGTAAATTTACCACAATAGTAAATGTTGCTATTTTAGAAAAAGTAGTAACTTTTTTAAGTAACAAAATAAACAGTTATATGCATCTTACCTTAGATATCGATGATTTAAAACGTTTAATGAAAATCTCGACCAACTATGCACACCGCATGGCCTAATGACAGTTACGATATTAAAGCAACGTTGTCGATTTTATTTAATCTGATGCTTTCTATGTATACAAGTATGTTGTACGATTACAACGTTATGTGAAATAAACCGCTTTTATCGTATCATTACAAAATATGAATAAAAATTATAGTGTTGTAAAATTACAACACTATGCAGTTAAGGGTTAATATGTAATTATGTCTATTGATCTTTATCTGACAAGATTTAAAAGTTATTATAACATAGATTATTGGTTTTGTTTCCTCAATATTGCCTGTAACTACTGCTAACGGTATTGAAATAAAAGTGATCTTTGTAGCTGTGCTGCTTGAAGGTCTTGTCGTGATTCTTCTTCTCGTTTTTCTGCTTCTTTTCAATTTTCTTCCTGGCCTTCATCATCATAATCTTCTTCTTCCTTTTTTTTTCTTCTTTATCTCCTTTTTTTAACTATTCCATATTGGTAGTTTTAGTCTGGCGTCGCTTCTATATGCATTTGATGCGCTGTCTCTCTTTGAACATAGGGTGCTTTGCTTTGTTCCTTTAACAGAATTTTACTGTGGTCTTTTGCCTTGTATCGCTAAACATTTTGGCAATTCTGGTGAGTTATTTTTTTATTATAATCCATGACTTTCTTTCAAAATTAGGAGGTACTTAATTATGAAAATTACACCAATTCCAGTTAAATTAAAAAACAATAAATTCAAAAAGACACCTCTTGGGTTTTTTGTAGTATTTTGTACACAGATCTGAATTTTTCACTATTAGTCAGAGTAACTGTCATCGCTGAATGATAACAGTTTTAAAAAATTTATTACTATTTCAAATAAATACATGTAATATGAAAAGGACTAATATGAATCTGCTATACAGGTTGGGACCATAATAGTGCGTGGGTGGAAGATTGTGGGTTTATTAAGGAATATCTTTAAAGTTTGTTGATGGGATGTGGTGGGGTATCCGTAAGACTACAAACCCAAATATTTTTATTTAAATCGCATGGCCTCCCACCCTGAGCTTCATCATGAACCCTGGTCCTTCCTTGATTGAACATAATTCACAATTTCCTCACCGATGACTAGTTCATTGCATTATCACCATAAACACTCTTTATTTGCCTGTAAATTTCAATAGGGAACTTTTGTGCATTCAGAAAATGTACAATACTCCGCACTTCACATAGCTCGGGAATTTCGATTGGCATCGCCATTTTGAATCGCTCTGAAAACAAGTAGCGGGACCGTACGGCAACGAGGCTCATCTCACTCTGAAGTGAAGGAAAGAGCTAACGGCCACGCTTGCAGCCACAGTGGTGAGGGGGTTTGCGCTGCGCACGGTGCGCAGTCGTTCTTTATTTTCTGGACGACCTGAGTAATTCTTTTTAGACATCTACTTTGTGTAAGGGAGGCGAATTGCTGCTAAACGATTCGTTTTCGGTACCATGTGTGATACATAAAGTCGCACTAGAAATGACCACGAAATACAAATGTGCAATAATATACAGGGGGTTCTATTTAAAAAATGCAACTTTGGTTAAATCGCCCTGTATAAACTATGCGATTCAAGTGAAAACATTTTCGGTTTGTAGCCTTTAGGATACCCCACTACATCCCATCAAAAAACTTTAGAAGCATTGCTTAGTATACCCACAATCTTCCACCTACGGATTATTGGCCCACCCTGCATAATAGTGTTCCTAGAATCGTATATAAGAAACCAACTACTAAAGCAAATTGCTTTCTTATGTACGCACGTATAAAGAGGAAGCTGTGTAATCGGTTTTAATTTTCAAACACCTTTTTTTTACATATCTCGAGGCTTTGTGGCCTAAACAAGACGAAAAATATATTTTTATAAAAAACAATTTTGAGTCTCATTGTGCGTCAGTGCGTGAGTGTGCGCGATATCTTTGAATCATTATAGTTATCGATAAAAAATCCATTTTTAGCAAAAAAAATTTAGAGTGGTGCGTCTCTGTGTGCGTGTGTGCGTGCGTGCGTTCGTGCGTGCGTTCGTGCGTGCGTGCGTGCGTGCGTTTGTGTGTGTGCTGGATATCGTTTGAACCATTAAAGCTATCGATATGAAATTTGGTACAAAAATTTTTTAAGTTCGATAAGTGTAAATCATTTGTCAAAATTTAAAGATCCAAAATGGCGGACCAAGAATGGGGGATTATCGTATTTAAAATCCGACATGACTAAAATTCAGGTATTATGGGTTAATGATCAATTTTTCAACCCAGTAGCGCACTGTTTTTAGGGTGCAAGGTTTGGGGGTTTTTAAGATCACTAAGAATAAATCATTTGTCAAAATTAAAAAATTCAAAATGGCGGATCACAAAAGTGTAATTATCGTGTTTAAAAAAAGATATGACTCAAATTCAGGTATTGTGGGCTTTGAAGTTATTTATTTTCATATATGAGAAAGCATTAAGGCAGATAATTTGGCAGCGGTTTTTTATTTTACTAAATGTACTCACGAAGGCTAACAAATATCATAAAAACACAAGTTTAATAAAATGTTTTTACTACAAAGTAATTTTGAAAGTGTAAAAGTATACACAAGTAAAAATGTAATACGTCAATTAGATATTTAGTTACATCATAACAGATTTACCACAAAATTGTCTCCGTTGCTATTAGAGGCTGTCTTATTTTTTTTTTTCTTTTTTTTTATGATTGTGGACCTGAACAGGCTAAATAAGGCCTATCGTGCTAAAGCACTCAGGAACACTTATGAGGATGGATAGAGGGATAATGAATTGCCAATAGATGCCTATGAACAGCTACCTTAAATTTTCTCATATCATAAGTGAGAGGAAAACAGGAACTAGGGAGATCATTCCAGAGTTTAGAAGCCGTGTAGAAAAATGTGAATTGCGCCCGTTTGGTACGACAAGTGGAGATTTGTACTGCATACTGATGATGTGATTGAGCGAACCGAGTGTTTCTCGCAAAGATAGACGGAGATGGTATCAAAGAATGTAATTCACCAGCACAATAGCCGTTGTAATAACGATAATTCAAAGAAAGAACTGAAACCATCTTTCTATGCTCAAGGGACTGTATGTGAGAAGTTAAAGACGGGTCATTTATAAGCCTAATCGCTCTCTTTTGAATACGATCAACGATATCGAGAGCGTATTGGGGAGCACTAACCCAAAGGTGAGAATTATATTCCAAATGAGGCCGAATTTGGGCCTTATACAGCAAAAGGAGTTGTCGAGAGGTAAAGTACTGCTTAGATCTGTACAAAAAGCCTATTTTACGAGCAGCTGTTTTGGTAGCTGGCAGAAGATGGTCAACCCATGAGAGATTTGAAGATACAGTCATACCCAACAGAGTAATAGAGTCTGAAAACTTAAGAACTGAGCCATTCATACTTACAACAGGAAATGATCGATCTTTTTTGGCGGACATAAGGCAACACTGAGTTTTGTTAGCATTAAATTTAACTAGATTATTGCTTCCCCATTCGAGAATACGTTGAATGTCTTTGTTGATTGAATTTGCCATTTCAGCTTTAATTTCTTGATTTGACATAGAAGGTGGATTATCACTATGAGTAGACTGAGATGAACAACAGTGAAGAGTGCTATCGTCAGCAAAGGAATGGATGGGGTTAGTTGTTGAAGAAATAAGGTCGTTTATGTACAGCAGAAAAAGTGTAGGCGCTATAACGGATCCCTGTGGTACGCCCGCGTTAATGCTAACTTCTTTTGAAAAAAAGCCATCAACTACGACACATATTCGTCTTTCATCAAGGAAACTAGAAACCCAGTTGATGAGCGCATCATTTAACCCAAACGAGGTGAGTTTGGCAAGTAAACACTTATGCCAAACTTGGTCAAATGCCTTTGAGATATCTAAAGCGACTACAACTGTTTCACCGGACTGCTCTACTGTATTGTTGCAAACTTGGGTCACACATGAAAGAAGATCGCCTGTTGAACGACTTTGCCTAAACCTATATTGATGGTCACTAAGGAGTTTGTTAGTTTCAAGAAACGTGAGCAGTTGCTGATTGATGGCTTTTTCCATGATTTTAGACAAAATGGAAGTGATGGCAATTGGTCTGTAATTTGAGAGATCGGTCTTATCACCTTTTTTGGGAATAGGTTGAACGTTTGCTAACTTCCATGATGAAGGGAATTCCCCAGAACATATAGAGATCGTATAGAGCTTAGATAGGACTGGTACTAGTTCGGGGGAACATTTCTTTAAGACAATACCTGGGATACCATCTGGGCCAGTCGCCTTATTGAGATCAAGCCTACTGATGATCGATTCCAAGAGCTTGTACCGAAAATGAATTGGTTTCATAACGTATGAAGAAGAGTTGACTAGGGGCACATCTTTTCCAGAATCATTGAGACACGAGTTTGATGCAAACAAATTCACAAAAACGTTGGCTTTGTCTACAGAATCAGCAACTACCGATCCGTCAATAGATGTCAGGGGGGAAATGAAGATGTTCGAAAGTTTTTACTAATGGCTTTTGCTAAAGACCAAAATTTACGACTGCCTAAAAGAGATGTAGCTAGTTCATTGCATTTTCGTTATTCGAACAACTTTCTAGTTTTAGTGATGACGCTTTTTCAGATATTTCTAGCATCAACGTATTCTACATGACTGTCAACCGATTTATTAGATTTCCATTTAATGTAACATTTATTTTTTAAAGATATTGCATCAGAACAAGCCTTATTGAACCAGGGTTGGGAACGTGAATGACCTACACGGTACTGTTTTTTCGGAATGTATAACTCCATTCCCATGAGGATGACTTCAGATACTGAAAGAGCGATGTCCGAAGAAGAGGGCGACTTAAAACAATATTCACGCCATGGAAAGGTTGCAAAGAAATCCCGTAAATCACTCCATCGAGCTGACTTAAAACACCACAAGGTTCTATCGGTTTTGCGAACAACAGTGGAATTAGGTGCAGTAGAAATGATTTTGATTAGGCAATGGTCGGAAAGACCTAAAGGCGAAAGAACGGAAGTTTTATAAACAAGAGGGTTTGATGTAAGGAAGAGATCTAGAATATGTGGAGTATGGTTAGGGTTATCAGGGATTCTTGTGGGTTCAGAAATCATTTGTGTGAGATCACATGAAATAGCAAATGTTTCTGTACTATGACCAGCGGGATTTGTAGTAGATGAAAATTGAAGCCAATTAGAGTTATGAACATTGAAATCGCCTATAAATGAGATATCGCAAGATGGAAACTGAGACAGGAGATAGTCAACTTTCGTACTAAGGTAATCGAAGAAGTCTTGAAAGTTGCTGTCATTAGGAGACCTATAAATGCAACAGTAGAGTTTCACAAAATTAGGACCAGAACGTTTAAACCAAATCACGTCAAAATTTTTATTTTCTAAGGAAGAAACCCTCTTGCAAGCAATTCTGTCCTTGATGTAGGCACATACGCCTCCTTTATATCGAAAGTTAGAGTGAAGATGGTATTGAGGAAATTGCAAGTCGGGTGACACGGAGCTTTCCGAGGAGACTTGTGTTTCAGATAGAAACAATATATCAGGTTGTAATTGTTCAAGATGTTGGTGAATAGCATTAAGATTAGACCTGATACCGCGGATGTTGCAGTAGTGAATCATAGTAGTGAATTATAGTATTTTTCTGAAATTTACGCACACAAGTGTGTCTTCGTAAACCATCAAATTAGAACGTCAAAAAATTAGAAAATCCGAGCTCTAGCAGATTGAGCTCAACGGCTGTGATCGAAAACCTTTAGAAAAATAATTTGTTTATTTAAAAACCAAGCTAGCAGTAACTCCTTTGGACAAGTTAACAATACGATTAAACCTCTTGGACTTCCCGTAAAAAGCAATTCCCGCGTAATGTTGGTAGAGCTATTCTTTATTTCCCAGAAGTCCAACTACTCTTGAGAGCTCTTGATAATGGTGTTATACGATCAAACCGAGACAATATCTTGTAGTGTTTATAAAAGTAAGCATGGCGCCAACCAACTGCAATGACGATGAACGTGCTCATGATAAAACGAATGCGATCAATAATCGTTAAAAGAAGAAATTTGTAATATAGTTAAACCTGTTATACGTCACATAAAGATTAATTACCGCTTAATGTTGGTGGACATTTTCTTTATTTCACACAAATCGAAATAATCATGGTATCGGAATTGTGAGATTTTTATTTGCACGGTCTTTTCAGTTCTCATTGAAAGCTTTAGTAGTAGTGTCACGCGACTAAACCGCGTTAGCGTTGTGTATTGTTTATGAAAATAAGTATGGTGCCGACTAAGTACAGCTGAGGTGGGCGTCGTAGTGGTAAAACGTACAGTAACTGAAATTTAGCTTTGAACACCATAAATTACCCTAAAACAATGCACACAACCGGGAATAAATATCCATCGGGCGCCACCACGATATAAATCAAGATGTTAGTCTTAACAGACCGTGGATCGTAAGATGTTTGTTTACTAAGTACATTACACATATTTGTGTCGTTATATAAATACTTTTGAATTTACCTACGTATGTTTCTAAAAATTTCCGTAAAAAGGATGAACATAACTAATCCATAAATGTAAACATTATTTTACATTTGTTGTAAGTTTTGTTATGAATGAATAAGTTCAAGGGTATGTATATAATTATTTTATTAAATACTTAAATAAAAAGTTTACTTCGAGTAGGATTTGAACAATACTTTACCCTTGCATCTATTGTGCTTTAATTTTTAAACACGATTTAAAGTTCTTCTATCTTGCCAATAATAAAAAAAAAACATAATTGAGTATTGAAATTAATGAATTTATAAAACGGTAGCATTATGCTTGTTACTTGCATAAATAAACCAACCAAAATTTTAATAAGCAGCGTGTCAATCAACAATCTTTCAAGGGGGATCTCCCAAATATTCCCTGTAGCTGAATTTAGATTAATTGCGCTAAGGTCTTACTGTAACCTTCTCTAAGCGTAATTATTGTCAATAATTTGCTTCAATAATTACACCTCCTGAGATTGCCGACCTTGACATAAATACACCAATCAACTAAAAATTGGACAGATGTATTGTAAATTGAATAAATGGCGTATTTGTATTCTCGTATATCAAACAACATTAAAGCAACAGCTTGTCATAATGTCCTTCTAACTTACGGTGTAACGATCCTAAAATTCATCACATTTTAATTATCCAATCCTAGTACAGAAATTCCTATCAAAACCTCATTTCTATTTATTTCCTCAAACTGAATGTAGTATTGTTTATAAATCCTATCAGTTTCCCACTACTTTTCCCTCTCCTAGTAAATCCCCTATAAATACCCGCACTCACCTTCACTCTTCTAGGGCAGTCCGAACCTCAGTTACGAACGTAAGCCCCTAGCCAGCGTAAGCGCTTTGTGATTTTTATTACAATCGCTTAACTTCACAAAAAAGAACCTAGTTTTTTCGCTTATCGTCCCGGCATCGTAACCTTCGCCGCTTCGAAGGTAGATCTGTCACTGATTACATACAGATAATACGAAGAACCCGTCATTAGTAGAGGAGCCACAGCCTAGCCGCAAGCAGGAGCCGCCGGAATATAGCAGCAGCAACGGAAAATTCCAGAAGCATCCAGGACACCGCCAACAGCAGGATCGTCGTCGCGTCAAGGTCAACGGTAATAGGTATCATTAATAAAGAATTTTAATTTAATTACTTGGTTGTTTTTATTTTAACTGTAAATTTCCTCTGTTTTGAATTGGGTCTCTGATTTCCAAGCCTTTCTTCCTCGGGGGGCTGCACCTCGTCAGAGACCCGGCCTTTCTATAAACAAATCTTTAATTATTTTAATTCCAAATTTCACAATCCTATTACTAACAACACAGCGGAGATGGTTAAGCAAGGTCGCCACCGAGCTACTGTCAAAGTTGTGTCCCCTAACCCCGTCAGCACCCGTCCACCTACACCACCAACCACTTCCTATTCACAAATCATAATCTCACCACCACCATCTTCACGCACACGTTCCCATTCAAACGCCTCTTCCTTATCACCACAGTCACGTACTCCTACATTTCCACACGTTCCACCTCTTCCACAAAACCAATCAAACCCGCTCACACACCTGCCCTGTTACCTACACCCGCTGATACACATACACCTGCTCTATTACCTACACCCGCACACACACATACCCTCTCTCCTAGCCACACCTTCCCAGCCACCTACACCTGCCTTGAGTCCTAAACCCGCTTCACCCAATTCTATACCTACCCGCCCCCAATCCTCGAGATACTACATCCGAAATATCCGGAAATCCATAACCACACAGAAATCCTTATTCAACTCCTTTAAATCCCTTAACCTTACGTGGTTGAACTTGACGTTCAACCACAACTACACCTGTCTCTTAGAGACACCCTCTCCCCTACCGGATGGTACGCAGCTTAGGCTGCGACACCATTTCCGAGATCCTACCGTTTCCCTTACACAACTCTCCGGCCCTCGTACACCTAACACCACACCTAGAGTGCCTTCCTTTTCCTGCGTGATTCGTCACGTAGATAAGGACATCCTAGCCTAAGGGATCCTCGATGCGATCGATCTTCCACAAGTGAAGAAGGCCGTTCCCATCATCTCGAAGGCCACTAACACCCCTACTTCCCTCGTCCAAATGAGTACCTTGAGTACCTCCTCGCACAAGGTGTCGTCATGTAAGTGCGACACTACAAGTTCGAACCCTTCCTAGTCCCTCAACCGCTCCCACCTGCACGCAGATGGGGTATGCCGCGGAGGAGTGTCCAACCCGATCCATCCGATGCCCTAACTATGGCGGAAGCCACAGATCCACTCTGTAAATCCTCGGCGAACCCAAAGTGTAACAACTGCTGGGGAGCCCATCCTACCTACTCCTTCCAGTGCCGGAAGCGGCTGGTACCTCCCAGTTCCCCGTCGAAGATGGCTCCCCTCGATCCTATCCTGTCCGAAGAGTCCGACTCGGAAGACACCGCACATTTTAAATCCGCTACCGACACACAATCCTTATCCATCAAGGTCTTCTTGCAAGTCCTTACACACACCCTTTTCACCATGTTCCCTGACCGGCAATCTAGGGTTCTTCGAACTCTAGACTCGCTCTCCCAGAACTTCTTCCAACGGCGTATCAACGTCTGCGTTTCCGGTACGCGGATGAAGGTCGCCGTATTCCGCCAACCCAAACCTTAATCATTTCCAATGGATATCCTAGCAGGGACCATTAATGCCAGGGGGGTGCGTCGGAAGCGCCCCCTAATTAAACACCTCCTACACACTCACAATATACACATCCTCTCAATAACAGAAACTAAGCTCACGCCCAAATGCTCCTTACACTTTAATTCCTATCACTCCTTCCTAAATAATAGCCAACATGGAACCGTCCTCCTAGTTAAAAATTGCTTCCCATCCACTCCTTTTCAACTTCCTGCGGATTTGCAGCATCTCGAATGCGTTGCTGTAACGGTGCACTTCCCCACCCCAATAGTTTTTATATCCTATTACAACCAACCCGGCCATAATACCCTATCAGATGAGCTATAAATTTATGCCTCCAGCCTCAATAATGCCGTTATCCTCGGTGATTTTAATGCCCGCCATACCCAATTTGGTGACACCACGACTAATGACAACGGAAACAGGCTGTCATCTGCTCTGTTGCAGTTGCCATTGTTGCGAGTCTCCAACAAACAACCCACATTCTTTGGCCATTTAGGTGCCTCAATAATAGACCATATCGTAGTATCCGAGCCCTTAGCCCACTATTTCGATCGTGAGTGCTTTCTAGGTACCACGATCACATCTGATCACATACCCCTACTGGTCAAAACTTCATTTTGTCCAGCTCCTCCTACACCTCAATATACAGTTATCAAATATTTTTCTAAGGCAGACTACAATGTGTTCTCCGATCACATCTCCAATAACCTTCCCACTCCCAATCTTTAAACGACCTAAGATCTCGAGAGAGCCATTAGAGACCTAACTTCCGTAATTGCGGAAGCGGTCGATACCTCTGTACCACTAAAAAACATCGACATTTCCCACAAACCGCTCCCACAACACATTGTAAACTGGATCAAAGGGAAAAGACGAATTTATCGTCAATTCCTACGATCTAGGGATCCGGTTCTCAAGACCGAATGTAATCTCCTAAACGCCTTGATCAGGCGAGAAACAAACAAACACTCCGAAGACCCCTGGTTCAAAGTCACCTCCCAGCTAGATTATATAAATGGCAAAGTCTTCTGGCAACAGTTCGATAGACTGATCAAAAGGAAAGTTAACCCTAAATCACACCTAACCGACCTTCAGGGCAACCTAATCTCCTCCGACCAAGGAAAGTCCGATTTCTTTGGTCACCACCTTGAAACCATTTTCCAACCCCCAGATAATCCCGTTTGATAACCACGTCAAGGCACTCCTCGGGGTCGCCTTGAAGAATTCCGCAGCCTTAACCTTCCTGAACCCCAACTCGATAACGAGAGTCCTTTTTATGCCCCCATTACGCCCGACCAAGTAATCACATATTTCAAAAAAGGGAAAAATTCAGCCCCAGGTCGTGATGGCCTAAATGGAAAGATCCTCAGGCACCTACCCGACCCAACCCTCCGTTTACTTTCCGAAATCTATAACAAATGCCTAACCCTATCGTATTTCCCGACGGACTGGAAATCGGCTTCCACCGTCATGATACCAAAACCTCTCGCTGACCTAACCTCACTCTCCTCCTATAGACCTATCTCCCTCCTGAGTTGCCTCGGTAAATGCTTCGAGTAGATTCTAGCCATGTGTCCCTCACTTTGAATCAAGAAAGACTCCCTCTCCAAAATAAAATTACCTACCTTGGAATCCTTTTTACTAGAACCCTCAATTGGCTCCCTGATGTACAGAAAACCCTCAACAAGATTAGGAACCGCGCAAACCCACTGGGTGCCCTCTGGGGTAGAATCAGAGGTTGTCACCCCAAAACACCCATGTACACTTATAAAACCTACATCCGCCCTGTTATGGATTTCCGAGCTCCCATACAACATAAACTCCAAACATCATTCCTATATAGCTTCCTGCGAACGACGAATTTTCCGACGTATACACCGGTTACCCTTCAGGCACCCTAATGACCTCACCATCCATCACGCCAATATACCACCAATTACCCATAGAATCTAAACCGTTCAGAGAAATTTCACGCACAAAGGAATTTTCGGTGACACCGTCCCAACCAAAGAGATCCTGACCACTCCTTAGAACTACCGATTTCCCGAATTCCCACGAAGGAAACCCGAATTAAAATTTAAACATTCTCCCACTATCCTTACTCAACTCCTCGACGTCCTCCCCGAGGAGATAGAGAATCCCTTGATAACATCCCTTATGCCCTTCTCATCTCCACGTTTATTGGATGACGACCCTAGCAAGATACCGGCCAACGCAGATAAGCACATCAACCACGCCACTAACACCACATATAACGCGCACACTTAACCCAGTAACACTCATTACTCAATTAAAACCAAATCCTTTTTTTTAACCCAAAAATAACCACACCTCATGATTGTACACTATTCAATAACAATAAACAACGCAACACAACAAGGAATGACCAGGGCTGAAGAGGAGAAGGACTCCTGAACAGTCCACAATAAGATATATATATATATATATATATATATATATATATATATATATATATATATATATATATATATATATATATAAGCAAATAATAAGTAATTACTATCACATAAGCATGAGCATACTAAAAAAATTCACTCATTCTTTTCTGTTTCAATTCAAATTTACTTCCACTTGATCTATAAATCATAAGCAGTGAATATCAAATTACCTGCCTACTTATTATAATTTGCCTGTCCATATTAACCTGCCTGACATATTTCCTGATCTCTCGATATCCTATTGCCAGTTATCAAAATAATTATCCAGAAATGTAAGTACCTATTTACACTTTCTCGGTGTTTGTACCACGAGGAGTAAGTAGCTACCCAGTAACGTGTTTGTACTACTGATGGCTTCGGCCCCAAGAAGTAAGGATACTTTACGAAGACCCTTTCCTGTCTAGCCCTAGTAGCCGAGAAACAATCTCAAATCAGCCCTGTCGGTGTATGTACCTCGAAGGATAGATAAAGATTATTAATAGTATTGCATTATTAATGGCGGGTTCGACCCCAATTATAAGGTAATCTAATACTGTGACATCTCTATAATTTTCTATATTGCACTTGTTTAAACCTGATCCCTATCTAACATCTGTTCGGTGTTACTACGACGAAGGGTGTATAGAAATCATTACTTATCCATGTAATCCAGATTCACAATATAATACTCATACCGTTACCAGCTTAGTGTAAATCACATCCCTTTAATTTTCTCTATTACCCTGGTGTAAGCCGTATTCATATCTACCATTTATTTGGAGGTTACACTCCGAAGACTGCATAGAAATCACTAATTCAATAACCGATCCTAATTCGCCAATATAAAACTCATACCGTCATCAGCCACTTATCAGAATACTACTTGCCCCCATATCATCCCTCTGATACACACCCTCTTGAATTCCTATCCGAACTCCTACCACCTGGTATCGAAAACAAATTATCCCCCCACATGGTCCTGTAATTTGAATATAACACCACAAGGATAAACTTTACAAAAATTTTATTCAGTCTAACTCCAGTACTAATTATTAAACATAATTTAGTGCACCATACTTCCATTTCACGTGATTTAAGCTTTATATTGAAATTTCTCCATTTAGTTACCCGATTAATCATAATACACCGGAAAAGTTAAATAAATCACATTGTATTACACATAGTCCATTTAGTACAATTGTGTTCAATCTATTTTGATTATGTACATTAAAAATTAATTCACATTCCCAATCATCCAAATTTTACAATAAAACACTAACAATCAGCTGATTATAACAATTGTAAATGTTGCTGTAGGTCAAGGATTATCCTAACCTGTTTAAGTCCTCAGCTTTCCAGTCAATATCAAACAATTATATTCAATTGATTAAACCTTCTCTAAGTCACATAGGTTTCACCCCTATATTTTCAATTAGTGACAAATTCATTATCTCAAAGAAACATAATAGATTCACTGCCTTACCTGATTGAAGTTGTTACTCCACTTTCATAGAAAAACCACTCGGTCCATTTATCTTCATCTCCACCAGTAACCCGACCCAAATTCATTATTATTAATTAATAATTATTACATTTACCAAGAAAAGAAAAACCCTTGGAAAATAACATACACATGCTTAATGGAATTTGTTACAGCTTGCGACCAGGTGCGATCAAACCCGAAACCAGATTCCGACATCGGATTCAAACTACAGAACTGAGATTAATTTTATTTCATACGCCAGAATAGAATTGTTTGTTGCTATATTATTGAAAGGTATATTTTAATTTCAGTTCGCAAATTATATTCTTAATATACGTCTTATACATTGTGCTACTTTATTCTAAATCCAGGCAACCCAACATACATTGGAGTGTTGAAAATTTCCAACTGAACCTCCCCTGTGGTACTGAGCTAGCAAACCAGGGCAATTAATAAATCAATTATTGTACACTGGTTTAGAGTGCTACAAAGTGGCGCCCAATGTGGGGCCTCGAAATCTACAAAGGTAAAAACACCCTGTAATTAACTTTCAATTTCAGACATCTAGACCAGCCAGCAGACCGGAAGAAAAACTGCACCAGAACCGATTTATATTTCAAACAGTGAAATAACAATACCCAGGGGTATTCCAGCCCTAATTATTCTAATTACCAGAAGTTTATTTCTATAACCAGCTGTAACATAAGAATTATTTCCAAGAACCAGCTGGAAGTAGTGTTTAAATAATTAACATTTTCTTACAGTAATAGTTTAAACTATTAGTTCCAGAACTAAACTTGTACATAATAATTTTTGTTTCCGAGCTAATTGAAAAAAATTATTTGCAGCATCAAATTTGTAAACATGGTAACAGTTTCTTTTCAGAACTAATTTAAAGTTGAGTTACAGATTTAAAAGTGCTTGACGATTAATAATTTTCTTACAGAAATAAATATCAATTATTTCCAGAAATAGTTACATAATGTTTTATTTCCAGAAATTAACAATAAACCATTATTTTCAGCTAAAAAATTACAGTGCTAAACAAACTATTGAAGCCAATTGTTCACAGCACATCAATTTTAATCCAGTTATACCATCTTCGCCAGATAAGCTCATGTTTAGTTATTATACACATCTCGAATCCACCATATATCCAAAATGTGAAACAAAACAATAATGAGCACCAGTACACCTGCCCCTGAGGAAAAGGATCTACGAGTCGGATGGGTTTACACTCTCAAGTAGGAAAACCTTATTGAGGAGTAGGCAAATATCGCCTAGACACATCTGGTACAGCCGATATACTCTGAGCTAGAATAATTAGATATTTAAGGACCGGGGAAGGACAAATCGCAGTACCTACAGTCACGGAACCTCCACCTCGTCCAGAAATGGAAGCAAGGAGTGTACCCACCCCCAGCACATCCACAGCAATCCTTATAGGGACTCCCAATAGACAGGAAGGCACCTGTGATCGAATACGCAAGTAGTGATTAAAGTATGATGGTGTCAGCGATCCCCTATCCTTCATGGAGAGACTCGAAGCACTCCAGGAATGCTATCAGGCCCCAGATGAAGATCTGTTGCTAGCACTACCCGATCTCCTAAAAGAAAATGTGTTATGATACAGAAACAATCGTATATTATGCGCTACTTGGACTGATTTTCTGAGGGACTTCAAGCGACAACTACTTCCCAGGTATCAAAGCAAGTTGGAAGAGGAGATAAGTAATCATGTCCAGAGACCCAGAGAAAGGACAGTATATTACGCAACCACCTTACTAACTCTAATGAGGAGACATGGACAGATGACCACAAGCAGTCAGATCGAAAGAGCATACGGTAACCAGCAGACAGAATATAAATATTACATCAGACCAAGGGATTTCTCTACAATACCTGAGCTACTAGAGATGGCCAGGCACTTCGAGACGTTACCACCAAGAAGCCAGAAACCAGCGCTTGCTGTTGAACCCAGTCGAGTTCACCTCATCGAAATGACACCTACTTCGACCTCTAAGCCAGCATCAACTCTACCTGAAGCACAGAGAAGTTTTAAACCAGCCACCTCCGGCGAAGAATGGGACCTGTGGCTACAAACGGTAAAGGAATTTACCCAACCACGACCAGCATCAACCAAAGTACTTACCTCATTGGATGATAGATTATTCATCACCCTCCAGTCTTGGACAAACCTATACGAGCCCTAGTTGACACTGGCGCATCCCGGACTTACCTCGATGAGAATCCAAATAATATCCTGATTCAGCACTCGGTTTGCCCCGAAATATTAAACAGCGAGACAGTTCACCTCGGATACAAGTCTATAACACAATCATACGGCAGTTATAGATTTCCTGCGCTCCTAGCTAAGAGCAATTATTTACTTTTAGAACGATACATACCTATTCTGCCCTCCGATGTGGTTCTGGGAATGGATTTCCTGACAGACAGAAGTAACCATTCGATTTCACTCAACGCAGCTAGAGAATGCACATGAAAACATTCCACTGCAGAGCGAATCTCCAGTATAACTCAGATATTTACCGGTGCCAGTCCCTGCAGGTCCGGGTAACGCCACCCTGACTTCCCTTCAGGAGGCGCTACCACCAGTTCCCACCATAAACAGCACTACCAAATCCGGAACCGGCTGTCTGGATACAACACGTGTCCTGAAATCAAGCCAAACGAAATTAGAACGACCCACGCTCCACAAATCGAAAGGTATTGAATTTACCGCAGACATGCTGCAGAACCAGCATCCCGGTATCGCTGACCAGTCAGCCAGAGACAAACACCAGGGACAGCACTCTAACACACCAGCCAGTTAGATCCACTGCCGTCCCAAAGCCGCCAGATCCAACCAGAACTTTCCCACCTGCAAGACTTTTCGACTTCTGTCACTCCTCAGCAAAAAGAAGAGGAGAGTAAGAAATCCTCTCACCAGCTTCCCTCGCACACCCTTCTGTTCCCACACACCATCTCGTATTCTTCCCCCAGGTAAGGGTGGTGTGATCCTAAAATTCATCACATATTAGTTATCCAATCCTAGTACAGAAATTCCTATCAAAACTTCTTTCCTATTTATTTCCTCAAGCTGAATGCAGTATTGTTTATAAATTCTATTAGTTTTCCACTCCTTTTCCCTCTCTTAGTAAATCCCCAATAAATATCCGCGTCACCTTCACTCATTCCATTCTATTTTAATTCGAATTTACTTTCACTTGATCTAGAAATCCTAAGCAGTGAATATCAAATTACCTGCCTGCTTATTATAATTTGCCTGTCCATTCTAACCTGCCTGACCCATTTCTTGATCTCTCGATATCCTAGTTTCGGTTACCAAAATAATTATCCAGAAACGTAAGTACCTATTTGCACTTTCTCGGTATTTGTACCACGAGGAGTAAGTAGTTCGCACAGTAATGTGTTTGTACTACTGGTGGCTTCGGCCCCAAGAAGTAAGGATACTTTACGAAGACCCTTTCTTGTGTAACCCTAGTAGCCGAGAAACAATCTCAAATCTACCCTATCGGTGTATGTACCTCGAAGGATAGATAAAGATTATTAATAGTATTGCATTATTAATGGTAGTTTCGACCCCAATTGTAAGGTAATCCTATACTGTGACATCTCTATAATTTTCCCTATTACCCTTGTATAAACCTGATCCCTATCTAATATCTGTTCGGTATTACTACCACGAAGGGTGTATAGAAATTATTACTTATCCATGTAATCTAGATTCACAATATAATACTCATACCGTTACCAGATTAGTGTAAATCACATCCCTTTAATTTTCCTTATTACCCTGGTGTAAGCCGTATTCATATCTACCATTTATTCGGAGGTTACACCCCGAAGACTGCATAGAAATCACTAATTCAATAACCGATCCTAATTCACCAATATAAAACTCATACCGTCGCCAGCCACTTATCCGAATACTACTTACCCCCATATCATCCCTCTGTTACACATCCTCTTGAACTCCTATCCGAACTCCTACCACCTGGTATTAAAACCAAATTATCCCCTCACATGGTCCTGTAATTTCAATATAACGCCACCAGGATAAACTTCACAAAAATTTTATTCAGTCTAACTCCAGTACTAATTATTAAACATAATTTAGTGCACCATACTTCCATTTCACATGATTTAAACTTTATATTAAAATTTTTCCATTTATTTACCCGATTAATCATAATACACCAGAAAAGTTAAATAAATCACATTGTATTACACATAGTCCATTTAGTACAATTGTATTCAATCTATTTTGATAATATATATTAAAAATTAATTCATATTCCCAAACATCCAAATTTTACAATACAACACTAACAAACAGCTGATTATAACAATTGTAAGTGTTGGTGTAGGTCAAGGATTATCCTAACCTGTTTAGGTACCTCAGCTTTCCAGTCAATATCAAACAATTACATTCAATTTATCAAACCTCCTCTAAGTCACATAGGTTTCACCCCTATATTTTCAATTAGTCACAAATGCATTAACTCAACGAAACATAATAGAATCGCTGCCTTACCTGATTGAAGTTGTTACTCCACCTTTATTAAAAAACCCCGGTCCATTTATCTTCATCCCCACCAGTAACCCGACCGAAATTCATTATTATTAATTAATAATTATTACACTTACCAAGAAAAGAAAAACCCTTGGAAAATAACAGACACATGCTTAATGGAATTTGTTACAGCTTGCGACCAGGTGCGATCAAACTCGAAACCAGATTCTGACATCGGGTTCATACTACAGAACTGAGTTTAATTTTGTTTTATACGCCAGAATAAAATTGTTTGTTTCTATATTATTTAAAAGTATTATAATTTAATTTCAGTTCGCAAATTATATTCTTAATATACTTCTTATACATTGTGTTACTTTATTCTAAATCCAGGCAACCCAACATACATTGGAGTGATGAAAATTGCCAACTGAACCTCCCCTGTGGTACTGAGCTAGCAAATCAGAGCAATTAATAAAACAATTGTTGTGCACTCGTTTAGGGTGCTACAATGGTACATTGACAGAACATATAATTTATATGATTGAAAGCTTAACCCAGTAAAATATTAAGTAAACATCAGTTCGATAATCAAGATGGTTTAATCAATAAAATTCAATTTCTCTTATCTCTTTCACAGTGCACTAAGCCCACCAAAACCATAGTATTTCAGGTAAGGGGGAACGGTCGCATCGGTACAACCGCGAAATGGACGATCGAACAGGTAGTACACAAATGACTAAAAAGCGAGGACGTTCTGCCACCGTAATATACTGTACGATCATTGATATGTCTTCGTTCCCCTTTGTTTTTGGTACTTTCACCTTTAGTATTGTGTACAAATTTGTACGCGATCACTTTGCCCAAAAAAAAATCGCATAACTTACAGTTCAGACTTAATGCTTAATGTGCTATATTTACACGTGTTGACCTTTATATTTAATGTCCATAACGTGGTAAAGACTTAAACTTGATTCATTCGTGGTTCAATAGATTGACCTTACACCTTAAAATTATTTTATTTATTTACATCACAAGCACAGTTGCCGCAGGGAATTTATTAACCGGATTTAGCCACTATTTCTTTAAAATAAATTTGGAAAGCGCTGTGAAATGTAAAATCCCTTTCCCATATTAATGACTAAAACAAGACAAAAAGTTTTTCTAACCTAATCTCAAGCAGACAGACTGTGACTAAAAACTTCAATTAATACACAAACGGTTTGTGCTTGGTTTACGTTTTGCGATAATTTATACTGCGCGTTAAATCAACATTATATTGAATACGTACGCTAGCAGAGTCTCTACATGGAGGCTACTTTAAACTCATTTATACATAATGAAAGCCATTTTAGACGTCACCAAATATTATTCCATTCAATCAAAATCTGCCATTCTTTTGGGGTTTAAATGTTACATGAATTTGCCAAGAAATAACCATGAAACGTATCCATTGCAACCAATCTATATCTACGCCATCTTGAAAGCAAAAAAAAAAGTAGTAGCTCCCTGAAATATCCAAATTCGATATTCAAAGACACCCAGTAGAATATTAAAAGCTGTCTTCAACTTTTTATGATAATTTCCCGTGTTGAAGATTCCTGTTGTTGCTCTAAACAGTAAATTTTAATAAAATTTGTCCTAGAACGATACATAAAGTTTTTGATTATTGCGTGCTACTCGTTTACGTTGATTCCAAATATGAATTTTGTAAAGAAAGCGATACGGTGAGTAGCGGGATTCTCCAGTGACGTTCTTGCTGGCCTAAATGTGCATGAAAAATTCAAATAAAAGTTTATAATTACTCAGATGTCCACTATAAGTACATATACTATTACTTTCTAACAGTAAACGATATCTTCTTGCATTTCAGTTGCGTAACGCTTACACTAACTTGCAGATTATATATAGAGGGATTTCGTGAACAATATTGCCATTTACGCTACTTTTACGTCACTTGTAGGTGTTTTAACGTTACTTTGCTAACCAACTATTGCGGCTGTCATTATCCTAAACCAAAATAACGTGACAGTAGTACTACGCGCATAATTCTAGCCTTGATTATGTGAGGTTTGTTTTATTAGTGCGACTTTTGAATTAACCGTTAGTAGTGTGATTCTTCCATTTCTTTCTTGGATGTCTAGTAAAAGACACTTCTATACTTTACCCCTCGTATTGAATTCACGCACCGTCATCTATTATGATATTACGAGTTTACTTAAACCGACTCAGAGCGAAACTTTAAAATACTACTGAAACCCAAACATAGGTTTACTATTAATATACCAGTTTGATATACATATAAAGCAAACTATGGAAGACAGTTTTACTAAAACCCAAAAAAGCTAAGTATTTTAATAATGCAATCAAGGGGTTTCAAATGCCGCGTGGAACACTGAAATGAAGTGCCAGGTCGCTCAGTGAGTACCTGAAACTGAAGCTAGACCACTATTAGTAAGAAAATCGGGAAGTGTCGATAAGAGGATGATAGCTGCAATTGTTTTCTAAGGTCGAAGAGCAGTTAATGTAGATTGATACATGACGGTTTATTTTTCTGAAGGTGTAAAGAAGTGCAAGAAGAACGTCCAAAATGATATGTCGCCCCACACCATAGCAAAGCTTCAGCGCATACGGTTAGACAGACAATAATATCAAAGGTGACAACCAAGGGTCTCATGCCATATAATTCCGAGTTAGCCCCATGTAATTTTTATTTATTCTCCAGAATTAAAAATAAAATTCGCGAAATTACCTTTTAGTCACCAGATAAAGCATTTAAAGCTTAATTTCTGAAGTAACTCGATAAAAGTGACAAAACTGTTTTGTCATACCATTCTAATGGATCAAATAACTTTGTATATAAACGCATTTTGAATCATAATATGCTTAGTGATTTCTTCATTTCGTACTTGATAAATTTTGCAACGGATGAGTTTTTGGTTTCGCTAGGAGTGTGATTCCTATTACAGTTAGATACTATGCTGCTGCTCCATTGTATGACTCTGTTGTCAGTTACTAGTCCCTGACAGGCTGATGTTGAATAAATATCTACAACGTGATTTGGAATAGCTTGTCTCCTTTATGGACCTTTATCTGATTGTGCAATGTAAATTTTCTCTGTGAATGCAGTTGGCCATTCCCCCATTTTGGCAGTATGTTCTAAATCGTACAGTTTTGGATCAACGTACATTGGTTTTTTCTCTCTTGATATACGAGACAATTCGTCAAACACCTCTTTTAATTTATTTTAGGCGCGAATTTTTTCACCTCTATTTAGTGGGAGATCCAATAACGTTTTTCTTGTCTTACCCTGGCAGGAACCTAACTCTAGATAATCTTACAGTGTATCTGTTTTTATTCATTGATACTTTTCCAGCTGCAGCGATCGTGTTACTACTAGTCTGTTCTGGTATTTGGATTTTTTTGAAAGGGATTCCGTCTGCAGAATCACCGTTTCGATTGTGCACTTATAGCAGCATTTTTCACACCATTCGTCTCCGTCACTGTCCTGCTGCTAGGTATCGTCTTCCCCCAATTTCCAATGTTTGGACATTTGATCGTCTTTTTCTGGATACCGTTCTGATTTTTGATTGTGGTTTCCTATCTTTTTGCCTTCTATTTGTCCAGCTAGTGCCCATCCAAATTTAGTTTACTGATCTATCAAGTATGTGGACCGAGGATTACATACCTAGTTCATACACCGTTCATGGTAGAGTTTCTGTTACAACACAATTAAACCTGTATGTAATGCGTCTTCATTTGATTGAATTTAGTCTGCAATTTTTGTTTTATTGGATGTAGGTTCGTTGATTTCCAGCTCACAGACCATGGCACTAACACTTTTTCTGGGTAACGTCATGCTTTGCTATACATGACGTTTGTAATCTGAATGAATTAGCACTGTTAATACTGAGGTTTTGCGAAGAAATGTTTTGCTCGCGCGATTGCTGTTCTTGATTTTTAGTTCGTTTTATAGCCATCTTCTCTAAAGCAGTAGCTGAACGAGGTTTCGATTTGATTGGTCTTAAAGGTATCAATTTTTATACCTTAGTCACTGGAATTCTTACTATACTTATTACATGAGTAAACTGTGGGCAGTACGTCATTGGATGTTGTTGCTTACAGCATTCGCAACTGCTTTGATTGCTGCTCGACCTCATCTTCACGTATTACATCACGTCTTCTCTGAGATTTAGGTGGGCAGTTTTAAGGGCTACCTCGATAACGAGTAAATTCATGTTGCATTTCCAAGTCTTATTTGGATGTCATAACCGTACGTTTACATAAATTCAAAACAACTTTTTTTTTAATTATTTGCATTATAATTTTGATAATGTTCATTCTTACAAAGATTTTACACATATTTTTGTTTTATAGGTACATCAAAAATGATATACATCAAGCATTTTAGGATTTACACAATTCAATGCTAAAGCAACAAATCTGAAGCAAGAATTTAATAAGTACTATAGGCGGAAGTGAAATTTCTCTAAAATAAAGCTATATGATATACCTTTTAAGCATTAAGTAGACTATGCACCTTTATTGTGAAATACATAGCTATTTTAACGGCCAAAGTCGGCTTAGATTGCTTAATCACCATTTCTGATTTATATTAAAGTAAATATTCACGAAAAATCTCAGAAATTATAAATTAGATGTAGGTTATTACTTACAATATCGACGAGCGGATCAACAGGTTTAGTAATATGGTATTTTTGAGGGTCTACCACTAATGGCAAGGCCCTGAGAACGTAATACTGCCGATAAAATACATAATGGTATTTATTGCAGAATCTCATGGTATTTCAAATCAGAAAGTAGATTTTACGGATTCTAAAGTTGATGTCGCTCATTAACGATAGTTAACTAACATACCTGACTAATAGACGTAATTTAACATTACATTTACATTACTTCTGCAGTTTTATAATTAATAATTCTATCTTGCAATTTTTATTGTTGTAATAACTGATATCATGTTCGTCCATGCTGTGTCGATTATGTTACCAGGTGTGAAAATTTTAGGTAAAGTCTCACTTTCCGAAATTTTGGTTTTAAAAGTTAATATATTTAGAATGTTTTGTTTCCACGTGTTAATATATAGAGGATTGAAACTGTTTAGAATTTTTTTTCTTTTTTGGATGCACTAACAGTTAAAAGAGTGTAAATTTTGGAAGCTTTCATTTGGTCACCTATTTTGACGTACTTGAAGATAGCTGGATTTTTATTACAAATTAACAGTTAGAATTCCAATTACGTTAGGATCAGACAAATATTTCTCTTTCGGTTTCATTGCCTTCAGTAAATTGCAGGTCGTTTTTAAATTACATTCTTAGTTAGTTTCATTAAATATAGTTTGTTGAATTAAAAACAAACGTATATCAGGAACTGGTAGTGATTTTATTTTCTTTCTTCAATCTATTATCGTAATTTTAAAAGAGTAAATTTCATGTCGATTAAATAAAACACCATTTGAGAAATATAAGGTGTGGATATAATTTTTCTTTACGCGCGTAGTTGAAATGGTGTCGCAATTCTCTTTAAAAGTTTACCGAATCGTTTTGATTAATATTGATCTTCGTAAATTTCGCAAAGTTTGGTTGCTCAACTATGTTCCGTTTGAGTTAAGCCGTGGCCTTATCAGTTCTTGGAAGCAGAATTTTTACGTCGTGTAAAACTTATAACTTGCATTTCTTTAGTTTAGGTAACCGCGGGTGGCGCTCGGGATGATAAGGTTAGAGAAAAGAATAAATTGATGTTTTTACAGGCAGTCTTGATAGGTACGTGGTGATGTCAAGATTTAAACTATGTGGCCTCCGCGGCTTGCACGCGAAAGGATCTGGAGGTTTTGGGAAAGTGTTTACGCGATTTTGGAGAAATGGGAAAAGAGTTTTCCGCATCCCATTTGGTTAATTGGATACCAGAAGGTTCTCGCATCCCGATATAACTTACCGTTTATAGTTTGTCAGATGAGTTCGCCGAGGAACGGCTGTGTTTGTTTTTAGTGCTAACCCTATTGATGGATTTTTTATCGCATTTTGCCTAGTGCGGATCAGTGAGTAAAGTTCCGAATTTTATCGTTAGTGACTTTTCGTGCATCCTGCAAACGCTTATCGCATAAGGTATCGCTGTAAATAGATTTATCATTTGTTAAAGTTTAGACTAATTAGATTAACGTTAAAGAACGCTTTGTAAATAAAGCAATGCTTGCAAAGACGAGTAATCAGTTGTGCATTTACGTTAAATCAGATGAAAAATTAGTTCATTATGTGGCTTTGGTTGAATGAACTGCTGTAATTTTGTTCGAATAATTAAAAGTGGGAAGTTACCGTGTGTAAGATATTGTTTGGAGAGCGCTACCGCAGAAATTCAGAGAGCTCTATCAACTCAGGACCTGGTGGACCAGTTGCACGACCTAGTTTATCGTAGTCCAGAGGAAGGAGTGTTTGGTATGCCATCCATTGTTGATCGTAGTGCCAGTTAAAGTAAAACATTACATTTTTTCGACTGATATCAATAAAGTGTGTTTTTTTTATGTTCGTGTGTGGCATGAAAACTCTTGTTGCATAGAATCCCTTCAGGCCACATAAAAACATGCGTGTTTACCCACACGGTTTCCTTTGTTAGTCTCCTGACTTTTATGTGTGTAATTTTGGGTATTGAGGGTTTATTTCACGAAGATTTTTGTCAAAATCAATAGTTCCAATATCTTCGTTATCTCCATTGTGTTTAATAAAAAGTAATTGTTTAGAGTATGAGGTAGCTGAACTTTGGGTAGGTGGGGGGGGGGGGGTATGGCTTTGCAAGCGTCCTCCGAATTTTATGTGAATTGCAAAATGTAATGTGTTTGTATTGTACTAACTGTACTAATATTTTGAGATGTGTATATATCATAATATAAGACCATTGTTAATGCTTATAACTGTTTTATTAATAGATATGAATCTATTGTAATGCGTACTCTATCACTGCGATTTGTCGTTGTAAACTAAAAAGCTAGTAGATATTTTTGACTCCTATTTAAGGTTTCTAGTGGTTGAGTTATTTTATGAGCAACTTCGAGTTAAATAGTTTTGCAGCCACAACATCCATTTATCGTTCATTTAGATGTAATCAATTTTATTAAAGTTACATTAAGTATTTAAAGTAACCCTTTGAAGTTTCATTAAAGTTTAGCGTAATGCATATAGATAAAGGGTTTCTTGACTGATCAGCTGTCGACTACAAGGATCAGTGTTAAAGGTAAGCAGTTTGCTTTTTTCTTGTCTTTTGTTTTTAATTGGGTGTAACAATCCCTATTTTGGCGAGTTTTAAATTTTAGGACTTACTAGCACTATGTTGGTTTATGTTGTGATGTATTTTACGTTTTAAATTGTCTAATGAATTACCATTCCGATCAGTTATTCTGGGTTATTTGAGCCAATGACTTTGACGTTGAATTATATCCAAAAGTTTAATGAATTTTAGTTTTACTATCCCAATTTTGCGGCTTTTGTTTAAATTTTAAGATTTCATTGAACTTTGCGTGAAGAAAGTTGGAGTAGAATTCTAGTAGAAGTGAGCGTCTTATTTTGAGTGAACTTTATGGTTTTCCTGCTAGGTCATTATAGTACCTGGCTCATGGCGTTTTCCCGCTATAAATTCATCTAAGAGGTGACGCTTTTTTGACATTTTTCCCCGACTTTGACGTTTTTGGAGTTGTGATGAGTGTCCTTTTCAGCATTCTGTCCTCCAGCATATTGTTGATCGTCTCCATCTATTTCCCACGCATCCTACATATTCTGTCTTCGTCCCTTCTCCAACATTTGTTCCCCCTTTCTTCATTTCCACACCTAAATCTCGCTATCAATTTCGTTCTTTCCTCCTCCCTTCCTCGTTCAGATATTGCGGTATCCCTTCCCTATTAAAATTCCTGTAGATTATATTATATTTTCCTTCTTTCACCTTCGTGCATCTTTCTTGCTTTTGGACATCCCTACCCCTTCTAATTATGTCCTCTCTCACACTCACTCCTTCCCATCTTAGTCTCCACACTTTTTCTTTCGCATGCCCATTCCTTTTATAATAACGTTTTCTGGTTTCCTATCCATACTTTATTTCCTTTCAGCACTCTTACAGTATCTTGCACTCAGATCTTCAACTCATTTCCTTCTCGAACCTTATTGCTCTCTTTCCTGCCTTCACCCTTATTTTTCCACTTGCACTTCCGCTCTGTTGATATATCCGGGTGTTTTTCTTTCCACTCCCAGTACCCACTTCCAGTATTTTTCTTGCAGTCCCTCTATCTCTTTATACCCTTTCCGCCCCCATACTTCCGCTCCGTACATCACACTTTTTATTAGTTGTTCAAATAATAATTTCATTTTCCATAAGTCCATTCCGATACTCCACAAATGTCCTATTAATTTATTTCCTTTTCTCACTCGTACTTTTATATGCTCCCCATCTTTATTGTCTTCTCTCATCGTGTATCCCAAGTAGGTAAATTCCTTTACCTGCTGTATCTCATCTTCCTACTTTTTCCTTTTTCCTCCCCTTTTTCAATACCATTACCTTAGTTTTGTTCCCATTTCTTTCCAAATATGTTCTTTGCAAATATATGTCCGGCGTTTGTAGCATCCCCGTCATTTCTTTTTCTCCCTTTGCTATTAGCACTGTCATCAGCGTATGCCTGCGACCACACTGGGAGTTCCCCACCACCACGCCTCCTTCTTGTTGACTCCTCTAGCGCTCTGGTATATACCGCAAACAGGCTTGGGATATGTCGACATCCTTGCCTTAGTCCATTCCTTGTCACAAATCCTTTACACTCACCCTATTACTTGTTTCTACTTATATTTCTTCAATCCCTACTATTAGTCTTTCGTTTATCTTCTTTCTCTTTAAGCATTCCTGCAGCTTTTCCACGTTTACCCTATTAAATGCAGCTACTAAACAAATACCGCTACCAGTTTCCCTTTTTCTTTTCTAATTTCTTATTTGCCATGTGTTTCAGTATGTATACATTATCTATTGTACTTCTTCCTTTCCTAAATCCTGCCTGTCCATCTGGTATCGGATTCTTTTCTTCTGTTTCCTTCTTCAACCTTTCTTCCAGTAAAGTCGCGTATATTTTGTATGCGGTGTTTAGTTGTGTGATTCCTCTGCAATTTGTCGCTTGTTTTTGGGCCCCTTTTTTGTACACCGCTATATACGTTCTTCTCTCCACCAATTTGCTTGTTTGTATCCCGGATTGTGTCTATCTTCTCCTGTTTTCTTTCCTTAGATATTTTTATACGTCATCTTCCCTTTGTATGTTCCCAATCTGTTCTTCATTTTTCTTTTTGTTATCTTCCTTTTTGCTCAAGTATATTTCCTTGTATTTCTGTACTGCTTCTTTATTTTCTCCTTTTCGTACTTTGCTTGTCTTTCACTGTCTTATTGTTCTTCTTGCCTTCTTCTTGGCCTCCTTGCATTCACTGTCCCATCATTGCTTCCAACCCGTTTTTTCCCTTCCACCTCCTAAACCTGACTTTCTTCATTGCTTCCTCCATTCTCTATCATTTCTTCCACACTTTCTTGTACTCCATTCCCTTCGCATCTTGTCTTTCCCATTTTCTGTTTGAACCTCTTTATACTCTCTTCTCTCCATACCTTCTTGGTTGAGAATTCCTCTACTTTTCTCGTCTCCTCTCTATCTCTCCTTTCCATTATCATCTCCAAGGATTGATGATCCGATTCGATCCTCTACCCTACCCTAAATGCCTCCACGTTTTCCCCACCGCTACTTTTGTTATTATATTATAGTCCATTATTGATTCTCCCCCTGCTACTATGTACGTATACTCTTCCTTCCCTCTTTCCTCTCTATTTCCATTCATAATTTCCCACCACCTTTCGTTACACACGTCTAGCAGCTTCCATACTTTATCCTTTGTCTGTCTTTTCCCGTCCCTCTCTTGTCTTGTAACAATTGTAGTATTTAATTGTCATATGCAATTTCTTCATTTACGTACACAAATTACCCAATTCTACATCAAATATTCTATTGTTTGCTTTACGCGTAACATAATAATAATTTTGAAGCAGGTTCAACTCCCCTAATTACTTCTATTTAATATCTGATGTCTGATGTCAATGACTCGAAATGGATTTTTGCTAGATCTTTGCTTTCGGTGTTAGTATAGTGGTTCCACCTTAACCTTGACAAAGTGATTTGGTAACTGATTCTGTGTTGATACTATACATAACCTCCAACGGCTGCTAACGATATTGTAATATTGATGATTGTGGTAATTAAGATGATGACAACTTGATGTAGTAAAACTTGTATCCATGACGCAGCTTGAAAGTCTTGCTCTGATTCCTCGTCTTGTGTTTCTTCTTGTTCACCGTCTCCTTCCTCATCTTATTGTTCTTCTTCTTTTTCTTCTCCTTTTTCTTCTACTTATTTTTCTTCGTCTTCTTCTTTTTCTGTTTCTTTTGCTTCTAACTGTTCCGTTTTGTCAGTTTTGAACATCTACACTTATTTTATGTATGTGAGGTTGCTTATACTTATATTGATACGATTGACGTCGGTTGTAAATACGTTTACGGCGCTGTCCCTCTTTGGACAGGATGATTAGCTTGGTTTGTTAAATAGTATCTTATTATGGACTCTTGCCAGATAATTTTAAATAATTGAGTATTCTGGTGATTTGTTTTGTAATAAACATCCATGAATTGCTTTCCAAGTAAAGAGGTCGCTAGTTATTAAGGTTATCCTAATTTCCGCTAAAATAAAAAGTTATCTTTTTAATACTAATTACGGTTATTTTCATCGTTAAATGGTAATATTTAAAAAAAAATTAATTCGTATGTCAAATAAATATATGAAGTATGGAAACACAAATATAGGTCTGCGATATAACAGTATTCATGTAATAGTATATGAAAAGACCTTGCACAATTTCATTAAATATTGGCTAGTCTTTAACGGATTAAATATTAATAATAATAATAATACAGATTTATTCTTTAGCATCTGGTATAGAATGTGTTCTGATGACAGGTAAAAAGTTTTACAGACTATCTACAGGTTATACGAGCGACAAGCCATTACTATTGGGAATAAAGAAATTAGGCAGATCATGCAAAATGAAAAATGTAGCCTCGGTAAGAGCAACTCTTTGCTTGACGTTTGCCGCTTCACTTGCTAATTTATCTTAAATAGAGTTTGAAAAGGATAGTTTTAAGTTTCGCAGATATGGTGAAAAAATGGAATTCACCCGAGATCATATTCGCATAATGAGTTATTATGACTTTAATAAAGGTTTAGGTGCGTATAACTGCGAAAAAAGTTTGAAATCAACATTTGGCGATCGGGGCCCTTCCTTCGTAACAATTTACAGATGGTGCAATGCTGTTGATAAGAATATTATGGAAGCAGATAATAAAACTAGTTATGCCGTAATAGAGGCTCAACTGGGGATTTGATTCTTATCTGTGAAAACAATAATTCACGACCACTATCATCTGAAACAAGTCTTACAGATCGTACAGCTTTCTCAAAGAGCAGGACGAGTACGAATTAATCACGAAACTCTAATATTGCTTAAGAATGGTGGGCACCAAATTTTGTCGAAAACTGTAACAGGCGATAAAACTTATATACTATTTTTGGAGATGCCAATTTGACAAGAAAGCCGCCTATGGATCCCTGAAGACGAGGCCACACCAACAGTAACCAGAAAGCAGCGGACAATGAATAAAGTAATGTACGCTATCTGTATAAGTGCCGGTCTAGTGTGCGCTAAGTGGTGCGTCGAGCACTGTTTTCCGGAAGTGTTTCGTGAATGGCAAAGAAGGGATGCGGCTTTTTCCCACACTGCAGATATAACTCGGCAGCATTTGGTTGCAACCAAGATTAATGTAATCGAACACCCTCCTTACTCACCGGATCTGGCAATGTGGGACATTTGGCTGCATTTGTACTGCATCAACAGTTACCAATATAGCGCGTGTGAATGGTTTGATTAGAGAAAATCGTCCAATTTCAGCGATATCACAAAATATTGATGTGAGTGAAGGATCCGACCATCGTATCGTACAGCAACTGGGTTACAACAAAGTTTGTGGGTAATGAGTTGCTCGGCTTTGGTCTGAGGACCAAAAATGTTTGCGGATGGGTTTGTCTCCTTGACTCATTACGGAGTATAACGAAAATGGTAATAACTTTCTTTTATCAATAAATACCGGTGACTGGTGCCATTATTTCGAGCCATCCAGTAAATTGTCGTCGATGTACAATGAAGAGTACAGGAAAACTTTCCAATGGTGGTAAAGGAACAATCAGGATATCACAGTAGTCTACAAATTACATACGTAGGTTACAAATAAAGCCGACTAGCAACTAAATTTGATTATAGATTTATAAATGGATCAATTGTGCAAGGCTTTTTCAACAATGAGTATATTCTAACTCTACTCTTGAAGGTGTTAAGACAACTATAAATCTTTATTTCAATGGGAAGTAAATTTAATGATATAATAGGCTTATAAAACTGACTTTTAATAAAAAGAGAACTGTTTGGATGTGGTGGTTTAATGTTGACCGCAGTGATTGTATGAAAATGTAAATACGATTGTTTTCGAAATTTACTTTTATTGGTTAATATGTAAGTGAAGGTAATAAACAAATATAATGTAGGAAATGTTAGAATCTCTAGCTTAGCAAAAGATAGCCGTCAAGAACCCCTGGGGTTTTAAATTACTCATAATTCTAATAGCTCTCTTTTGAGTAATGAATATACCTTGAACACAGGAAGATATACCATAAAATTGAATTGCATATCTCAGTAAAGCTCAAAGTTTGCGTAATATACCATTTTCTTCTACTTCTAGAGACCAGACCCTGAAGCGAACGTATTAAATAACACGTAGAATTTAGTTTGCTATTAAGATTTATGATGTGTTCCGAGAATGCTCTATAAACTTGTAAACCTACTTGAATCAACGTCTTTTAACAGAAATTTCATTAGGGATGAAAATTTGCATATAGTTATTAAAAAAAACAAAATTAGTCTTGCTTACGTTTACATTCAATTAGAACCAGTTTTGAATCTGTCTTATTAAATTAAGAGCTTTAGAATTGAATTATTGCTGATTTGTGAAAGAGAAAGCAAAAAAGTAGTACACCGACACTTGTACTTTAACTTTTTTGACGTCATAGACCCAGCCCACTTTCACCCACCCATTACCCACCCTTTTTTTGACGGCTTCTTTTTGGGAGTCATTTTCAGCCGCTTGATGGAATTTTCACCCTAATTAGGACCCTTTTGGTTGTATTAAGATCCTGTTTTGGCAGTTCAGCCCCTGGAAGTTAGCTAATACGCACAGATACAATGTTCTGATTGGTGGTCCTAAGGACAGCCCCTCTTACCTGATTAGTTTTTGGTTGGTCTGAGTCCCCACCCAGCTTCTGAGCTGTGATTGGAGGCCTAAGGCTCTGCAATGATTACGGTGGGAAATTTGAAATGTTCTAATAAGGGGTTCTAATGCTATCTCATATGACAGCTATAAAAACTTGTGTTAGGTCTGCGCCCTCTTGTCGTATCAGAGTAGAATGGTTGAAAAACAAGAATTATACGCTAATTTGATTATCTCATCATTTATAACTAGACATGTACTGAAAAACTTATTTACAAAAGCAAGCATTGGTAAATTATTTATTATTCTCAAATACGAAAACGTTATCGGATAAAGTCTACACATATCCGAATGGTAATACTCCAGCGTCGTTTTGTTATAGCGGAACCATCTAAAATTCTTCTCAAGGAAACGTAAATGGTAACCTAGCGGGGGTCGTCCAAAGGAATCAAAATATTCCCCGTTACAATTTCCGTCAATGTAGATAGCAGACCAATGCTAACCTGGTTTGTTTGATGGATTCGTGTTCACATTAAATGCACAAGGTCTAGGTGCGTGGTGACTCGGTAGCTGATTAGAAGCACATACAAGTCGAAACACATTCTTGTAGCTGGGGATCGATTTCAAAAATTTCAACAATTGTACCGCATGCATCTTTGGAGTTGGTATGCGGCCAATCTTGCAGTAGTAATACGTTTTCCAGAACAAACACAGGCTCATCAATCTTATAGTTTAAATAAACTATACGCATTTGTCTCCTTTTTCAACTTTTTAATCGACGGCCAACCAACCTCGTCCAAGTTTAGTATTGGTTTGTCAAGGAATCTTAAATACTGTTGTTTTCACTACCCTTAACGTGAATTTTGTTAAACGGTAGCAGAGTTCTTATCAGCTACTCTTGGAAATAGTTGTATGGTACATACCCTGACCGGCATTTCAAGCCGTGGTGTTTATCCTCTAAATACCGTATCTATCTTGACATGGGTTTTGATATAAAATAATCTCGAGGTGACTTTATCAGCAATAACGAACCGTAATGTGTAATCACGGCAATTTATTTCGGTATGAATTCGTTATTAACACCTCTAAGCCCTTGTACGTCCAAGTATGCGCCCATCTTTTTCAGCAGTTGTTGTACACTGAAACTTGTGATCTAGGGTTGTTTCTTTTAACAGATGAAATCTACGACCACCTTTCGATGTTTATCGATCTCACTCACGTTATCGAATTCGGCATACGCCAAACAGTTAACGGTTTCTACGAGTGCTTCTTCAAAGCCGACTTCTAGACGAAGGGAACCGTTTCTATCTAAATTCTTGTGCGTGCTAGCGTTTGCAGACAAGTCAGGGGTTAAGTCCTAGGCCGAAAAACAGCAGCTGTGTATAAAGCGTTGCGCTCATTCAAAAAATGAATACCCGTACCAGAGAATAAGGTGTGATATGCCCTTAGATATAAACAATTAGCTGTAAAGGCTGTTTGTAAGGCCTTCGAAGGAATTTGTTGACCGTCAATATATAACTACATGTAGCTAGTATTCCTGTGATGAAAATTGAATGGATTTGAGGAGTAATCACCCTTGGAGGCTTTATTTGCAAAATCTACGATGCATCGTTTAGGTAACTCGCCCAGGAATATATTATCTAATGATATTCGCTGTATGCCTGTAGGTATAGTTAACACTTTTACGTCGGTCCTTGTAACAGAGTATTTTGCCGCAGTTGTTTCTAAAACTTTAGCGTGTGCAACTAGAATGGTGGGGTTGATTCGCATACGTCTCAGCAGCAAGGTAGCGTCCATAATTCGCGTCTTGGTTGTTGACTCGCACGCCGCCATTATACTAAAGATATCTTTGATTGCACAAACTTAGTACAAACTTAGCCTTCAATTCAACGCCGCTTATGAGAAACTTTTCCTGATTAAACAAATCCGAGTACACGTGACCAATCATCTCTATTTGTCTGCGTATTCATCTGCCCAGCTGTATCATTGTGCCACAAGATACAACCTAGATGTGAACTCTTGGCCTCCTTTCCATAATTCAGCAATGTTTCGATATATGAGCGGTAGGCGTTGGTGTTGTTTGGTTGTGACACCTTCTAATTCATGTAAACGTCGACTTATGAGAAAAGCGAATTCATACAATTGTTTACCGGTGCTACAACATCTGCATCAGTAAGTGCTGTATCATCTTGCTTTATAACTTTAGCTGTGATGTGGAGCATGGTCTGACTTAAATCTTTGTAATCGTTTCTATTTCAGGGCGCTAGAAACTCTACTGGGGCGTCATCACTAAGAGCTTGTAAGGGCTTGTAAATTGTCCATTCGCCATTATCGATACTTGTGTCAGTCGACGGTAAAGCGAACAAATCCAATTCGGACTTGACGTATTCACATGATTGGGCATGTAGAAAAGCCATTATCTTGAAAATATATCGTCGTAAATAGGTTTCTTCCTCTTATCGGCAACAGACTGGTTATTATAGGCCAGACGTACTCTTTTATAGCCCGAACCCTCCACCATTTGATGGAGTTTCTCATCGGATTTTCGTTTAAAATTTCTACCTGCCTAGTGACATCTTTCTTGAAACGATTCCTTAACAGGTCGATTCTCTGTGACGTCACCAAGAGTTTAGCACCTGTTATGAGAGCTTCGTTTCCAATGGCCTTTGCACCAGACTTAAATAACGGTATTATACTTCTAATTATACCTCCTAGCCCGCTTCCTATTCCGTGACTACGTTGATATGGTGCGCATCTGTAGATACCGTTACCGGCCTGATTCATATAATATTGTTGATAAGGACAAACAATTATTGCACTTTCTTAAAGTGTAGCTTCAGACGTGATGTCCCAAACTCGATAGCATTCCTGCACCCGTATCTGTTTTTATATTAATCTCGATGTTTTCAAATTCCCGTGTCATCACGGGCATGTAGGGTGCAGACGAAGAAATCACATCTTTATGGCCTCGTAAGAGTAGTTTTCAGAAGTAATACTTATAATAAGCATAAGCGGTTCAACGATGTCGCAATAAACAAACATCTGCGTTGGAACTCAGCCGTTCTTTTACTAGCGGGGTGCGGGGGTATTGATTCCATAGCCATATTTTGATACGGTCGGTAAACCAACTGTAAGGCTAAACGTTGTGAGGATACGAATAGCGACACGAAGGCTTTTAATTTCATAGTGAGGCACTTAATTAGATTATGGTATTCGATTGTTAGCATTTTACTTATTAGCTCGTGGTTATTTAGCTCGTTGGCAATTTATTCAATGTTGGCATAAATCCCTAAGGCGAAACGTAACATATAACACCCGTCCTCAATATAAATGGCTTTTTCGTTGTCGCGTTGGAAATGTGATCTACCCTTTTTTAATACAGTCTCTAACACACTCTCTTCTGCCGGTGGATCGATTCTATAACAAATTAAATTGTCTGACACAATTACTTAATAAGGTAAGATAGAACTCCATTTTATATATCTCTCAGCTGCGAAGCTAATACCCAGCTATTAAATTTGTCACTGTATCCACTCCACTTGACCAGGTATTGTTTATATCGTCCGCTGCCTTCTCTGCTAAAATCTTGTCGACTTTGAATAGGGTGTCTTTATCAACCGTAACAACTTGCAATTCGTCCTCGTAGAAGGTACCCACAAAAGGATCGTTATTAAGATCGCGGTCTTCTTTTATCACTGCACTAATTGTAAAAACTTCCTCGCTCCAGTTCGTTTCTTCCTTCTGAAGGTGTGCTTAGTTCTGGCGATTCTAACATGTTCACCGGCTTTATATTTAGGATGACGTGATGTGTCTATGCCTTTCTCGTACAGGTTATTCTACACTTAATCATCATTTACAGCCGCAGGGGCCATATTTATACTTGAATGAGGGGCTATTGTTGTAAGCAGTCACAAGATTTTGGAGTACATCAATATACCTGCAAGGGTATTTGTAGATAAAATAACGCCACATCTTTGTCTTCAATGTTTTATTAAATCTTTCAACTGCAGATGTTTTTACATTTTTACACTAGGGTTATTTGTTACATAGAAATTGATGTTTTGCTTCTTAAAACAGTTTTGTACACTGACCGAAACGAACTCCTTGCCTTTATCCGTCTGTAGAATTGACGGTGTATTATCACTTTCCTCAAAAGTATCGGTGAATGCTTCAATTACAGATGCGGCTGTCTTCGTTTTAAAAATCTCGCTAAACCCATCAATAACCGTTAGTATGTAGTTGTATCCACTATTGTGTTTACTTATAGTTCCCGTATTGCAAAAATACGTTTGCCACAGCTCGTATATGTTGCTCACAATATACCTATTGCGGGGGAACTGTTTTCTGACAGGTTTATGAACCGTATAAGCTTCCTGAGCCTGCAGCCATTTCTTCACTTCACCATATCTACCCTTTACAGCATTAACTAAAGGTGTTATACCCGAAAACCGTGCCGGATGTTGTGGATCATAGTGTACAGCATCCATGTTATGTTCTCCGCGAATCCCAATCTAGTGAAAGTCTTCTTCTTCGAAAGGATCTTCGCGGGGTTTCCCTCGATTCCCTATCGGCATCGTAATTCTCGCCTGTAGTTGTGAGGCTCGGTTCAATGTTAGGTAATACAGGAGCATCACGTCTTCGAGTATTTCCGATAAACTCTCATGGTATGTTTATTTCTTTAATGTACGTCGGAAACTGTCGCCAGCCCTGTAGGTTTGTAGTTTTTCGCTGTTTCAACGTTTCGTGTACCAGATCGGTAATGTTGGAATGAGGGATGGTGTCACCTTTTATTGTGACAGTACCCCCTTTATTCCAAAATACATGATTATACGCAAGAAATAAGTACCTTTCTTCCTGTATGAAACAGGCAGTGTTGATACCATCTCGTCGTCTGCCAGGCCATTGCGTTTCGGCAAATCTCTAATATCATCATCACCGCTGATTGTTATACTAACGGGTTAACGTAACTGATTGGATTGCTGCAATTTGTCATGGTCGGTCATTATGGCTTTTAAAACTTTATCGATGTCGTTACCCAACTGCGTTAATATGTTGTTTTGTATGACATCTGGCGCTTGCTACGCTGTATAAAATCCATAGGTAGAATAATCATCTTCTGTAGATTGTGGCCCATAGTTATTGAAACAAATTACCCAGAATTCCGCCAAATAACGGTGCTAACAGGAGTGATAGGGGTACACCGCCCTTCTGTACGAGAAACTGTTTCTTCTTTTTTATAGGTTCGCCTCTCTGTGTGCCAGCCGCCTAAAAGAGGACGTATGTTGAGAGAGTCGCTGCTTTTGATCACCTGACAGAGTTACACGACTTTTTAAAATGTTATGTGCACACTCGCAAATGCATTCCACCTGCTTACTATCCAGAGATTTCAATAAACCGTCACCTTGACTTTTACTTAATCTTACTAATGCGCGCAGGATATCGGTGTTTTCGATTAAAACGCCATCCATCACGTATGATGTAGTATTTATGACTATGAGGCTTAAAGCCTTTTTTCACTATATATACTGGACATATATATATATATATATATATATATATATATATATATATATATATATATATATACCTTGAGACCCGAATATATTTATTCTATGGCGTAGCACATCCGGTGTATTCTGTTTTAAATCGAACAATAAATATCCGTGCGGATTAGAAGTAGCATCTTGGTAAGCAGCCTCTAAAAATTTCGGGTTGTCAGATGAAATCTACCTCGCTAAATGGTGTATCTGTGCCCTGTCACGTGGGTTCTTAAACAAGATTATGTAATAAGCGTTCAGAGAGATATCTCGCTGCCCACGTCCTTGATGAAATATGTTTTCCGTTAAGAAAAAACACGCTTATATTTCTATCATGACAAACCTTTGTAACAATATCAACCACGGAACCGTTAGTCTCGCGAATTAGGTCGTCAATTATTATAAAGGCCGGTTTTTCACCGTCAAACTGTTCCATATTAGGTAATCCTTTCTGAAATTCCACTGAGAGATCGTTGAATAATGGTTGCCATTCGCCGTAAACCAGATAATTTTTCAAAAGCTCTATTGCAGACAGTTTCCATATTTTTTGAAATATCCACGACAAAATACGATTTCCCACACCCCGATGGCTCCGCTACTATTGCAGAAAAGGGATGCTTAGGGTGACCTTCCCTCTTGAAACGCTAATCGATACTAAAGAGTATTCGGTTATCATCACAAGTTTATACTAGGTGAAAAAATCTGAAATCACAGGTATATTCTACTTTTTGATTATCTTTTAACATCGAAATAATCTTATTTGTTGTCTTATATATTTACTAAAAGCCAGCATGTGTTTTTAAATCGTGCATTAACAATAAATAGTTGGATGTATACCTAATTTATAATGTCTGATTACTTGCTTACTTAATTGCTACTGATTTCATTTTTTTTGAAGTAATATGTGTGTGTGAGTAATTGAACATACCAATAAGTCAGGCATAATTTTTTGAATGTATAGGTGCTCACCGCTTAGATAGAGAATCTGCCTTTATAAAAAACTCTATTACGTCAGGGTAGAATATACCTGGGATTGCAGATTTTTTTCATCTCATATTTAATATAGACCTTAATGTATTAAAATATTTGTAAACACATTAATTAGCACGATCTCGACGACTGATTGCTACTTCCCCATTCATAATGAAATTGTATAACTGTTTAATAATAACAACGGCATTCCATAAAACAGTTTTACCATATAGGTAAAATACCATTTTAAATGTGTGTTGTAAATAACAAACATCGTTTTATATAAATTCATATAAGACCGCTCTGAATAGTCTGCGAAAGTGAAAGGTAAATACGAGTTGCAGTAAGTGTGATAGAGATAATTAGGTTCGTATATTTACATTCTACAAATTACTTAATGATGGGAAAGCCAATAGCCAGTTTTATGTAAACTATTCATAAGTAAAAACACAAAACGGGTTTAGTGATATTTAGTTTAGTTTAGCTCTCCAACACAGTTATTATTAGAACAGCCGAAATAAAAACACATCTGTAGGTATGCATTTTATATTTAATATGTATTTTATTTGATATTGTTTACAAAAATGCCAATAAAGGTTTTAATGTATTATTATTATAGGAAGTGGGCGTCATAAACCAACCAACTCTGCATCAGCTCTTATTCTACTCGATCTCTACTCATTTGTTTAATTAATTAGATAAATGTGTGAGGGTTACGCTAGTTTTTAATTAATTAATTAATAGCATTATGCGGTACGTATTTGATGGTTTTAGAACTTCGTAGTTATTGATTCGCATCTAATAATAAAACCGTTAAAACCATTTGTCTTTCATTTCCGTTATAGGAATTTGGTATTTTGAACTGTGGCTGATTTTGAGCAAGCAAGCTGTAATTAATTAAATCTAATCAGTATTTTTTGAACTGTAAGCCGGTTTTCGTAAACTGTAAGGTGTGATGTGGTTTTATTGAGATACATTTGGTTGATTGATTGGTTGAGATTGATCTGTTTAATCGATTTATTTCATTGAGCACAATTTGTTTGGTTGGGATTGATATGCTTAATTAATTTGTTCTGATTGATTTGTTTGAGAAGGAGCCGAGAGAGAGGCGTTCATGATCAACTTCTATTACAGAAAATGTTCATTAGTCTACACCTCACTAAATTTCGCCACAACAATCTCTAATTAGTCCTACCGCTTTATTATTACAGAAGAAATATTCATTAGTACATACACCACTACAGCACCCTACAAACGAATTCATGTTTCGCAACAAGGGGGCCACGACAAGAGGGCGCAAACCTAAACCAAGTTCTTATAGCTGTCTTATGAGATATCATTAGGGCCCCTTAGAACAGTTTCAAATTTCCCACCGTAACCATTACAGAGCCTTATAGGCCTCCAATTAGAGCTCAGAAGCTGGGTGGGGCTAAGAACCAACAAGGTCCTAATTAGGGTGAAAATTCCATCAAGGTTCTGAAAATGGCCCTCGACAAGAATCCGTCAAAAAAGGGGTGGGAAATGGGCGGGTGAAAGTGGGCTTGGTCTATGACGTCAAAAAATGGCGACAAGTGCACCAGTAGGGACTTAGGACGAGAAAAGGTGAAAGAACAAGTGTCGGTGTACTAGTCAAAAGTCATATCATCCGCATACATTGTCGCATGGCAGGTAATAGACAGAGGTAAATCGTTAATAAATATATTGAGTAACAATGATCCTTATTGTTGAAGTTAAAAGGAAAATGTAGTAACCTCTTGAAATACCCTAATTCGATATTCAAATACATTCAGCATATTATTCACTTACCCTTAACCTTTATGATGGTCTACCGTGTAGGACATTAATTTTTCTTCTAAACAGAAGCCATATTGTGAGTTATGCTCCCTTCTCGTTCTCACGGGCCTAAGTTTACATCAAAAATTCAAAATAAAATTTCTCTAACCACTCAATTACGTATATTATTGTTTTCTAACATTAAACGATATATTCACGCATTCCAGTGGCGTAGCATTTATACTAGCTTGCAAATTATACTCAAAAAGAAATTATGCACGCACATCGTTGCTTACGCTAATCCTACGTTAAATCTATATTTTCAACGTTACCTTCCTGACTATCTATTGCGCCTGTAATTATCATGAACCAATAGAACTTACCAGTAGTTCTGCGATGCACAACTGTTTCCTTCGTAATGTGAGCTTTGTTTTTTTGGTGCGACTTAACAGTTAGTAGCGTGATTATACCATCTTTGTTTATTTTTATAGATTTCGGACCCCGTTTTCTTTCTTGGAATCACAACACAATACAAGCACTTCTACACGTTCCCCATAATACTGAATCCAACTTAGAATTTGTATTAGTTCTACTACAAGGGTACTGAATAGAACTGCAATGCCTTAGTTTGTGCAAACTAGCGAAAACATAATCACTTATTTGTTATGGTTACCGTTTTAGAAAACTCTTGATCCTTACCAGATGAAAATCGTCTTAATAGTTTTCTTTATACCGTATTTTGAAGTTGTGTTGTAGTTATAATATATTTAACTAAAGATCATTTCCGCGCCCGGAGAAGGTTTAAAATATATAAATTTGCTAATCAAGTCCCATCTAAGACGACCATATACAATTGGCACAACTGGTTTGAACGGGACTGTTCTTATTTAAACAAGGAATTTTGTGAAAGTAGGCCATAGGTTATAGGTTGAAGGCATGTATACCCCATGACGCCCGGTTCAATTCCACCACCTTAGCATGGGCTCCTTAATAATGGTACTCCAATTTTCTGAATTCGATAAGGGTTGCCGGTCACTTTCTTCTTTATTCCTTATGTACTCGACATTACGCACTAACCAAGCGTGGTGTTTTAATGACGAGTTCTAAAACAGACGCTGTACCCCAGATGAGTAGGGCGAGACGCCAACACTCTCAGGTCAATGCCAAAATCAAGAGTAAGAAGAGCAAGATCTACCAGGTATAAAATTCTGTCCCATTCGGATGCCCGGGAGGGCAGGATTCAAGCGACCTTGGTCATCGAAAAGACCAACATTAGGATTCATTACTGCATCATATGCGGTGACAGGTCAAAACTTAATGCTGTTCACCAACACCTTGAACAAGTGCAACCGGACATTCTGATTCTAAGTCTCCCCTGGAAGCACTGATTCGCCTGACCTGCAATTTCAAGGACACAACCTCCACTCTAACTTTCGCTTTAAAGGCGGAGTATGTGCCTATACCAAGGACAACGTCGGTTGTAAGAACAGCCCACTTTGGGAAACAACAAATTTGACGCGATTTATTTCAAACATTCTGGGTCCCAATTTGTGAAATTCTGCTGTTGCTTGTGTAGGTCTCCCAATGATAATAACTTCCAAGATATTTTTCATTACCTTACTCTAAAAATAGACTACCTCCTATCACAGTTTTCATCTTGCTATATTTAATTTTGGGAGATTGTAATTCCCACAACTCCAATTGACTTCAATTTTCATTTTCCACTAATCCTACAAGTCATAATGCTGAAGTGTTTGCTGTGACCTGTTATCTTTCACAAATCATTTCCGAACCATCAGAATCCCTGACAACCCCAACCATACTCCACATCTCCAGGACCTATTCCAACTAACCCACTTGTCTATAAAAGATGAGTTATTTCCCCACTTGGTCATTCAGACCACTGCCTAATCGAAATAGCTTCCTCTGTGCCCAATCCCACAGTTACTTTGTAAAGGGACGCTGTCAGATATCCCGATTTTTTATTATTTTTAATTAGTTCCCAAAGTTAATTAGCAAGACGCCGTCCTTTATAAAAATTTTCCTATCATGATTAATTATTTGCTAAGTAAAATACCAGTACTGATTCACGGAATTTAGTAAGATAACGTGACGCGCTAAATGCACAGGTGCAAGCCATTATAAAAATTCGTAGAAGTTCTAGTAAAAGTTAAACAGATTTCATAACGTTGCATAAAATTGCACAATCATGCATCCTCCCTCCAGACGTAAAATCCCAAAAACGTTTAAAAGTTTGTATACGTCAGCATCTTCCACCAATAGGGCTTACAGGAGCTCACCAAAAAAGTTTCGTAACCACCCTCGCGAATTATATATAAAAACGCGGCACGCGCTTCTGAAAAGAGTCTTGTGTTAAAAAAAAGTCTTAAAGTCAGAAGTCAAGAAGTCAAAAGTCTTAAGTCTTAAAGAAGAAGAAGAAAGAAATCCTTTTTCAATCTCACTCGTTACCAGAAGCTCCCTACGAGAAGCACGCTACCAGAAGAATTCGAATCGAAACCGTGTGCTATATCGTCGCGTTCGCGCCGACTGCTACCTGTTGTAAACCATCCGCTTGTAACCGCCGTCCGAGTAGAAATCGCGACTCCGCGACTTGATAGCATCACCGAAGTTAAAAGGTTAGAGTTGCAGAGATCGAACGGTGAAAGTACGTAAGTTGAAATACCTGGTGATAGGGATATGCAGGGTTGTAATCCCCACGTACTCTTCTGTTACTAGACGTACTCTTCTGTTATTAGACGTACTCACCTACACTGTGGAGTTTGAAGGGTAGTTGCCCGACATTCCATTTGACCGACGGAGAACCTATTGTTTGGTATAACGGGTGGTTTGTCCAGATTGCTAACGAAGGAAATCCACCTACACAAATTTACACGAACACTATAACACAACACACCTCGACAAACGTACCAGTGACCGCCAGATACCTATAATTAAAACCTCGTCGGAAGGAAACGTAACCGTAAACACTAGACGTGTCCGTCAGTATTAAATAACCACCTGTAAAGTAAACAAACTACCACCGCCGCCACCGTAAAAAACGTAAGTTGCACCTTTGACAAGTACTAAGATTGTTACCCGTAAACCAGAAACTATCTGATAGTTTCTTGTGTTAAATAAGTCAAATCGTGATTGTTAGGCGCGAAAAAGATTTACTTTAAAATAGAAAACGAAGGTTTTATATTTTAAAAACGGCCAACATAACAAAAAGCTTTTATTTGTTATTTTTTTTTTGTTTAAATAAAAACCGGTATACCAAAATTAATCTCGTAAGAGGAAACAAATAATACGCCGCTACCATACACCAGCTACCTAAATAAACGAAAAGCTTTCATTTAACTAAAGATCGTACATTAAATGGAATGTAAATGTGAATGAGTTTATTTTCATAAGAAAAGCAGGTATAAAATTATACACTTATAACCGACCGCTTTAAAATATTGATTATTTCTTTAAAGGCAGAGTATTGAACTCAGTGTCTTATCGCGCACGTGTTTATACCGCGTTATCTAGCTACCTGCTTCTGTATTTTATACAGGGACGTATTCAGGTAAAATTATTTATTTATTTCGGAAATTAACCAGTATAAATTGAAACAGTTCAAGGACGAAAACTAAAAGTCAAAACCCCAAACCTTCTATTAATGTTACATTACAGAAACTCCAGAGGACCACCTAACCATTAGTACCTGGACGAAGGATGTCTACTTAAAGACACCGAAGAGGGAGGTGGCGTTACCGTTACAATTTGGCACCCGAGAGCATGGGTCACAGTATCTATCCTAGTTAAATAATTTAAATAACCATATAATATAGAAGTGTAAACTAAATAGGAAATAAAGTTATATATATATATATATATATATATATATATATATATATATATATATATGAACCTTTGTAATCTATTTGTTTAACGTGTTGAGAACCTGAATAGCGAAACCCCGAAAAACAAATAGGACTATGTGGTGTCTTAGATCAGCTAACTGGAGCGAACTGTGAGATTTCTTTTTACCTTCCCCTGATGTGAGTATTGCTTTAGATGGTCCTCCTTTTCAAGCATTGCTCTTTCAATAACTGAAGTTATCTTGCTGGGTATGGAGTTATACATTCCCAAAAAACATAATCATGCAGGACATGCCCGTTCCCACCCTGGTCTAGTAGGACTTGCACTGATATCGCAAAAGCATAAACTCCATACCAAATGGAAACCAAATATATCTGTCGAAAATCACGCCGACTATATTGTCCCAAGGGGATAGTTGCAAAGGCATCATCACCAAGGCCGAAAACGTGTTTGAAGAGCGTAAATGCAAGCAATCAGTCTCATGCCCTTTGGGTGGTCGTGAATTTTGGACATTAGCTAAAGTCACCTGTAGAAACGTTAGAACATCTTCCTTTCCTCTCATGACATCTTTTTGTCGATTACTTTGTATCAAATTCATGTCTCAATGATTCTGGCAAAACTGTGTCGTCCAAATCTACTCCATATGCTATTAAACCAATCCACCTTCGTTGCAAGCTCCTAGAATCAATTATCAATAAAGTTGGCTCAAACAAGGCGACTATCCCTGACAGTATTCCAGCTATCGTCCTTAAACAATGCTACCCCGAGCTGTACCTGTATTGTTCAAACCCTTCTCAATCTCCATGACATCTGGAGAGTTACCCTCGTGGAAGTTGGCAAATGTCCAACCTATTCCTAAAAAGGGCGACAAAACCGATTTCTCAAACTACGGAACAATAGCTATCGCTTCCATTCTGGCGAAAATTATAGAAAAAGCCATCAACCACCAACTATTTTCGTTTCTCGAGTCCACTAAACTCCTAAACGACCACCAGTATGGGTTCAGACAGTCATTCAACGGGTGATCTTTCATCTGTCACCCAACTCTGGATTAACTAATTAGAGAGGTCCGGTGAAACAGTCGTATTTGAAAGGCTTTTGACTAGGTTTGGCATAAATGCCTACTTACCAAGCTCACTTCGTTCGGCTTATTCGATCGATCATCAATTAGATGTCTAGTTTTCTTGACAAAAGATGTATACGCGTTGGGGTCGATGGCTTCTTTTCGATAGAAACTAATATTAACGCGGGCGTACCCCAAGGATCAGTGATAGCTCCTACACTTTTTCTGCCTTACATAAATGACCTTATTTCCTCAACAACTAATCATTGATTGCAGACGACAGCACTCTGCATTGTAGTTTTTTTCAGTTTTCTCACAATAAGTCTAGTCAGAACGTTAAGGGGAAAATGGCAGCCTCAATCAACAGTAACCTAGAACGTGTTCTTGAATGGGGAATGAATAATCCCAGTTTTGCCTTTCATGGGTTGGCCAACTTTTTCACCCATCAAAACAGCTGCCCGTACAGTGGGCTTTCTATACAGATCTAAATAGTTCTTCACATCGCAAACAACTCCTTTTAGTACATTAGGATTCGAGCTCATCTAGAATAAAATTCCCACCTCTTGGTCAGTGCTGCCCAATTCGCCCTTGATATGGTAAACCGCATCGAAAAAAGAGTTATACAGCTTATAAATGACCTCTGACTTCTAACCAACAGTCTCTTGAACATAGAAGAGTAGTTTTGGTTCTTTCCTTGTTCTATCGCTATTGTCATGGCAAGTGTGCCTCCGAAATACACTCCTTAATACCTTCGCAGGCCATCTTCGCTAGGAAAACCCGGTTTGCCCATTCATACCATAATTACGCCCTCAAAATTCCATCTTGTTACACTAAATGGGCACAACCTCCATTTTTCCATATGGCGACCAAATTGTGGAATGCACTACCCAGTTCCTGTTTTCCTCCAAACTTTCACTTAAGTCAATTTAAGGTAGCCATTTATAGACATTTCTCGACAGCCTAATAATATCCCTAAATCCTTATTGTTTTAATCCTGGAAGAACGTGCAGATGGCTCACCGGGTGATTCAAACGAGCTAGACCATCAAATGGGAGTGTACCAAGAAATGTTGGTAGTGAGTTTTTTCTTGTATACGAGAGACGTTTCCATGAATGTTCTCCAAAATTGAAGAACCGTTAATACAGATTAGTACATCACGGTTTGTTTACCTGAAATTTCAAAAAAGTGCGAGGAACAACGCATACTTAAAATTAAGGATTAAATGTGTGTAATCACAATTTAGTAACGTAAAACGTTTGAAGTGTACAAACCCTTGATTTTCGAAGTGATACAAGAAGAGTAGCATAAGTCTTTTGTGGAATGCAAAAGTGTGCAAGTTATAAAGGTGATTATTTTTGAGAAACATTAAACCTGAATTTTTTGTTGATGCTCGTACTATTTCGTTAGGTCTTTTGATGTGACTCAGTGAAATTTGATCTAATCTTCTTTTACTGTTTGTGACACCTCTTTGTACCAGACTAATTTGCATAGACGTAGATTTAGAATTAATAGTTTGGCTATTATTGCTGATGGTGACAGCCGCACTATTGGATTGAATCATGATTTAGTTCCCATAACATGCTCAGTGACTATTTAATCTCGTATTTGATCAATTTCACGACGAGGAAACCATTCGCTGCACTAGGAACGTGACTCAGTAATTCCTTGTCCTTCCTTGACAATCTTTGTAGGGTAAAGTGTCCTTTGGTTGACGTACTCAGGACAATACACATACCACATAGAAATCGCTTCGTGTTGCTGCATATGCTGTCAGTTGATAGTCCTTGAGAGGTTGATGTTAGTTAAATATTTACAGGGTGGTTTAGAATAGTTGGTTTCCTTCATGAACCTTTATACAACGGCACATTTTCCAGCTGTACTTTATGAATGCAAGTTCGTGCTTCCTCCATCTTAGTAATATGTCCTATACCCTGTAGGGGATTTGGACCAACGTACACGAGTTTGTTTAAGTTCCTTTTTAACATGCGAGATAGTGCGACGAACACCGTTTTTAGTTTGATTGTCGTTCCGAATTCTTTCACCTCTGTTTAGTGAGAGATGCAGTTACGCTTTTTTATCTTGCTTTGGCAGGAACCTCATTATAGATAATTTGATAGGAATTCCTCACATTGTTTCCGCGTTCTGCCTTTTTGGACTACTCAGCCATTATGCTACTATTATTGAACACAAGTCTCATGTGGATCATTTTTGAACGGGATTCCGGCTATGATGAGAATCTTTAAGCGGTGAACATATAGTATTTTTCACACCGTTGGTCTCCTTCACTACCTTGCTGTAAGTCACTGCCTTCTTCCAGTTTCCAATACTTGGATAATGTATTGCCTTCTTCCAGTATATCATTCTAGGTATTAATTATGGTTTCTAATTCCTGTTGCTTTCTATTTGCCCATATAGTGCCCATAAACATTCAAATTGTTGGCCTAATAAGTATGTGTTTCGAAGGTGTTGTGCCTGGTTTAGTCGCCGTTGATTGTAACATTTCTACTATTTTGTAGAGCACAACTAAACCTGTCTTATTTGAATGCAGAGATTGCATGTGTACCGTAATTTCGTATTTTTTTTATGGATGCAGGTTAATTGTTTCCCAGCCTTGAGACTATGGTACTAAACCTCTTTTTTGGTTACTGCATGCTCTGCTATAAATGACATTTGTAATCCTAGATGTCACATTTAATGACCAGGGTTTGATAATACATGTTTTACTCGCATGACTGCTGCCGTTCTTAATTTTCAGGTTTCTCTATTACCACCTTCTCTGATGTAGCTGTGCGAGGCGCCGATTTTCTTTGTATTGAGGATAGAGTTAATGGTTTAATTGATTAGTGCGTTAGAGTATGATGTGCATATTTGCAAGTTACACAGTTTACTGTTAAATACTTCGCATTGTAGTTGTGATTTGTGCACAGGAAGCACAATTATTTCATTATTCTCTTTGTTTCTCACTTTACCTCTTAATTTACTAAACTATAGGCAGTACTCCGTAAGATGTTGTTGCTAACTTATACACAACTGCTTTAATTGCTGCCCTGTCGGTTCGGTCTGGAAACCCATCTTTAGGAATTCAGTCACCCCTTACAACTTTGGGAGCTTTGTGGGGGTTTTAAGGATTCGGTTTTCATAACCGAAATTCAACTAATGTAAAGCTTAGATAACGGAAAAATCATGCAAATAACTATAGATTGGTACATTTTATTAGAATGCGTACTGTATGTATTTATTTAATTCTAGATGACAAAAACATTCAATTTGGTGCACTATTAAAGGAGATATATTAAAACAAACGTATTTTATAGAAACAGTTGCTTTGGTACTCCATTCCTGACATTACGCCTGAACAATTAAAAACGGGTAGATAGAACTTAATTGCTTTTTTAATCAATGCGTGGGAGACTAAATTCGTTTTTTTTCAATACGACTTTTTAGACTCAAAATTAATTTTTCAGTTTAAATGTTTCCAGTTTTTTTTTTTTTTGTTAAGCTAAATATTTCTTTGTACAAAATTTTGTCTGAATTTTAGGTTTTACACGTATTTTGTTTTACAGATATGTAAAATGTAATACAAGGCATTTTAATATTTTACCAATTCCATGATGTTTTTAAAGGAATAAAGCTTAAACAAGAACTTAATTGTACTGTAACTTCACTACTACCAATTAAAAATTATTATTAATTTTATTAAATACATAAATAAAAAGTTTACCTCGAGTAGGATTTGAACCTGCGACCTGCACTTTGCTAGAGTACTTATAATAATTCACTACTACTAAACTACTGACTAAAATGGTACGAAATATTAGTGTGTTGTAAATACAATCTTTGTTAATACGAGTGTAAGATTTTGTTATCAAAATTTGATTTTTGCTTTCTCGGAGTTGGTAGGACACAGGAGCATTAGGCTTACACAACGTCTTCGTTGTAATATCAATACTAAAATCAGAGTGATTTAAGGAAGAAAATTTTATCATGTTTTTGGAAAACATTTTTTAATTTACTGCAGTTTTTACATCACCTTTTCATCAACGCCGGTGATCTGAGTGTATCAGAATGTTACTCTTCATGCTCTAGATGCGTATATCTCTTATTTTATAATGTTCCTAGCCAATAAGTTGCTAATCACAATTATAAAAATTTGCAACTACCAGACAAGGTTATCCTTCAAAAGAATAGGACAGTCGACCGAACTTCAGTAATGTTTATAGAATTCTGAAAACAAGATGATTAACTACTCTGAAAGAAAAAGAAAAGGCCACGTATTTCATTAGTTCCCCAAGGAGGAGAGCAGGATGCTCGAGCTTTCCGAGCTTCTTTAACCATAATCACGGATTTCCAGCATACATACATATGTTACGTATATTGTAACGATATAAACGGGTGGTAGAACGGGATTACAGATAAAATTGGCCTTCTTGCCCCGACTAGCCAGCGTATAGGTGTGGGTATGATGTTGATGAATTTTGCACATCCAGAATAGTAAATCGTACGTAAGTCAAAATAGGGGATGAAGACGTAATCGGTTCGGTTAAGGGCGCCAGAATGTTTGGTAGTCAAAATAAAGGACGTCGTGCCAAAATTACGAGTACATAGCGTGTCTAAACATACAAAAAACATACGCTTACCTATCCGCAATCAATCTCAGGTGTACTGGACAGCTCAGTAAACCACCTGAAATCGGGCTTCAAAATAGCACTACACGCTTGACAAATAAAACCGTGATAATCATTCAATAAAGTTACGTTACTACACCTCAGTGTAAATAATTAGGCATTATATAATAATCAAAACAAAAAAAAACAAGCTATAGAATGCACTCTAAATGAATTAATACTCAACCAGAAATCAAATAAAACACTGAATATCATTAACGCTATTACTCAATAATAAAAAAAACTGTAAATTCGTTACGTTAAAACTTAAACTCATAAACTACCGGTAAACTTGCAATTTGCAAAAAAAAAACTTTTATGTAGCACAAAAGGGTTTTCACAGAATTAAAACAAATTTATAAAACCTAACAAAGCTATAATAAGATAAAAAAATAATATAATATAAATGTGAACACACGATAATGCGTATATAAGATAACAAATTCTTAAGGCGAGGATCCTGCGTAACGCCGTTCTAAATTGTAATATATATATATATATATATATATATATATATATATATATATATATATATATATATATATATATATATATATATATATAGTGGGTTATTTACCCACACCACTATAGGGTCAAGTGCCCTTTAATACTAAAATAAAAGTGTGAAGGCGGAGCTTCAGAATTATGATTCATTTACAATAACTAAACCAAAACAACAACTTAAATTAAAAGATACACGACTCCGCTTTCAAACCTTCGTTAACCACACAAATAATTCGAGGTACACACACAAGAAATCTTGAAAATATTCAATAAAAAAAAATACAATATTATACTACCTTACTACCTAGATTAACACCTCTCCTGTGTTACAACAATTAAAAATGAACCAGGTGGTCGATTACAGCTAGTACGGAAGCGGAATCTCCCTGCTCTGACAAAATGATGAATGCAAATGTTGACTAATATTCTTTTGTACACAAACGATTCCTTGATTGAGTCTCGGTAAAATGTTACTGTATTAATTAAAAACTTCTTTTAAAATAATAATTTGTGCGCTCAACTGGCTTGTTAACTTTTATCTTTTAAATAGTTTTCTTTATACTAACAATCCAAAAGGTTATTAACTTTATTTAAATAACTATAATTTGAATATACTGCGAAAGTTTCTTTATATTTCAACACGCTTTGCACGGCAATTAAGTGGCACTTCAAGAACGTTAATTTAATAAATCCGCAAAAGCGAGATAAACCAATGAGTTCACAGAAGCACTAAAATAACACGACGATGATTTCTAGGTGACTTGAAATCGGCACTAAGTCTAATCCTTTGGTGATTGAACAATTTTAATAAAATCCCTTCACAGGTTTTCTTCCAAAAAGTAGATAACTACCCTTACAACACAAAAGTACGTTCGTTAAACACCAAAAGGTCCAATATATCAACGTTCTAAACCACCCCCTAAAGTGTAACAACAAACGTCACCGTACTGCTACTCGAGAGCACGGTCAATTTCAAAATCATGCAAATTATATCCAGAGATCCATTCGTGCGTAAATTATGAATTTTCTTTAAATAGACAACGATATGATACTACACTAACAGATTGCATTAAAACAGGTTCCATCTGGAGCTTTTTGATGCGGAATCCTAGCTGATAGGCTCGTTTTTGTAGAGCGCTGATGCACATTTGTGGAAAATCATTAAGGTGTTCTTTCAATTTATCCTTCAAGCCTAGTTGGAAATTACTTATTTACATAAAAGTTGTTGATATTTCTTCGAATAATTCCAAGCGTAAAATCGTCGACGTCAGTAGATCGACTTCCATTTTGCACGTCGTTTTTTTAGTAGGGTTTTCACCATATGGGGGCCCTTTATCAGTGCAACCGATCCTCTTTACGGATATTAGTGACACTTCAAGACATTCAAAAACCCTTTAACCCTTTCTAGGGCAAAATGTTGGGGTGTCTTTTTTTTAATTTGAATTTGTAGAAACGTTTATATAGTATTGTGGCACAATGAATATGCATAAAAAACATAATTTTTTATTACACTTGTTCAAAAAGCTGGTGGGAAATTATTCTCCCAAAGACCATCTTGAGCCTTAGGAAATGAATTAATTGGGACAATAATTTCCCACCTGACTACGAATGTATTTTTTATTAATAACTAAGCAACATTACATGAAAGGAAAAATATTTACTGCCAAAACAAAATAAAATGTTAACTTAACTATAAAATCCTACATCCAAGATTTGTTGCACAGTCAGAAAAAGTTAATTTCTATGAAAATGACCAAAACAGCCTTTATACAATTCAACATAGCATGTTTTACAAATTGTATTACTTCGTTTTTCTTTTCTCAGTACTACAAAAGGCACACCGTTTTTATTTTTTTGCAATTCTGGCATATGACAACCCGCATCTTATAGTCGTGTACTATTTTGTATAGTTGGATCTCCATCTGGATGATTCCGTTTCCTACCAACAGCCTTACTAGCTTTACCAGGAGTTAACCTAAGTTACCTATAAGTTCATTAGCCAAACGTGTACGGAACTGTAAATGACTCATCGGCTTTTGATTCTCTTTTTTCATTGTTTCCCTATAAATAATGACGGCATTGACAATAGCGGATTCCAGGGAATAATAAAATACTTTGATCCACCACCGCCTCGATTTTTGAGATATGGAGTAGTGAGACACGTACTGGTCGAATTTATCCACCCCTCCCGTATATACATTGTAGTCTGCTATAGCCTTTGGACAATCTACTGTTTCACGTAAACCTTGAGCATTTTTTCTTTTTGTTGTAGTTATCTCAGAAGGCATATGCATGTTACTTACTACAGTCACCGGTTTTTTACCATGATCGAACCATCTAGTAATACTGCAAAAATGCAGTTACCCCTTTGGAGTATTCTTTATATTCTTTATATATATTTTTTGGGTAAAATTTTCGATCGTTATGGGTTGTAGCTAGTAAACCTTTTACTAGCTGAAGACTACTGAAAAAATTGTCAAAAAATAAACAGTATGATAACCCTTCAAAGGCTTGAGAAAAAAGTTTGACGACATTCTCTCCCAATGATTTGGTACTAGACCCATTACTAGCTTTTCCTGTGTGTACATCAAATGCTAGAATATAATCAAATCTTGAAACCTCTTTTTACGGGCTTGAGTGGCATATACTGTTTCATCGTTGAACGACCTTTGAAAGCCACCATGCTTTCATTTATAGACAATAATCTGGAAGGAGCAAACAGTGTTTTGAAAACAGTTTCAAAATGAGATACAAAAGGTCGTATTTTTTATAATTTATCATAATTGAGAGAACCTCGATCTGGCATAGTTTCATTATTGTTTAGATGCAAATACCGTAAAATCTTAAAAAAACTTTTCAATGCCATGACTCATGTCGCACGATGGACACGAAAATTTTCGTCAGTTGAACAGTACAACCTCATACTGAGGAGATGATGGAATCCCATTATGATCAATAATCGGAAAAAGCTTGCAGTTCATCCAAATCAATACTTAGTTCATTGCCTCGCTGCACCGCATACCAATTAGACTCTTGTACTATTTGGTTTAATATTACTTTAGTCATAATCAAAGAAATATATTCCAAAGGACTGAAACTATTTGGTACTGTTTTTAGTCCAAAAGAGTGACTAAAAGTAGTTTTTCTTTAATTAAAATGAATCAGCGGCTATTTTATTCCACTCGTAAGGTGATTCATTATTTTTTGTTCCTTTTGTTTTTATTTTGAACATTTTTCACAATACTTTCAGACTCAGACTCACTGTCAATAGAATCTTGAGGATAATCTAATCCAACTCTGGTTTTGTTCGGTATAGGATCATAGCTAGGATCATGAAGGGAGTCATCAGAGTCTTCTGAATATTCATTTATATTTTGATTAGTGGTTGATGGCAGTGCCAATGCATTACTATGTAGGAAAGCTGATGAGGCTTCACTGGAAGTGGATACCAACGCCTCACTATTTAGAAAACCTGATATTCTAGTTGCTGCTCTTGATGTAGTTGTAGAGTCTATAATCGTAAAATGTAGAAGGTAATCCAGCCCTAATTAGAAATTATTTACTCACCAATATCGCGATGACCACCAGAGTCCGAATCCCCTGTATCGGAGTTTTCAGCCTGCTTATTTGAAATTTCTAATAAAAGTAATTCTAGTTCAGCCTCAGATAACCCCCGTTTCGGCATAATCCTAAGAGAAGAAAAATATTAAACGTACATGCATACGATATAAATAAGTTGTTTTAGTACCCCCGAGTAAAGTTCAGTCAGTACGCCAGTGGCATTATTATCTTAGCCGATTGATAAACAAACCTGAGCTTTTTGTAGCAGATACCATTATAGCTAATGTGATATAATGTAAGTGGTGTAAATGGTGTAACAAATTTAATAATAAATAAATGTAATAATGAAATACAGAAACAAGAGTAAAAGTTCTCCAAAAACACAAATCGTCAAACTAACTGGAGATACTAACCATTCACCACAAATAATGCCTTCGACTCAAATCGGTAGATTAACATAGGGTGATTCGTTCTTTTGATTTGCTTAATTACCACACACAAAAAAAATAACTCAGCTATCTGCGTAGTATAAACAACGCCTTGAGAAAGATTATGAATATAATTACAAAATCATTAACCCGTTACTGTTTCCCAAAATTATAACCCAGAACATTTCCAAATAATGGATATACTATATATTATATGGGTACACACCACGGAAAAATATGAATTTAATTAACTTTCGCAAGTATTCAGAGCGGATTTAATCCAGCTCATAACCGCTTTACTAACAAAAAAATAAACTAGAGATAAAAATACTTACAATATTTATAATACGTTTCTCTTTTCACGATGAAAGGCTTTCCACTCAATTACCCTGAAAGAGAAGCTTAAAAAAAAATTAATTACGCTAACAGCGCGTAAGAAAATTATTTACATTTACCAAAACAGAAACGTGCGGCCGTTGTACACCAAAGTTATAACAAATACAATTTTAATCGGTAAAGTTCAAATTTTCACCCAAAATCAAAATAATCGTGAAGTAACCTTTATACGGGAATGATACACCTATAGTCATACCAATTTACAGTGCATTAAGATAGCAAATAGCGAGTTTTATCTTAAAGTACGAAATAGCAGTTGAATCGTGACCCTAGTAACTTATATTGAATACAAAATTCCAAGTATATTTACAATGAGAAGTAGCAAGTAGTGAGTTTTATCATAAAGTCAATTTATATTCAAAATGAAAAGTAGCAAATATCAAGGTGATAGCAGTCCTACAATAACTGCTGCATAACAGTGTTAAACAATTACAATGAGAAGTAGCAAGTAGTGAATTTTATCATAAAGTCAATTTATATTCAAAATGAAAAGTAGCAAATAACAAGTTGATAGCAGTCCTACAATAACTGCTGCATAACAGTGTTAAACAATTACAATGAGAAGTAGCAAGTAGTGAATTTTATCATAAAGTCAATTTATATTCAAAATGAAAAGTAGCAAATAACAAGTTGATAGCAGTTCTACAATAACGGCTGCATAACGGTGTTATACATTTATATCTTTATCACGTGAGGAATCAGACTCTGAACAGTAGTAGATATGCAAATGACCGCCAACTACATCAACGATGTGGGTTGCATTCCAAAATGAATATTGAAACCCGCAAGAATAATGTTGCCAGTAACGTCACATGAAGCACTAAAATATTTTGTGTCTGTGTTGAATATTAATAGTACGTTGAGATTTGCATTTACAACTAGTTAGCGTAGGTATGTATATTTATAGTGTGTACTTCTAGTCAATAACTAATCAATTGTTGTTTTAGTACCTTCGTATCACTCCAGATGAGCTATAGTATAATGAAGAAGTCATAGATGTGTACGAAATAAAACATGAACTAATCTGACCTGTTAATTTCAACAGATTACGCTGGTTACTCCACACCAATTCTATAAATGGAAAATATAACCACTATCACGCAAATAGTTAAACAGCACGCATGAAGTAGGTGTAGCTACATGTAACCCAATTTATGGTCCTATCCGAGAAGCCAGTCTCAAAATATGTGACGATTAATAAGGTTTCCTGTTACTTTTATTTTTCGGTTTCTAATTTACTAAAAAGGAAAAGATAGGTACGTAAGAAGAGTAATTTTTCCTTCTAACTCTCCAAATCGATAGATAGTCTAATCTAATCGCACTATGTTGTAAGACGTGCGATAAATGTAAAAACGAGCCTGTTCGAATCTAAAATTTTATACTTGTAGATTGTATGGGTTCCGTTCCCCCGTATTGGACACTATTAAATTTTGTTTAAAATCCGCAAAGTTTGCGATCAATAGAAATAGAAAATTTGGTAGGAATTCCTATTGTGTTGAAATCTTTTACCAGAATCCGAAACAATTTCGTATATTAGAAAATGTAAAAGAAATCCCAAAATTTTCGTAGCGGCGGAGAAGAAAGTGAAAATTTTTGTTATCAAAATCGAATTTGTGATCTATTCAATGTATGTTCAATGAACGATTTTCCTATTGGTTATTTCATACATTAAACCTCGCCCTCTTACGAGAATTTCGTAAACTAACTGAAAGTATTGGTGTTTACAACCATTGCATAGTACAGAGTGTGGCTACACTTTTGGTAAAAATTATTAACATTAACAGGACTTTTGTTAAATTACATAACTGAAGACATGTAAACTACTGCAATGTTTTTCAACACTGAATGTAGGAATTGTACGTTTTGTAGATATCGAGAAGAAGTTAAAATAGATAATTTTATAGCAATTAACAGAATTATGCGCAAAAGAATTTTTATATGTTACAGTAACACTAATAAAATGATCTCGGACGCCAAGTTATTTTTTTTTCAATTATATTCGGAACAACTAAACCGAATTTTACACTAAAAATTTATCAAAATGTAAAACAATAAAAAATATATAACTATGTTTATTAAGTATATAAAGTGAAAGGGTTAAATAAAATATATCTTAAAAACTAATTGTAAAAACCTTAAAATACTAAATAATCATTAAACATTAAATACATGTTACTAAATATACAAAATCTTCTTGAGGATCCCTGGTATTATAAAAAAATGATGCAGAATTGCAAACTAAGATGACGTAATCCTTGTGTAATGCTTTTATGTTATCAGCCACACCCAAAACTGGTATTATCCTTATAAATTTCTTCTTTAAATTGAATAATTCGTTTAATGCATTATCTTGAAATTTTCCAATAAAATTTGCAATCATAAAATGAAAGCGTACGCAACAGTAAAATTAAATGCGTACGTAAGATGTAATTAAAGTAAGAATAAAAGTAACAGTAAAAAAGTGAACTAAAATAAAAGTGCCTGAAAAGAGCAAATGTTTTAATTTTTAATATTACGAGTTAAAAGATATCTTACCATCAAATTAATGGCACTTATCACTAAACTTTAGGTGGAAAACCAAAACAAAGCTTCCTGCTTCAACATTCATCAGGAAGTAAGCAAAATGGATGCTTTCAAAGTTCAATAAAATGATCAGAAAAATAATTTGAAGTCTGAGTATAAACCTTTAAGAAATATATACCCTTAAGAAGATATGCAAATTAAGTTGCCTACCTCATACCTATATTTCAATAATTAAACACTTTTTTCTTATATTTACAACTAAATAAATGAAAGGCCTTAAATTAAGGTATATTTTAATACAACTCAAAAAGGGTTGTTACAGTGAAAATATACTTTTACCAAAAAAGTACAGACTGCGCAGAACAGGTATTATTGTTTTTTTGATGCAACCTAACCTTATTTTATCTTATTTTCTGTGTCTATTCTAATAGTTATCACTGTTATTTGTAAAGTAACCAGTGCAAAATATCAATATAAAAAATATACTTACGTTTGATTTTCTGAATATTTGCGAAATTTTACACAATAATAATAAGTAACAAAAACAACTGGAGTTTCGGGAAACATTAACGGTCAAAGGGATAATTATTTCCCACCTAATAAGAATATGCGCACTTGCATTCCAACCAAATAAATACTAGGCGCCATCTCGTTACAACGTGCTTAATTACATCTTGACCTTCTGTTGTTGGTAGAAAACTGTTAGGCGTCAATGTGTGTGAATTACATGTGGTGGGAAATTATACTCCCAATGACCTCTAAAGGGTTAATAAACAGAATACCGTTCATTTTGCCACGTTTCTCCTTCAGTCTTGAAAAACGCTATTGCACTCAATATCACTACAATTTCACCTTCTGTAAAACATGCTTCGAGAGGCATTTTTTAAAGCAGCTCTGATCACAATTACAACTAAAGTGTAACTAAGGGTAAATTGTAAATTTAAAATGCCATCGTTTATCGACTAAGTTGGCATTTCCTAATATTTCTAGAACCTTATTATTATTAGGTACATCGTAGCATAAGCAGTTCACCTTCACAAACAATTGCTAATTTATTATCGGAGTAGTTAATTAGGCTTTAGAATGCTGTAATCATTACTGAAATTCGGTCAACTTTCCTTTAACTGATGATAAATTTTAGTTACCATCATTTGAATACCATCATTTAAATTTCACAAATAATTTAAAATCTATTGTCTTAGTGATTTATTAACACGTTATACGAAACTAGTGAAAATACCTTTGCTACTCCGAATTTATCAGAGTAGGTACCTAGTTAATTATCTTCAGAATGCTATAAACATTACTGAAATTGGGACAACTTCCTTGTTTTGTTTCCAAGGACAACCTTGTCTGGTAGTTTACAATGCGATAAGTAAATATTTGCAGAGAAAATTATAAAATCAGAGATACATACGAGGGCTACTACTTACATATTGAGAATTGGTAACACTGGTATTGCCAGGTGAAAATTGTCACTGTCATCTTAAAATTTGACATTCTTGAGGTTATACGTACTCAGAACGTTTGTCGTGCGAGCACTATTTGCGTTGTTTACAGTAAGTTGAAAATTTCAGGCCAAATATGTTATTAACTCGTGAAAATTATCGTGCTATGATTTATTATGACCTTCGGCGTGGTCTAACTCAAGAACAATGTATCAATCAACTGAATTCAACTTTTGGCGATGAAGCGCCGTCCACAGCCACTGTATATCACTGGTGCACTGAATTAAAACGTGGACGTAGTTCGCTCACGGATGAAGTTAAAGAAGGTCGTCCAAAATCAGTCGTTGTGCCGGAAAATATCGATGCTGTGCGAAAACTAATTGAAGAAGATCGTCATGTGACATATCACGAAAACGTTTAAGCATTAGTATGACTAGCATACATAAGATTTTGCACGAACATTTGTGTGTTCGGAAGCTGTGTGCACGTTGGATTCCATATTTGTTGACAGATGCTCAAAAAAATGCTCGTGTCGATTGGTGCCGTAAAATGATTTCAAAATACAACTGTGCGTTGCTCAAGCGGTGATGTGAAAACTACAATTAGTTAAAAATGTTTTCCAAAAACATGATCAAATTTTGGTTTTTAGTCAGTCTCATTTTGTTATTGATAGTACAGCTAAGACGTTCGTGTAAGTCTAATGGTCCTGCAACCTACCATTCCTGAGAAAGAAATCGTCTCTAGCGTCTACAAAAATCAAATTTTGAAAATAAAATTTTACACTCGTATTAATAAGGGTAGACTTTGCAATATACTGAAGTTTCGTACTATTTAATTCAATCGGTCTGTTTTTCTGTGCCTCAAACTTACCTACGTCGTCACACTCCCAAAAAACTGGTACTTTGCATTGTTCGGCCGCAGAAATGGGCACTAAAATGGATTATAAAAAAAATAAAATAAACAACGTAGAAATACATTGGCTTTAATTTGTCATCAAGCTCATTCGAATCGGCGCAATAGTTATTTTTCTATTTAGCTTCAATCTGTATGCTTTTTGCGCCGACAGTATATATTTGAACTCCGAAAGTGGATTGGACAGATTCCAAAGTTAACTAACATACTTGGCTAATGAACTCTTGATTCAAGAGCAATTTAACGATATAGATAATGAGCTATATATAAAAAATTTGCAATACGTTTCCTATGTTACTTTTCACATTATTTACACAATTTTGTATTTAGTGATGCGTTCTTAAAGCTTTATTAGAGTAATAACTGATATCTCTTGCGACCTGCCTGTGTCAATTGTAATATTTAATTGCCATAATATGCAATTTCTTTATTTACGTACTGAAATTATCCACTTCCATATCTAATGTTGTTTTGGATGCGTTATTCGGAACATATTTAGTATTTTGAAGTATGTTCGTTTAGCATAATTATTGTTATTTAATGTCTTATATTAAACATTCTGCTGGCGACTCGTAGAGGACGGTTGCTGGATCTCTGTTTCTTGTATTGTGTATAGTGGTTCCACTTTAGCTACTACAGTGATATTCGGTTAATGATCACTTATACTTCTGTTTTGATACCACATAGAACCTCCAAATGCTACTATTGATATTAGAATCATGTTGATTGTTGTAACTGAACTGGTGACAATGTGGGGAATTTTGTATCCATGACGTAGTTTGAAGGTATTTCTGTGCTTCTTCTTTTCCTTTTTCTTCCCCTTCTTTTCGTTATTCTTTTTCTTCGTCTTTTTCTTCTTCTTCTTTTCCTTCTACTTCTTCTCTTCTTTTTTATTTTCTTCTTATTCTTCTTTCCCTCTTTGTTTTTCTAATTGTTCCCCATTGTCAGTTTTGTACAACAACTCTTTTGTTATACATGTGTGGTTGATTACAGTGTGTTGATACGTTTGATCTAGTTTCCAATTACATATGCGCTTCTTTGAACTTAGGATGTTTTACTTGGTTTGTATAACACAATCATAGTGCGGTTTATTGCTTGCTACCTTTGAATATGATGGCTATTATGGTTGGCTGTGTTGTAATAAGCATCCACGAGTTTCTTACCAAATTACGGATCACTTAATTATAAAGACTATCCCAATTCCACTTTTTGGGTTTATGGTTTCGCACTTTTATTTCTTTTTTATACAGGTCGGAACCTTTCAACCACAGTTATTGTCATCGACAAATGATAATAGATATAAGACATTAATTAAAATGAGAAATAAGTATATATGAAGTGTATATTTCAAAACATAAATGTAGTGAAAAACGGAACGTACGGTTTTATTTTTAGTATTGCCCATCCCTTGCCACCACCTTTTTCCATCTTTCTGACAGTATATGAATACCGCATCGCAAGAATGCTACATCTTTCAAGCTAGCCACGATCCGTTGAAATTTTTAGTATCTTTATATGAAGAGCAGTTTGAACATTCAAACGTAAGCTTAAGCCCGCGTCCTTATCACGATGCCGCGCAGCGAGGACGACGGGATCTGGATCGACCAAGTGGATGACTTCGGAGGGACACCGAGCACCGACGCGCCGATTTGGTATGCATCCGCCTTGCCTAGCCGCCTATCATATCCACAGCGACGGAAGAGGAGAAGAGCAAAGAGGACGCCGCCGACAGATGTCGCCTCGTTAGTGGTGGTCCCACTAAGGTCTCCGACGACTTCAGGGCACAGAAGAAAAAGCCGAAGAAGACGCCGAAGGTTCGCCAGCCTACGCCGCCGACACGGGTTCGAGGCCCTCGAACGCTACACGGACAGCCCTGCAGCGATGGAGCAGGCAGCAAGAAAAGACGCCAGGGAGAAGGTGCGGTAATCCTTCGTCAGAAGAAAAACTGAATCGCGTTCTCCCGAGAAATGGACCGACAGCGGATCGCCTTCACGAGGGCGAAGGCACTCAGCGAGGGAATCCTGATTCAGCCTGCCTCACTCCAGGACCGAGACAGACTGATTAGTTATATGGATAGGTGTGGTACTCTGTATCACACCTACCAAGTAAAGAGCGAGCGATTTACTAAGGTGGTGATACGCGGCGTGCCCATAGAGCTATCCGAGGTCGACGTTAGCTCAGAGCTAAAAACGCAAGGTATTAATGCTCTCTCTGTTTTTAGGATGAAGCAGCGAGGACGCCCGATTCCCCTCGTGATGGTGGAGTTGCCGTCCGAGGACGACAGGAAGAAGATCCCGGAGGTGCAGCACGTCGCCCGCCTCCGAGTCACCGTTGAGGATTTGCGGCGGAAGTCTGGGATCGGGAAGTGTCACCGGTGTCAAGGTTTCCGTTACGCACAGAGTTGCTGCAGGGCGGCAGCATGCTGTGTCAAGTGCGCCGCCAATCACCACAGCAGTGAATGCACAAAACCCCGCACAGACCGGGCAAAGTGAGTTAACTGCGGTGGGGACCACCCCACCAGCTACAGGGGAAGCCCGGAGTTCCCTCGAGCTCCGCAACGGAAGAAGATGGAAAGACATCAGAAACCGGACTGCGTCAGTTACGCCCGAGCGACAGCAGGCAAGGTTGAGAAGGCGGAAGTACCGAGAGCGGCTACCGCCGCTCTCGTTACCCCGCCTGCTCAACCCGCCTCAGGTTTCGACGCCATATTGGGCCTCCTCTGATATGGAGAAGGCCCTACCAGTCTTCCGTAAGGTGGCAGCGGCACTCGTTCAGGCGCAAACTGCGATGGACCTGTGGGGAGTGATACTCTCTCACGGTTCAGAGGTGGTTGCCCTTTTCGGGTAATCATACGAATGTTCGAAGCGAAGTCTGATACCCCAGATAAGTATACAGTATCGACAATTTAATTTATTCTGTTCTGTTAAAACCGACAATGTTTCACTCAACCAACACAACACAACCGAGCGACAACAGGACAGTCCACACAACGTACTCCAACATTACCACATCTTCACAACTCATCTTTTTTTCCGAACGACCAACAATTCAAAGCACAACACTGTCAACAGGAAATCCACACGACACGCTACCCAACAACTTCGCAATCCACGCACTGAAGAAGGAGAAGATTCCTGAGCAGCGCACCACCAATATAACACAATGCACATTTATTATTATATTTAATTTTAAGTGTGATATGTAGTATAAAAATGAATTGTTAATTTCTAAAGTTTTTAATAAACTTTGTTGAACTTGAACTGAACGTCGATCGAAACAAGCGGAAATCAGAAGGAAGCATGTTTGGAGAATACGGCGGGTGGGGCAAAACTTCCCAATGAGTGTAGGCTGTGACCGGCATAACATGTACACGAGCACTATTATGTAGGAATACAATTTTGGCGTACCTGGAGTAGTGTTTGGCGCGCTTTTCCTTCAGTGCTCCACTCAATATCATTAGTTGTGTTCGATAAACAACCCTAGTAATGGTTTCGTTCGGTTTGAGCAATTCAGAATACACTACACCAAGCTGACTCCAACAAAAACAAGAGCTTTTCCATGAACATTTGGCTTAGCGGTAGATGTTGAAGGTCATGTGGTGCCCATGATTTCTCCTGGATTATCACTGTAAATTCATCGTTCATCACCAGTAACTATACGGTGCAGAAAAATTTTTTGTTATGCCTGACAAACACCATTTCATATGATAAAAATCGGCCTTGAACGTTTCTCGGCGTCAGTTCATATGGAACCAAATTTCCTTGTTTTTAATCATTCGCAATGATTTCAATTATGAGTCTTCGTACACTTTCAGCCTTCCGCTGCGTTCTCTGCCTCTGATGTCAAATTCACAGCTCTTAAACTTTTTATAGCACTCACCACAGGCAGCCGCACCATATGCTTCTACAAATTGAAGAAGTAAATCAAAAGTTGCAGAAAATAACACTAATTCGGCTCAAAAATAAATATGTTCCGACACAAAATAACATATTGTACGGACATAAAATCACTAATATTTTAAGGTTATGTTAAACAATATAATTGAACAATGTAATTAAATCTCTTAGACATCTAGTAAAGAGCAATTACCGCTTAATATTACACTTATGCGTAAATTGTGAGAAATATTGGTAGTAGTGGTACACGACGAAACCGCGCTAGTGACGTATAGTGCTCATAAAAGTAACCATGTTGAGTCTAGCTATAATGCAGCTGGGCGTGGTCGTGATAAAACGTGGCTGAAATTTGATTTCACCCTCCCTAGAGGGTGTAAAGCAATGCCTAAAATCGTCAATAAAAACCATACAAGCGCCACCACGATCTTAACTGAGATGTTAATCCTGGCAGATACTGGATATCAAGAGGTTCGCTTACTAGCTACATAAAATTCTTCACTTTATGTATACACCTCGTGTTTCTTTTTGTAAATGTACGACCAAAATATTATCAATCGCAACGGAACCATTTGTTCCACCCGCGTAAAAATATAAACTAGTAATGATTATCAACTATAATCCAGAATTGATAAATAAATGACATTCTTCATCTTTAAATGAATTCTCAAGCTCCGTCAGTTTATGTTGGACTATAATAATAAAAACATATCGCTATTCAATTAACGTTAAAAAGAACACAATACCCAAAACTTAAATATTATGAAACACACGTTATTAGAAAAGTATGCATGCACCCGAAATATTTGTGTCAAAGATTCGTAAATATTTTATAAATGTTTTTGAGTTGAGCGTATATTTCCAAAAATCACAAACTTTCCTTACAAAGAGTAAATATGAATAGTCCATAAACGTGATACTAAAAGCAATGTTATTTAATACCTTATCTTTCAAATGAATAAACTTTGCTTCAGTAAAAAACATGCGTCTCTTTGCAACTAGTTTCTGATATCAATGGTGTTTTAATCTTTCAATAATACAGGTTTTTTTTCTTGCCAATTCAATTCCAAGCAGGCAATCCGTAATGAAAACACTTCAATTGCTACACAAATGTTTATGTTTAGTTGATGTTTTGCTTAACTACAACTGCACGATTAGTCAACATTACATTAAACAAGTATGCTAGCAGACCCTCTACATGTGCACTACTCTGAACGTATGCCATAACCGTGTTGATATTATCTCGTTCAATCAAAACCAGCCACTCCCTTGCGGTTTAAGTGTCACATGACTTTGCGAAGAAGAAATTATGAAACGCTTTCATTGCTAGGGACACTTCTTCGTCTATACCATCCTGAAATTGGAAGGAAATACCCAAACTGAATATTCAAATTCACTCAACAGAAGATTCAAAGTTACATTCATATTTTTATGATAATCCTCCGCGTGGACGATTCCTTTTTCAGCACAAAATAGTAAATTATAATGCTGTCCGTCCTTTAGTCACACGACAAATGTTTGCCTTTTCATTACAGTTCATTTAGATATATACCATATACGTTACATAGGGAAATTGTGTTTAATCCTGACTTCTAAAACATTATTATATTACGCACTACTCTATTACGTTATTTTTTAATATATATTATTTCTTAAACAGATTCAATACGATGAGTGAACAGATGCACCAGAGCCGTTCTTGCGTGCCTAAATATAGATCAAAAACTCGAAACAAATATTCTCTAATCACTCACTTGTCCGCCCTAAATATACTCAGTGACATGGAAATTGCAACACCAAGAAGGGGCAGGAATTTTTTTACTACACTTAGCAGAAACGATTAACTACCAAAAGGTAGCAATTGATTACAATTTCAAAGAAAAAGAACAAAATATAGACATAACTTTTATTAATAATGGGTTGGTTACCCCTGTTGGTTACACACTTCTCCACTCGCCGTGGCATTGATTCTAGCAGATGATCGTTGTCCTCTTGAGGTATTGTGTCCCAAGTCACCCGTAATTTATGCTGTAGAGCTTTCAGCGTCTGTGGAGGATGCTGAAAGTTTCTCATTCTTCTACCCATAAAGTCCCAAACATGCTCGATGGGCAAAAGGTGGAGAAAACAGGGTGGAAATGAAAAGATATTAACACTATCCTCTGCAAATCGGCGCAAAGAACGTCTTATAATATGGGGACAAGCATTATTCTGCTGCAAAAGTGAGTCTTCCAACTGCTGAAGACATGGAAGAATATGGGATTCTACCACCTCATCCAGATATCGTTGGGGGTTCATACTGCCTCGGATGAATACTAAACGACACCTACTCCCATAAGTTATATAAGTTATAGCATACCATACCATAATCTCTACATTTTGGTGCACATGCCTCACAACAGAAAATTCTACATTTCGGCGATACGAGTATATCTCGTGTTGTGCTGATAATTATAAGTTATTTGCTACGTACGATATCCATAAATTGACGAACAAGTCGCAAGTTTCCACATGTAGGCGCTACTCTATTTATATAAAAGCCAAACGCAGCTGTGAATTCTAGTTGTTGTTAATAACCGCCATATGTGGTAGATTAGGCAAAGGACTTACGCGTCAGCTTGTTTAGAAACTCTGCCAGACTATCAATCTGAGAATAAATCTGAATCGCCACCAGACGTCGGATTGCGAAGTAGATAATTTTGATTCTAGTTAGTAAGTTTTGCCTCGAATAGTGGTTAAGATAGTTACAATAATTCTAAAAATAACAAAAATGAAGGGAGTACCAATAACAGTGATAAAGAGCAAAATCAAACAACTTCGAAATCTGAAAAAGTACAAAGGTGATTTTCGATGGATCTAGATGTCATACAAGTCGAAGTATGGTTCTCTTTGGACAGTGATTGCCGCTAGTAAGCCTTCTGCAGGACTAATCGCTCAGAGAAACGTTCTGTTTATGCCAAACAGAAAACAAATGTTAGACAAATAAGTAGCTTTTGGAGGTTGTTGATAGCTAAAACGAAAGTTAAGCAAGAGAGAATTTAGGAAGTTGTCCTACGAGAAACTGGATTTTTTTTTCACTTATAGTATTCCCGAACAAACTAAGATTTTCCTAACGTGCTAAAGCACTCACGAACACTGGGAGGGTTTAGGGATATTGTTTGGCTGCCGAGAAGTGTTTATGAATGGCTAGCTTAAATTGACTTAGGTCAAAGTTTGGAGGAAAACAGGAACTGGGTAGTGCATTTCACAATTTGGTCGCCGTGTGAAAAAATTTAGATGTAAATGTTGTGACAGGATGAAATTTTGAGTCCGTAATTATGGTGTGAATGGGCAAACCGAGTGTTTCTAGCGAAGATGGTCTGCAAAGGTATTAAGAAGTGTATTTCGGAGGCACACTTGCCAAGGTAATAGCGATAGAACAAGTAAAGAACCGAAACTATTCTTCTGTGCTCAAGAGGCTGTAGGTCTGAAGTCAGAGGCGAGTTATTTATAAGCCTAATAGCTCTTTTTTGGATGCGGTTTACCATATCAAGGGCGTATTGGGGAGCACTGACCCAGAGGTGGGAATTGTATTCCAGATAAAGTCCAATTTGAGCCTTATACAGTAAAAGGAGTTATTGCGATGTGAAGTACTGTTTAGATCTGTATGGAAAGCCGAGTTTACGGGAAGCTGTTTTGCTGGCTGACAAAATGTGGTCAACCCATGAAAGGTTCTATGATTTGAAGTTTGAAAACTTGAGTTCTAATCCATTCATTTTTAGAGCAGAAAATGGTCGATCTTTCTTGGTGGACACAAGGCAACACTGCGTTTTGTCGGCATTGAACGTGAGTAGATTATTTCTTCCCCATTCAAGAACACGTTCTAAGTGACTGTTGATTGAGGCTGCCATTTTCACCTTTACGTCCTGTCTAGACTAATTGTTGTAGGAAAACTGAAAATAACTAAAATGTAGGGTGCTGTCATCCGCAAAGCAATGGATCGGGTTAGTTGTTGAGAAAGTGAGGTCATTTATGTACAGCAGGAAAAGTGTGAGAGCAATCACTGTTCTTTGGGGTACTCCCGCGTTAATAGTAGCTTATTTCGAAAGGAAGCCATCGACGACAACGCGTATACGTATTTTGTCAGGAAGGCCGGATATCCAATTGTTGAGCGAATCGGGTAAGCAGAACGAAGTGAGCTTGGCAAGTAGGCAAACCTAGCTAAAAGCTTTCGAAATATCTAAAACTACTAGTTGGGTGACATCAAAGAAGATCACCTGTTGAACGAGACTGTCTGAACCTATACTGGTGGTCGTGTAAGAACTTATTGGACTCGAAGAACGAAAGTAGTTGGTGGTTGATGGCTTTCTACATGATTTTCGACAGAATGGAAGTGATAGCTATTGGTCGATAGTTTGAGGGATCGATTTTGTGGCCCTTTTTAGGAATAGGCTGGACATTTTCTAACTTCCACGTTGAGGGAAACTCTCCAGATGACATGGAGATCGAATAGAGTTTGGACAATACAGGTACTAGCTCGGGGTAGCATTTTTAAAGACGATAGCTGGGATACCGTCAAGGCCAGTCGTCTTATTTGGGCCAAGCTTATTGATAATTGATTCCAGGAGCTTGTAACGAAAGTGGATTGGTTTAATAGCGTATGGGTTAGATTTTGGCGACGGCACAGTTTTACCACAATCATTGAGACCTGAATTTGATGCAAGGTAATCGACGTAGAGGTAGACTTTTTCAGTAGGATCAGCTACTACAGCTCCGTCGCGTGACGTCATGGGAGGAAAGGAAGATGCACTAAGGTTTTTACTGATGGCTTTAGCTAATGACCAAAATTTACGACCACCCAAAGGACATGAGACTAATTCTCTGCATTTACGTTCTTCAAACATCTTTTTGGCCTTGGTGATGATACTTTTGCAACTATTCCTTGCGGCAATATAGTTGGCGTGATTTTCGGTAGATTTATTTGATATAGTGTTTATACTTTTGTGATCATGCATCAGTGCAAGCCCTATTAAACCATGGTTGGGAACGGGCATGACCTGCACGATTATGTTTTTTGGATACCCATCAGGATAACTTCGGTTATTGAAAGAGCATTTTTTTAAGAGGAGGACCATTTAAATCAATAGTCACGCCAGGGGAAGGTTGTAAAAAATATCGCAGTTCGCCCCAGTTAGCTGGTTTAAAACACCACATAGTTCTATCTGGTTTTCGAGTAACAGTGGGATTAGATACAGAGGAAGTTATTTCGATTAGGCAGTGGTCTGATTCACCACGTGGGGAAAGGACTCTTGTTTTATACACAAGTGGGTTGGTTGTAAGGAATAGGTCCAGGAGATGTAGAGTATGGCAAGGGTTGTCAAAGATTCTGGTTGGTTCGGAAATGATTTATGTGAGATCACAGGATACAGCAAATGCTTCTGCACTAGGACCTGCGGGATTAGTGTTAGATGAAAATTGAAGCCATTGGAATTGTGGACATCAAAATCTCCCAAAATTGAAATATTGCAAGATGGGGACTGTGATAAGAGGTAGTCTATTTTCAGACTAAGGTAATCAAAAAGATCTTGGAAGTTGTTACCATTGGGAGATCTATACAAACAACGGAAGAATTTCACAAATTGGGGCTCACAATGTTTGAACCAAATCGCGTCAAATTTGTTGTTTTGCAAAGTGGACATCTTCTTACAAGTTACGTTGTCCTCGGTATACGCACATACTCCGCCTTTAAGGCGAAAGTTAGAGGGGAGGTTGTATCTGGGAAATTGTGGGTCTGGCGAATCAGTACCTCCAGAGGAGGCTTGTGTTTCTGATAGAAACAGAATGTCCTGTTGCACTTGTTCACGGTGTTGAACAGCATTAAGGTTCGACCTGATACCACGTATGTTGCGGTAATGAATCCGGATGGTGGTACTTTCGATGACCGAGCTCGCTTGATTCCTGCCCTCCCGGGCATCCGAATGGGGCAGAATTTTATTCCTGGCAGATCTTGTTCTTCTTAGTCTTGATTTTGGCATTGACGAATTTTTGCCCCCCCCCCCCCAGAATCGTTGGGACAGATCGACGACTCGATGTGAGAGTGTGGGCGTCTCGCCCTACTCACCTGTGGTATATCAATTGTTTTATAACTTGTCATTTTAAGTGTTTAGCCGTTAAAACGCCACGCTTGGCAAGTTCGTGTTGGCGAGTACATAAGGAATAAAGAAGAAAGTAACCGGCAGCCCTTACCGAGCTCAGAAAATTGGAACACCAACATGCCTTCCACCTTTGAAGTTGTAGAACAGGGGTGGGCAAACGGTCGATCGCGATCTACCGGTCGATCGCGAACAGCTCGACAGTCGATCGCAGACGCAGACATTTTAAATAATTTTCTAGGTTAATTTAATTTAAAATGTGTACCTACTAAAAATTTAGTAGGTGATGAAACATGAATTTAAAATTAAACATGTATCTATTCTACAGCTGACATGACTAATTCTCAAGCAGTGCTTCTACCTACTCCCTTCTACTCATTCTGTGTAGGCCTGTAGGCGTACGCACTTTTTATTTTTACTCCCCCCTACATCCCTTGTCTTGTTGCTGCGTTTGCGGTGAGCTGCACCTAGCTGTCACAGTCACTACTCAGAGTGCATACGATTTACAGTTGCTTATTAAGAGTAGTAAATTGATTGAACGTATTTAATTTTGGTTTACTAATATAGAATATTTTATATCGAAACTAATTTCAGGTAAAATAAAATTTTCGTTTAATATTCTATCTATATTTCATCATTTTAATTTTAGATAAAATAAAAATGAATAAGAAAACACAAAAAACGTACCATTTCCATAAGGAATGGGAAGAGCTTTATTTTTTTACTATGCATCGGGATAAATGTCTATGTTTGATATGTCGTGTTACATTTTTTGAGTTTGCACAAAAATTATGCAAATGATTACCCTGTTAATACCGAATTAAGAAAACAAAAAGTAAAAGAATTAAGAAATCAATTAACGGCACAGCAACTTTTGTTTCAAAAGCCTATGCATCAATCCAAAATGGCAACTGAAGCATCTTATGTCATATCATACGTTTTGGCAAAACATAAAAAGCCTTATCGCGATGGGGAAATTTTTAAGGAAGCTTTTCTTGATGGCAGCGAGAAATTATTTTGCAACTTTAAAAATAAAAGCGAAATTCTCAATGCAATTAAAGATTTGCAACTTTCTCGCAGAACTGTAACTCGTCGTATTGAAAATATGAATAAAAATGTAACTCGACAACTAGAAGATGACATACAAAGTTGCCGATTCTTTTCGTTGCAGTTTGACGAGTCGACAGATATCGTTGATACTGCACAATTAATTGTTTTTATAAGAATGGTTTTTTGCGATTTTTCCGTAAAGAAGAATTTTAACAATACTTCCGATAAAGGGACAAACTCGAGGTGCAGATATGATGGCAACTTTTATGCAATTTGCTGAAAAAACTAATTTGCCTTTGCATAAATTGGTTGCTATGTCTACTGACGGAGCACCTTCTATGATTGGTAGAAATAATGGATTTTTAGCGCTTTGCAAACAAAATGAACAGTTTCCTGATTTCATATCATTTCATTGTATAATTCATAATAATGCCTTATGTGCAAAAATATTGGATGTTAATGATATTATGGATGTGGCAGTGAAAATTGCTAATTCGATAAGAGCGCGAAGTTTAAGGAGGCGTCTGTTCCGTAGTCAACTTGAAGACAATGACTCGGAATATGAAGATTTACTTCTTTTTTGTCATGTTAGGTGGCTCAGCCGAGGAAGCTTTTTGGAAAGATTTCTCAATCTTTTGCCTGAAATTATTGCATTTTTGGACACATTGGGAGAAAAATATGAACAACTGGAAGATCCAGTATGGGTAAAAAAATTATCATTTCTTACGGATTTTATGGGCCATTACAACTTGCTGAATTTACAATTACAAGGAAAAGGAAAAAATATTATTGAGTTATTGGGTTCGGTAAATGCTTTTAAAGCAAAATTAAAACTTTTTGCTTCGTAATTAAAAAGGCAAAATTTTAAATATTTTCCATACTTGGAAAAACATATTGAACTTACTGGTGAATGTAATATTGACATGTTTTGTTCTGAACTAGAAAATTTTCATCAAGAATTTGAAAGACGATTTGTAAATCTCAATAATCTTCAACCAATTTTTGAATTTATTTCAGTTCCTTTTGGAGAATTCGATAACGAGGATCTTTCATCAAATCTAGCTCATACTTTTCAATTGAATTCATCGGATCTAGAGTTCGAAATTTTAACAATACAATCAGATATAATTCTGAAAGCACGTGCAAATGACAATTATTTTTGGAATTTATTACCAGAAGGAAAATATCCATTATTGAGATCGGTGGCAATGAGGATATTTGCATTTTTTGGTTCCACTTATCTGTGTGAAGCAGCGTTTTCTCAAATGAAAAACATCAAATCGCAATTTAGGAGTTCTCTGACTGATGACCACTTAATGGCATCTATTCGATTGTGCATCAGTGATTACAAACCTAACTTTACCAGACTTGTTGATGAAATGGAATGTCACGCATCTACATCAAAAAATTAATCCCAAATATTTACCAATCAATGATATTGCACAAAATAGTAAATGCAGTGTATTTAATATATTATTATCAATAAAGACCTTAATTAAACTTTTAATTGTTCTTATTTTAACCCATTTTTCGAAGTAGATCGCGCATAAATTAGAAAAATTAATGTCGATCATACGAGTATTAAGTTTGCCCACCCCTGTTGTAGAATAATACAGCTGAAAAGGAAGTATTAATTAGTTTACATTGCATCGTACAAGAAAAAAAAAATTTTTGTACGATTGATGAATAAAGTAATTGTACTTAAAACAAAGCAGGATATTCATTAACATAATCTAATTAAAAGGATCGTGCATAAGTTATATAGTACCCCAATCTGCTTATGGTTAGCTGCGTGTGTTGATAGCTTTAAGATTGAAGTACGTTGTTTACTATTGTTTATTATTTAGGTTCCAACTGGTGTATTATTGGCATTTTAAACTAATCAACTCTGTTTACTATTGTCGCGAAACTTAGCTTTTCTATTTTTTTTAACTTCCATTTTATCCAACTGAAGGGCAATAGTAAATAACGACAATGGCCACGTTAGCCCTCCCGACTTTAATTACCTACTTTTAGGGTCAGTTAATTACACTTAAAATTAAACGTAGTAACAATGGTGAAAGTTAAATTACATTTCAAATTTTCTGTCAAAGAACGCGCCCTTTTTATTTATTTAAGGAACCATTTCACACATTACAAAAATTATACTCTTTCGATTATTATTATTTTCGTTTATTATTAATTTTCAAATCGACAAAATCTATTCAAAAGCATCGTACTTCGTATTTAAGTTAAATTTAAGAAAAAAAAATTTAATTTAGAATTCCGATTTACAAACTAGAACTAGTTATTTGTTTATTTTATCTATTCATATGCTTCTGTTTTAAATTTTGGATTACGGATTCGATTCAGTTATTTATTTTTATCATTTAATCTAATACAATGATTCTTATGACAATGCTTACGCCTGGGTTTGTTATATAAAGAGGTTTATTAAATACAAAGCTGTGCATTTTTATGAATCACATTTGGTCTATTTTTCCTACAATTAGAGATATGTATTAATGACTGTTACATACTCCTCGCTGGCGTGGGATAAAATAAGTTATTTTATCGGTTCCATTCGAAGCTTCTATCGTGATTCATGTGATGCTAAAATCTTAGAAGTGGATAGTCTATGGTCTAATCAGTGGGGTCCTTCGTTCTTCAAATAATCAATCTCTAAAGTCTACGCGAAATAATTGTCTGGAAGCTAAATGCAAATTCACGCAATATATGGCTAGTAATCTACACAAAATTGGTATCAAATTTTGGCTTGCGGTTGATACCTTCTGAATGGTTTTCTTTATCTGGCAAAAGACGAAGCAAGAGCAAACAATCAGCCACTCTGGAAAAATGTAGTTCTGCTAATTTTAGAACCATACGTAAAAAACGGGAGAAATGTTACTACGGACAAATGATAAGCTCTACAAATATTCACATGTAGAATTGAAATTGGTGAGTGAGTTAGAACTTTGTGTATTAGGTATTTATGAGTAATCACCGTTAAGCGTACATCTTAATAAGTACTGGTAATGGCACAGAAATTTACAGAGAAGAGAAGACTAATATGTTGTAAGCTTAATTCCGAGCAAATCGAAGCTCTGAAATTACTTGCACGAGTTAGGTTCAACGTATTCCCGAAAGGTCACAATCACATCGCACAATTTTTAATAGAAAAATCATCTTTGATGAAAGGAAACAGATATATGGACCTACTAATGAAAGGAATAATGCCCGCCCTGAAAGAAATGATTAACCCTGAGAACATGCAAAACACGTGGAACCAACAGGGCGGCCTTCCGGTCTATAATGCACATTATGTGCAGTATTTTAGAAAAGGAAGTTTTAATGAGAGAGTTATTTCAAATGATGGATCAATACAATGCTTTGCGAGATTATCCGACCTTACCCCCCTTGCCTTTCATCTGTGAGTTGCGAAGTATTTAATTTCGAACCACCAGAGACTTTTGAAACAAAGAGTGCTGAATGTGCTAGGATCACATGTAATGAAACAAGCCTCACATTAGGTACCAAGTTGTAAAGACTCAAAGGCAATTCGAGCCCCACGGGTTGGGCGTTAGATTCTAATGAAACGGCAAATCTGTGCCGATACTTCATATAAATTCATTACTGGTAAAGACTGAATTTCTCAATAATATGCTAACTGTAACTAAAATCAGTCCCTTAATTTGTTTCTAGAATCCTCCGATATAATAATATTATAGTCACTCAAGTCTATCGGTTCATGTAAAACTCTGTTTAACTTTATTAGTTTAATTAATTTCACTAAATCGATATCTGACCTATAATCTTAAATATTGATTCAAATTTGAATTAATCAAAGTAGCTGAACCAATTTGTATTAATAATTCATGTATAACTAGTATGCCAAGTGATTCTCCTGTTTAAGAGACAATGAAGAATTCCAGTGTTAAATTATACCTATTGATCACTTTAAAATATATAATAATTAAAGTAATGAAAACTTACATTGATCTCTTGGATGTTAACTGCCAACATGTTAGAAAGTTTATGTCACAATCAATTTAAGAATTTCTGAATTTCTAACCACATTACAAAGTTAGACCAGGTTCCTGTTTTCAACTTAACATAATGGTGCTATCCACAGGAGTACATTTGATTACCTAAATTTTAAATTAAACATTAAGTACAATTGTAACAACTTTATTAAAAATGATTTTATGGACATATACATTGTAATTTCTTATACAAAACTTATCAGCCCTACAATCTAACTCATTAAACTATATACATATAACTCAGTTGTCCAGTTCCAATGCTCACGACAATGGTTTATTTAATCAAATATATCAATAATGAATATTAAAAGTTTAACTATATCAGCACGCGACCATTGTCTTGTCTCAAGAATATATAAATAAACATAACATCTCCCTGACAAACAATGAGTAATAAAATACACCCTGAACATATAATTTCCTTAGTTATAATGAAAACGCATTTCACATACTACTTTTTTTTACAGATTTTGCAATTGTCTTTGATCTATGGCCACATTTTTAGTTTGGCATTGCCTTCGCTTGTTTGTCGAGGCGACTCATTTTGTTGATATGCAGTGTATGTTCTTGTACGTACGTACTCACTCCTGAGCTCAACGGTGAGTTTCAAATATATATTTTCGACGACTTATGTTTTCATTAGTCCACAAGTTTTAAATTATCCATGAATTTTCTTCTGCAAGTGTGTTGCAATATTCTTGTAGATGCCATCTCCCGGATGACGATTTGTTGTATAATTCCTTGCCATTTGGTCCAAAACATCTGCTCCAAAATGAGTATTGTAGAATTTTACGGTTTCTGGTAATTTCTTCTGTCCCTCATCAATAGTTCGAAATGTATGGATGCTACTGAGAATGTGCACATTTTTCGATCTTTTCACGTATCGTCACATACAAAGGCCTTCGTAGAATACAAATCATTTCTCGGTTTTTTATAGCAGCTGGTAAAAATCTTCTACTTCGATTCACGGTTCCAACTGGTGATGTCGACCCTTTTGGAAACTTTTTACCAAATTGAGAGATGTAAAAAGTTATCTACAGTTACATTCCTCCACTTTTTAGGAAGGGTTTCATTAATTTCATCACAACATGTTTAGATAATAACATATTGGTTGGTCTTCAATCGTTCTTGCCCAAGTAAAGAAATCCATTCAATATATATTTTTTCTCGCCAACTGCAATTTAAAACTTTATACAAAATGTATCCGGTTTATATAGCTTTTGTAGAAAATAGTTGTTGATCAATTATAATATTTGCTCCTGATTTATAGCACATAATACAGTTACTCACAAGGTTATTCCATACTTCAGATACTGCTGCAAGCTTACCAGATTTTTGACGATCTCGACGAGTTGATTTTAAGTTCGAATCGTATAAATCGCTTTGCTTGATTGCATGTATCTATGGACATTGTATCACAAATGAAATTAGGGACCCATGTTTTGTTCCACAATTGATCTACGGGAAAGTTTTTAGCACCATTGATCCCACGAGCGTACAAACAAGGTATAAACGTATCTAACTCTTCCAAATAAGTTGTCCATAGACTTCCACCCAGTTGTCTACTTACTTCAGCTTCAGTACACTTCCTAATATTACGCATCATAAAATTGTCAATAAAAAGCCTCCAAACACTTGCACAAGTGTTGTCAACGTTTCGTTTAGCATATCCGATTGGCCCAGCTTCTTTTCTATGTATGTTATGATGAGATATACGTCCACAACTGCTATTCAAGTCACTCGGAATTCTCCATTTAGTACCGTCAGCTACAATATATTCTACACTTATGTTTGGTGTTCCTGGAAAACTGGATAAATGCTCATCTTCGTTACCATCACTACTGGGGTTCGACAATGCATGTTCCAAAATGTATGATGTACCGTCCTCTGAGGACACTGCACTAATCACAACGATTATCACCGTCGGAATCGTACAAATTTAAATTATCAGTTTCATATTGCAGTTCGGCTTCAGTAAGATATTTCGACATCTTGAACGTAAAGTACCTGACTACAACAGTTGATTCCAAATGTACGAGTATTTATACTTACTAATTCTTCAAAACTTAAAGGTAGTGGGTAGTTATTGAAAATACCATTATTGGAAACTATTATACTTCTTAGAATGTTAATTAGCGGTAAATATGAATGTTTAGAAATTTGTCTAAAGCATGCAGATTAGGAAATAGTTGTGCGGTCATAATGACCGCAACCGTCCTTAAAGGTAATTATGATAAGCAAAGCAATTATATGCACAATGCAAACAAAAATTCCTAAGAAATTATATCATTAATCAGGAAAAGTAATAAAATTTTGTTAATATTGGAACGAAAGAAAAAAGTTTGAAGCGAATTATAATTGAGATCGGTCATTTCGACCGCATCCGTACTTCTAGTACCTGTAGTAAACGTTATCCGATTATAAAGATTTGTTGTATAACAATATGTTTTTACATGCTCTAGCTCTAAATATTAAACACTTGTTTAATCGTTTTCATTTAAGCAAATGGAAACATGAGTTCTGAACCCGCCATAATTAAATTATTTGAAATAAAGTTTCAAGTATTTGTATGAGCAACGTACAGTTAAAATTACGTTCGATATAAGTGCAATTAATATTCATGAAAGGTATAGCGTTACTGAATAAAATGCATTACGTAAATAATTCTATGGTAAGCAGTAATGTATCAAAATATATTTTAACAATATGATCAAGGAAAAACTAAATTCAATTTGCTTCTCTGTGTTTCCGCAATACACTCTTACATTATTTTTACAATTTCATTAGAGAATACTTATAATATTGTATTGTATCAGTTTACGTAAATACTGCGGCAAATATTTCTGATGTAAAAGAATTATATTATTATTTGGCTCATGTTTCTTAGCTGTTTTTACTGTTCGTGAAAATATATTATTTAAAGTTATTCCTTTAATACAATATTTTAATATTCAAGCTGAAGGTGTGGTTATATATCATAAGACGTATAAAAAACTGGGACGCAGATTTTCATTAAACTTTAACATTCGTCTACCTAGTAAATCAATACAACAATCGCTGTTAACCTAAATAAATACTAAATATGTAATAATAAATAGTAAATAAAGGGTGTTGATAGATGTCTCAATTATTTTGGTACACATTATTTTAAAACATTTTTATACGCAATAGCAGGCCATCCGTAACCGGGCGTGCAACGCGGACGCTACCCCAAAGGGGCGGGCAAACTTAAGGTTTGGCAAAAAAAAATTTTTAAGAATCCAGAAAAAAAAATATAAAAAAAAAATAATAATGCGCAGAGTGAATAAAAATTGAGAGAGAATTAAAAAATTCAAATATTTAACTAGTTTGCTGTTTGTCGCCTTTCGGTTCTCAACTGCTCGCTCGGGTTTTAGTTCTCGGAAACTTAGGTTGCTTGACTTGCCGCTTTGAGGTCGGTGTGTTTCCAGTGACCGTTCTACTGCTGCCCGGAATAAAAATAAGTAAATGCCTTGACGTGTCAAGTTTCAAGCAAATACTTAGTGGCCACATCTACTTTGTTAAGGATTAACAAGTATTAACTTTCGGATTGACGGGTCAAAGCGTTCACTTGTTTTTATTCACCCGACCCAATGTAAGAAATATTTATTTTGCTGTTACGACATATTAAATTTTCATTCTGTTTTAACTTAAGGTTTTATTAAACATTTAGAGATGAAATTAATAATTTTATCAATATTTGTATATATTATAGATAAATAATATTTTTAAGTTAAACTACTGCTTTCAATAAAATCTGGTGCACTAAAAACCGGAGAATAATTATTAGGACACATTATGAGACTTTCTAAAGATTCTGACCTCTTTAAAAATTAACAATTAATTTAAAATGTGGGATGTAGGTTAAAATATTTTTTTAGCGAACTTGCGCCCCACTTTTTTATTTTTAATTGTTAAATGTTCCAGAGGTCAGGATATCTCAGAAATATGTTTACCTATACTTTCTATTTTTTGGTTCTTAGTTTTCACTGGACTAGAATTACCTCTACTCTACGACTGCAACATTAAAGTCAGGATAAAAAGACCTTTAAAACGAGGTATCACTTGATCTCCTTCTAATTTAAAATGTTTAAGGGCAACTCTAACCCTCGTTCAGGAGTTGATACTGTGGGGTTAAACATAAAATATGATAATATAATATTTTCACGAAAACCTAAAATATGTGCGGAAAGTTTTGTAAGAATCGGTTGAGTAGAAGTAGTTCAAAAAGCTATTTCAAGATTAAAAACAAACAATAAACAACTATACAGGTCGAGCGATATTAAATAAAATCGTTTATTAACAATTAAACCCTTATCTTAAACTTTTGTTAATATTTAACATTTTTTTTTGTAAATAGAGAATTGCATTTTTTTAAACCAAATCCGAATATTATGCAGTATTCGTAAATCGGCAAGCTTGTCTATAAACGTGAAAACTTGTCCAGACTTGCATTTTTCTAGTTCGGACTCGAAAGGTTCACGGGGTATAAATTAAAACAACGAAAGGCGTTAGCTAATCAGTTCTTGATATTCACACAAGAAAACGACAGATAAATTAGACGTGTTTTAAAGTGGTAGAAAGAAAATATTCGATTCGATCAAGTGTTTTATATTTTTTGTTATTTTGTTTGGCGTGGAAATTAAATTAAGGGTGAAATGGTAAGTATTATATTATATCATACAAAAAATAATATAAATAATTCGACATAAAGTAATAAAATCCATAATTAGTTTTTTTAAGGCATATCAAAGTTTATTTTAAAAATTTTGTCAATGTAAATAGTCACCCTTTATATTATTATACAATAGTTACATAGTTAGAGTCTACGTAAAACTCGAGGACAATCTCTTAAGATTTAATGGCTTTTGGGATATTTTAATTTTCATTATTTCAAATAATAGCTTTTAACTATTAAAATTTAAATCAAGTATTATACAAATTTTGTTATGCCAAATCATTGCCCAAAAAAATTCAAATTAAATAATAAATGTCTTGTTTATAGGAAAAAAGATACAAATGTAATTTCTGAAATAAAAATTAAAATTTCCTAAAAACCATTTAAAATAGGTATAGGAGAATAAATATACAAACATCTAGGTAATTAGACTTTTACGTGTTACCTTAGTAGGTAATAATATACTGGGTGTTTCATTCAAATTACCGAAGTTGACATCTCTTTCCGGTATAGCCGGTAGTGCCAAAACTGTCAAAATATTTTATTCGTCTATCATCCAACTATCTCATCACGTTTCTTTTTTAAATGTTTTCTGAGCCTAGTACATCTTAATACATTTTATATTAATCTACCATATTAGCTTACATTAGCTTCACTTGCTTAATTCTAGGAACCACCCACAGAAGAGAAAACGACCTTCTGGCGCAAAATTTCGGGAGCAAGAAAAAGTTAGAGCCCAAGAAAGGGAGAAGATGGCTGGCAAAATGAAAGATTTCTTGGCGAAAACTCCAGTTTCCAATGCAGAAACAGAAGCTTTAGAGAGTCAATGTTCTGAAGCGGTCACTGCTTGACATGTTCCTGCACTTCAACCATCTACGAGTACATCAACTCTCAGTGAAAAAGTAGAATCAGTCGAACCCACCGGCTCAAGAATAGAGGCTACAAGTGAAGCTGAAGCCGAAGCCTTGACTGAAATGGGCCCTCAGATGACAAGTACCATTCTTCTATCAGAGGATCCTGGTCTGTGGCCTAGAACCATTAACAACGAGGAAGTCAGAAGGTTGGTTGAGCGAGGACCTCCTTTGATAGGAGGCAATTATCAATTTCCTACAAATAAAGACAAAAGAAAATTTTCAAGTACGTACTTTGTCAGAAAACTGGAGAACGGTGAAACAACAGAGAATTTGGCTTATTTATTCAGTTTCAAAAAACTCTATATTTTGCTTTTGTTGTAAGGTTTTCGGTTAAACCATCAATACTTTTTCTGATTCAAATGGTTTATCTGATTGGCAACACTTATCGTTGGCTATAAAAAGACATGAAACATCAATTGTACATAATGTTCATATGAATACATGGACGAGTTTGAAAAAAATGTTAAAATTATCTGCTACTGTAAACGATCATCATTTACGGGTTTTGGAAACCGAAACAAAAAAATTGGCATGATGTTCTGGAAAGAATTGTTGCAGTCGTAAAATTTTTGTCCCAACAATGTCTAGCATTTCAGGGTTCTTCTAAAATACTTTTTCAACATGATAACGGAAATTTTTTTAAGGCTCTCGAGATGATTTCCTCATTTGATCCTGTGATGAGAGAACATCTTGGTAGAGTGCAAAACTCCCAGGAAAATTTTAAAAAAAACTCATTATTTAGGCTATCAAATTCAAAACTAAGTTTTAGAATTAATGTCTTCTAAAGTAAAAAATAATATTTTAAATATGGTACGCAGTTCCAAATCTTATTCAATAATTATGGACTGTATGCCAGATACAAGTCACAAAGAACAAACAAGCCTTGTTTTGCGTTATGTGGTGTTAAATCATGATTGTAAAAAAATTCAAATACAAGAGAGTTTTTTAGCGTTTAGCCCAATGTTCGATTCTACAGGAGAAGGACTATTTAATTTTGTAGTTGAACTTCTACGAAATTTAAATTTAGATATTAAAGGCATGAGAGGTCAAGGGTATAATAACAGTGCCAATATGCGTGGAAAGCATATTGGCTTACAAAAACGTATACTGAACGCTAATCCTCGAGTTTTTTGTGCCATGCGCTGCACATAGCTTAAATTTAGCAGTAAATAATGGTGCTAAAGTATCAAATGAAACAGTAAACTTTTTTAATGTAGTACAAGAACTCTACGTTTTTTCTCTTCCTCCACAAAAACATGGGATATTATTAAAGAAACTGTTCCAGAATTAAATCTAAAACCCCTAAGTGATACTAGATGGTTAAGTAGGGTAGATGCTATAAAGCCATCAAATTTCATTTAATTAAAATTTGTGAGAGTCTTCTAGAAATAGCGGATAACGATACTTTTAACATAGCAAGTAGGCATAAAGCAAGTTCTTTACTATTAAATATCCAATCATTTAAATTTATTTGTAGTGTAATTATTTGGTATTATGTTTTATTTCAGATTAATATTCTAAGCAAAATGATTCAAAGTGTAACAATTGACATTAAAGTATGTCAAAACTATTTAAAGAATTTAGTCGATCATTTAAAAAATTACAGAAATGATCATTTCTTTGACGAAATGATTGCTCAAGCGGCAAAATTAGCCGCCGATCTTGAGATAGAGCAAGATTTTCCCGCAATCAATACTACTAGACGAAAATATAAACCAAAGTTTTTTGATTATGAACATAGGGATGAAGCTCAAAATGACCAAACCGCGTTTCAAGTTAATTTTTTTTTAAGAATAATTGATCAAGTACTAAGTTCTTTAAATAGTAGATTTGATATGATCTCTAATCATGACAATGTTTTTGGTTTTTTTAGTAATATTTTTACATTATGTGACGATGATCTCCTAAAGAACCGCCAAGCTCTACAACAGAAGCTTACTGATGCGGTAAATATGGAGGCTGATATTGAGGCAGATGTTTTATTTAATGAGATTAAAGCTTTAAAGTTATTTTCAATTCCTCATTCTTCAAATCCTTTGGATATATTGCAATATATATTTGAACACAATTTAACCTCATCTCTGCCAAATGTTACAATTTCCTTAAGAATACTTTTAACTTTACCAGTATCTGTGGCTTCTGGGGAGAGGTCATTTTCAAAATTAAAAATAATAAAAAATTGTCTTCGATCAACTATGCATCAAGATAGACTATCTGGGCTAGCAATATTAGCTATAGAGCAGGAGATGGTTGACAAAATCGATTTTGATGAAGTAATAAAAGAATTTGCTGCCGTTAAATCAAGAAAAACACCTATTTAACCTAATAAAAGTTGTAGTTTTAAGTGACGGATTAAAGATGTGTTTTTGTGTTATTAATTAGTAATTTATTAATTATTATTTCCAATAAAAATTAAATTAAAAAAAATTTGTTTTATTATAAAATTAAAAAAAAATATTTTTTTTATAACTGGATTTCGTACGTTAATAAAGGGCGCCAAAATAATGTCCCGCACGCGGGCACCGCACAGCCTTGCGGGGGCCCTACGCAATAGTCACTTGTATTCCAAGGAAGCAAAATACAACTTTCACGGCCGAAAAGAAAATTGACAATCACTGGTAGCCGTTGCCTCGAGTTTAAACCGCGTACCTTAACTGGTCGTGTTGTGGTAAAGTGCTTAACAAAAGGCAATATATTCATTCTTCAAGTGTAAGTATGTATTTTTATATAAATGAAAGTTCGCGGAAAAAAAGTTCTACAAGCCTATGTAACATATTAAGAATCTAGCATTGCCTTCTAAAGGTATCTCATTCTCACGCGGGCTCATTAAGCTGAAATTCGCTAAAATAAAAGACAGTACACGGCTCCCTCCCTCATCACATGGGTGAATTAGCTTTGTTGTTTGTTGCTTATATTTATGTTTGTGTAGAGGTGGGCGTGGACGTGCGGGGTACAGGATAAAGCTTGCTTATAATTGTAAAAATACAATTACCGAGTGTTTACATACTCCTGGGTCCAGATGACCATTAAACACCTCGAATTTTATTTTTGTTTTTATTGTTGTATAGATGAATGTGTAACCTGAGAAAGGGACGCTGCATTTTTCTAACGCACTCAAACTTATATGTCGGTCACGATCTATTTACAACTTACCTTTGTAAAGCTTTGTTTTAATGAGCTTTTTGTGTCAGTTTGTTTACGTAGAATTGTTTGCCTGCGAACGGATTTCTCTTTATGTGTAATTTATTGTAATTTTACACTAAAAATTGTGTACGTATAAATTCCTCGTCTATTTCTTTTGCCCTTGCATTGCAGTTACCTTATTCTACCTGTGTAATTTTACTGTTGGTATATTTCATATGTACCGTGATCTGCCTTATTGTGTTTATTTACTTAAAAACCGGCATGATTGGTTTTAAAGGGCCATACAATCTTGAGAGGTTATATATACATAAATACATACACACACACACACACATATATATATATATATATATATATATATATATATATATATATATATATATATATATATATATATATATATATATATATATATATATACACGGGTGCCCACGAGATCACTTTCCGGCTGCCATTTTTTTATTTATCTATCGATTTAAATGAAACTTGGCAGGGTTGTTACTCTAACCAAACGTCATCTTTAGGAATTCTTGACAAGCATTTCCGACTTCCGGTTTCACCGGAAATGACCTTAATTTTTTATTTTTAAATGACCCCCTGTATATTTTTTGTTTTTCGGATTCTAGAGTTCATTTTACGGCCGATTGCGTAATATTTAAATCGATTTTTTTCCAAATGTAATTTTAAAATTGAATTTTATTTTCTCATCCAGAGTGCCATGACCATCTTAAAATCATTCTACATACTTAACTCACTTCCAGAAAAATGCAAACTCACTTTTATCTTTGTTAACTTTTTTACTAGAACGTTCTAAACTTTATTTTTTCCGTAGCTCAAAAAAATTAAATGGAGGCATACCACTTTCATAAAACTACTAAATGCAGTATTTTAAAACGAATTTAATGACTTTTGTCATTTTTACCCATTTTCGATTTAAAACATTTTTATTTTTATATTTACGTCTTACTCATTAATAAAATACATTTCCTATGTCACAGCACATCAGAATTGCCATGAAAACAATAGGTGGCTAGGTTGCCATGGAAACACTGTGGTAAATTTAAAAGTTTGACAGGTAATAATAAAGGTTGTTGTTTATTAACATAAATCTAATATTTTACTTAAAAATTAAATTAAAGTTTGTACTTAGTTTAATTATAAAATGAACAAAAATGTTTACCAAGAGTGAGCAGGTTGATATACTTATTATGTATGGATTTTGTGCCAAAAATGCAGCGGAAACCGAACGAGTTTATCGGCAAGAATATACTGAGCGTCTTCATCATCCTACAAGACAATACATTATCTACCTTATAAGAAAAATGCGCCAAAAACCAGATAATTTGCAACAACATTTTATTATTAATGAACAAACGGAAGAAAATGTAATAGCATATGTCATTCAAAACCCCACAGCATCCACAAGGGAAATTGCCTTTGAATTAGACATTGGCGCAGAATCAGCAAGAAAGATCTTGAAGAAACATAGATACAAATCATTTAAGTACCAGCTTCACCAACATTTGTACGAGGGCGATTTTGTTAGAAGACTGGAACATTGCAACTGGTTCTTGGAACATAACGATGCCGATAATAGCCTAGCCAATTCTATTTTGTATTCTGATGAGTCGAGATTTACCAATAATGGAATGTTCAACCGGCAAAATACAAGATATTGGTCAACGATAAATGAACACCGAATGATGGAAGGTAATTTTCAAGAGATATTTGGAGTAAATGTATGGGCTGGAATAATTGGTACTCATATTGTGGGACCGATTCTTTTCCAAGGGCATTTAAATGCAGAACGATATTTGGGTTTTTTACAACATACAATTGAAAATTTTTTGGAGGAATTACCGTTGGAAATAAATAATCAACACTTTTATTATCAACAAGATGGTGCGCCGGCTCACAACGCTATTGTTGTGAGAAATTACTTAGAAGAACGATTTGGAGAACATGTTATCTCCACCCGTGGACCGATCCGGTGGTCTCCTCGTTCGCCTGACCTAACACCTCTTGACTTTTTTTTTGTGGGGCCATATTAAGGAGATTGTTTACCGAACACCGCCAACAACACTTAACATCTTAGAAAACCGTATACGAGCGGCATTTGCTAGCATTATCCCCGACATGCTTAAGAATGTCGTAGAAAACAACGTTTTTCGTGTTAGAAAATGTCAAGAGGTGGAAGGGCAGCACTTTGAAAATTTAATTGGTGGTTAAAAGGTCCAAAAGTTATAATCTAATACCTATTGTTATATTATTGTTAATGTTATTAATTTTTTTTAATTGTTTTTAATACTGTTTAAAATTATTACACTCTGTTTGTTTTAAAATAAATTTTGTTCAATCGTCTGAAAAAATTGGGAAAATACGCAAAGCAATGCATTAAATTTGTGCTGCTCAGACGCGCCCATAATGCATAAAGTTTAGAACGTTCTAGTAAAAAAGTTAACAAAGATAAAAGTGAGTTTGCATTTTTCTGGAAGTGAGTTAAGTATGTAGAATGATTTTAAGATGGTCATGGCACTCTGGATGAGAAAATAAAATTCAATTTTAAAATTACATTTGGAAAAAAATCGATTCAAATATTACGCAATCGGCCGTAAAATGACCTCTAGAATCCGAAAAACCAAAAATATACAGGGGGTGTAATTTAAAAATCAAAAGTTAAGGTCATTTCCGGTGAAACCGGAAGTCGGAAATGCTTGTCAAAAATGCTTAAAGATGACGTTTGGTTAGAGTAACAACCCTGCCAAGTTTCATTTAAATCGATAGATAAATAACAAAATGGCAGCCGGAAAGTGATCTCATGGGCATCCGGTATATATATATATATATATATATATATATATATATATATATATATATATATATATATATATATATATATATATATATAACTTTATCACATAGTAAGGTACCCGGGTAGCTTTTGCGTTTTCATATTCGTTTTTTTTTTTTTTCGTTTAGCTAAATATCTGGTACTCATATTTATCCTAAAGCGGTCTATTTTATGTCGATACCTTAATTTGTATGGAAATAGCTTATGAGTATTTATTTGCTACTATATAAAATATTATGTGGATAAGGGAAATAAAAGTATTTAGAGTACAATTTATGGTAAAAAAATTTATTGTTTATAAAGACGCGAAATTTTTACGATACGATTTATACAGTACATTCCAAACATTTTGTAATGGATTCGGAATGTTCGTTACAAACTGGCCGTTTGCATTCTTCATAACATTTCCGCGTTTTTCTTTGGAAAGAAGCTGTTGATCGACACATAAAGCAGCTGCCTACGTACTTAGGTCTACCGGAGGAATCCCTTGATGTAGCTACCGTTGTAGGATTTGAAAAAACCGCAACTGGATATCCTAATATTGCTTCTATCCCAGATCTGGTTGAAAAATGCTTCAACAAGGTCAGGTTTCTTGAACTCAACTCAATTGCGGGCATCGATAATTGCTTTCCTAGATCTCCCAAGAAAGTTTATCTGCTATGGGTTGACCTGGTAGTGGCAGGGTTATTTTCTGAGTAGATAATGTAAGCTACTAAGGCAGCTACGTCCAGCATGTTGTAAAACATGGCATGTGGTCAACGCAAGGTCTTACGTTTAGTTTAATAATAGGTAACCATTTTATCCATATTGTCTACTCCGCCCTTGGTCGAATTGCAGAAGATTATAATTTCGGGGTTTTGTTTTGGTCCAGTGATGTTGTTGGTACTACGCATGGTTTAAAGCATTGTCACTATCCGCTTCTTCTTCAGTACATACGAGCAAACCTAAATATCAAGGACTCTTCCACCTTCTCCTTACTTTTTTTTTCTTTTGGAATGCAGGTCTTATTTTGCTTCAGAACTCCTACGAGAGAAACATTCCAGGAGACTAATAATGGAGCCAAACGTAATGCGGTAAAAAAATTATCCATCGTTATATTCCTTCCAGGGCCATTGAATTGACAACGTAGATACTTAACAACTCGTTGGCCTTGGTCTTTTTCGGGGCCGTTTGGACCTTTACCAGTATAAATCTGTCCAGTAATTGGGTACGACGTTTGAGCATCGCACGCCTACCATATCTTTATGCCATACTTAGCAGGCTTGGAGGGAATATATTGGGTAAATCTATTCCTGTCTCTAAACGGAAATAACGGCTCATCTACAGTAACACACTCGGATGGTACATATTTGGATGATAAGTTAGAGTTTAACATCAACCAAATATCTGTACAGGCTGCTGCCTTGTCCCATTTCAGGCGCTCGTTTCTGGTGGCATCGTTATCAAAGCGAATAAATCTGCTAATCTCACAAAATCTGTTATTTCCCATTGCTACCCTATACAACGGGTACGAATCAGATTTCCATAGTACTCTGTCATGCTCATTATTGGAATGGTGAACACCCATTGTTATCAAGATCCCAATATATAAGCGTACAGTTCATCTTCTTTCACTTCTCTCCAATTCTTCCTGCGTTTATTGGGGTTTTGCGTGTTCCACTTCTCGTAAGCACCTTTAGCTTTCCTGTTAGCTTCTCGTACAATTATGTTTACCATCATCTCGGAAAATATACATTTGAACGTATCGGCAACATCACAATTTTGTCTATGGCACGAGACCAGGTTTCTTGTGAATAATATTGTGTTTTTGCACACGAGTAGATGTCGGTGGAGATTTCATCCATTTTGTGCTATCTTTAGTTAGCAAAAAAGATTCCGGCACAGCATCGTTACGGTCCTCAGCCTCTTCGTCTTCGCCACCTGAAGAATTTTCACCCAACTCTATCTATATGCCTGCATCATCATACACATCTTCCACGTCGGACAGATTTGATAAATTATCTGTTGCTTTCTGTGGTAGACATTCGTCCTCAAAATCCTCATTGTTATATTCAGCGTTATTAACACCAGACTACTCATCGTCGATTAGGTATGCCAAATATACTTCTTGCTGTTCATATGAAAGCCTAGAAATAAAAAATATCTTTCTAAAAGGCTATCCCACTAATTGCAAAATCTAGAAAACCTACCGTTTATATTCTGCTGCCGATAAATCATCCATTTTTCCAAACAGGTTTTCACAGAATTATTGTACTTTACACTTCAAAGTAAAGAACATTACTGACTTGAAGAGCTCTTTTGTATTGAATATAAATGCTTTGGAATTTATTTTATTATTATTTGTAGAAATTCCATTTTGGAACAAAATAATAAAAAGGTAATTACATAATCATTAGTAATGACCATTTAATTTGAAATTTTAAATTACGAAGTATTGTTTGGGCTTTGTACTATATTTATTTGGAACTTAATTTATCGAAATGACAATTTGTCATTAATCAACAATTAGTAATGACTATATAATTAGAAAATTTAAACATTCTTGTGGCTTAGTAGAATATTTATTTTGAACTTTCAGGGTCGAGCGCAAAACGGCATTATTTCTTATTATGGAGATATTTCAAAAAGAAAACAAGCTAACCGCTTAAAAAATATAGTACATTCTAATTTCGTGCCTAATAAACCAGATTTTGGTAAAATAAACTAAAAAATATTGATCTTCCCATGCAAACCAACTGTAACGGGATGGGTATAAAATTGTGCTAAGATATATATTATATATTATATATATATATATATATATATATATATATATATATATATATATATATATATATATATATATATATATATATATATATATTGTACTAATATTTACCCCACACCTCTTTTAATTATTAAGAATTATTATTATACGTTAAATTTATATTCTTTATATTTAAATTTAGTAATTTATTATTTAAATTATAATTTATTTTAATAATATTGGCTAAAGCTCTTAATATGGAAAATATATTCGTCGGTAGAACTATGAGACTCATCAACAGGGGATAGGGATCTAAATTTAGAAGTAACTCTACTCTTAAGATTGTAAAATAAATGATTATTAATTTGAATTATATTGACTGGTTGAATACAATAACCATAGTTAACATGATTAAAAAAAAATTGAGATAATGTCCTATTATTTCTATAAGGATTAAAATTGATTAAATAACTTGAATTATAATTTATAATTCGCATTAATAACTGTGTTACACCCTGTACATAACAAAATTCTTTTAAAAATATACGTGGGCATGCGCTGTGAATACGCAACATATGATTTAACCACAATTAAAATGAAACTCGACATACAAGTAAGTATAACTATGTTTGAATGAACAATAATATTAATATAAAACATTTACATTTATAGAACAAATAACATTCCCTTTGGACATGCATACCTGTTGTTGCACATCAAGATTATTACAAAGGATAAAAATTCTGAACATAACAAAAAAAAGTACCAATGTCAACAATAAAGTACTCACATATAAAATCCTCCTTTTGTAGGTTACTGCTATTGAAGTTGGTTGAAGACAACAGCTCCTGCGAACTGCAACTCTGCTGTCCCAATTTTCTTTTAAATGAACAGCTTGTTCACTTGGTAAGTTTCACTAATGTTATTAGAATCTTGACGAAACTTTATTTTTTAGGCTTCTCACTTCTTTATAATTAACTTCTAATTAATTTTTGTAAAGCATGGATCGTTGAAGGTTGTTGTAAATTAAACACACTTTTGGTAAACAAGGTGTATAATGATAAAAGCACGAAGACAACACAATTAAATATACATGGCAACATACACAATAATAATTTAAAAATGAACAAGGTCGAACTGCGGAAATACTTTTATAACTTGTCGAAAACTTCCGATGAAATTTAAAAAGGTAAACTAACCTTAATTTAACTATATTTCGACAAAAGACTATCAACTGTTTCGTTAACACTTCCGATACTAAATCGCACTTTGTTAAATTACCGAAGTGAGGTTAATTTGTTTTTAAAATTTATTTTCAAGAAATGTTTGCAACAGCTTACTTTGGAAAGTTGTTGCAAAAGATGAAAATCAAGAGAGTTTGTGAAGCTAAAGCACTTGCTTATATATGTTTGTGCTCGACAACCAAATCATCGAATGTTTTCATTAGTTACGGAGAATAATTCCTGAAATCTGATTGGCTACAATAATTTTCACATTACGATAATTCTTTGAAGCCCTATAACTTTCACCCTGTTTAACATTTCTTAAATCTAAAAACATTTCCAAAATCTACATAATTTTATCTAAATTTTGAAACCAAACATGAACTAATTCCTATACTTAATAACTACGTTAATTTTCACACTTATTTATGCAATTTAAACTAATTCTATGAATTTTACAGGTCTGGAAACTACCTCTACATGAATAGGGGATACTACTACACCCAAATATCCATCTTAAACATGCCTACTGCCAATTTGAGAGGAAAATTATTTAAATTCTACCAATACTCTTAAAAACTAAAATTAACAAAAATGGACATAAATATAAGGAATTATAACATAAAATTGAGGCTACCTCACTATTTTATCTCAATTTAAAATACTTTTTACAAAAATCTTTATTCGAGGATATAACATAACCTCGTTTTGTTTTTATAATTTTAATGTTAAATTTCACACTTTTAAACACAATAACTGTTAATGTAAGTGTTTAAACTTAATGTTCAAGTCACAAATTAATTTAATTTACCACTTTCGTAGGTTCATAAGTTCTTCTACGACTAGTGTCGGAATGTTATCAATCACTAGTTTAATGGCACAAATTGTTGATTACACACAATAATCCCAGAACTGCTGCATGATTCAAGTTTTATAGTCACTCACTAATGTGCTTATTCTGTTTTTTCTTAATTTTTGCACTAATATGAGTTTAACGCAGTAATACAAATGTTTTGCACTAATCTTGGCTGCGTACATGTGAATTGCGACATTGATACCAGCCTAAATCTAGTTTTAACATTATTTCTGTCAACCACAACCTGTATTACATGTCGCCGGGGAATATTGTTTAATATAAACTTACAAAACTAAATGAAACTTGAATTAACTCATAAACGATAACAAACATATCGTATACTTCTATGTACTGTGCTGTCAATTACTTATTTTAACATTATTTAAATTATATTAAGAAATATTTAACTTTTTCAAACATCTCAATGTTTATCAATCATTCTTAACTAGAATTATTTACTGAAATGTACCATTTCGTACTAACTAAAATAATATTTCACTATGCAAATTACATAGCTACTTGCACGTAATTTGAATCATCTCAATATATATATATATATATATATATATATATATATATATATATATATATATATATATATATATATATATGTATATATATGAATGCACAACTAAATTCAAGTTTTTTTTGTGCACAACAACTATAATTCGTTCAATTCGGAACAAAAGATTAAGGTTATGTACCTACACTTATTTGTATACAATGTTGCTGAACAATCAGCAAAAAGTGCCATCGATCACACTGCTAGAAGTAATTGAGAAGACAAAAAGGTATTTTGCTGCCTGTTTTCTTAAGATAAAAAGATTCTTCTAATTTATAGTTTGTTTTCGGATACACTAGCTCTTGTCTAGAGTTTTATAATTCGCGGGTATGCTACCTTTAAGATGTTATTTTCATAGAATATTGTTTGCTACCTCAAGAAACTTTCTTGCAAATTGAACATTTCCCACAACGTACATTATTAACCAAGAATTCCAATAGAAAAGTTGTAAATCTCTATTTGCACACGATCTTAAATTTCTATAGAAATGCAGTTTTGCAGGTGACAACAAACGCTTTCTGTCAGCAGTTCTATGATACAGGCTACAATTTTTGTTTTTGCACAAGATTTCTAGGTACTTCAAGAAAAATACTATTGATGAGGTTGTTTATGTTAGCATGTAAATTTTGTAAAGAAATAATGTATGTTTGTAAATAAATGTTGTAGTCTCTGTGAATAATTAGTAACAGTAGAAAAAAAATACCACAAATTGCAAGAAAGAGAAAAGTCAATTTGAATTAAATAAAGCATTTTAATATTTTGTTATCGCTAATACTGTGTTAAAGGAAACTTTCAAAATTATTTTATTGGTGAATATAGACGTTTTACATTGAAATTACTATACTATACTGTACAGCAGCATAATGAGAAGGTAGATGTAAAATATACATCTTACAGATATTAACCATTTTGTAGGCGTGAACTTATACTATATTTCAGTGTCTCCTTTATTTAAAGAGATACAAAAAAAATTAAATCCAAAAGTTGTAAGATATGTTCTGATGCATATTCCAAAAATATTTTTAATTATACAGGGTAGATCATAAAAGCTTAGAAGTAATTTTTAATTTTTTTTAAAATAGAAAACCCTATATATTATTACATACTTAGATTCTACATACAAATTTTAGACACATTTCATGCATATACCTAAGTCTAACCGTTTTTGACAAATTTCAAATTTTTTGTCAAATATGACGTTTGCAGGCCAAAACATAGGTGGAAATCTTTTCTAAACGAAGCCTTTGTCAATTAGTTATGGATGGTTTCCTTGGAAATGGGGGCCTACTCTAATGGGTTGTATTGATATTTTTGTAATACATTTATACAGGGTGATCAAAAATGGACAATAAAGAGTAGATTAAAAAAAACCTATAAAGTCATTTTTTTTAAATGGAAACCCCCTATTTTTTTAATTCTATCTTATTTAGCATTAAAAATAAGGGTGACTTTGTATAAGAGTGTTTATTCCAAAAAATTGTAGTTTTTGAAATAATGACAATTTAACATTTTTTATTGTAAAAAGGCTATATGGCTTTCAAGTTTTGTTGTTAGTTGGCCGTGACGGCCACCCCACATAAATAATTATTTTATTAAACGAACTTAAAGTAAAGACAATATTTTTTTGATTCAACAAATAATGTCCTAATCCTAATCATAAACTTAACACCTCTAATGTAACTAAACGTGTAACTAATTATACAGATAAAAGTACTAGAAACACGTCAAATACGTACTGCCTAATAGGTTGTTCGAAATGTCCGCCTTTTTCTTGAATACACAATGCAATAGGTCTCTCAAATTTGCTGCTTAAATTTCTACAATGTTTTGAATACAGTTTCTAATCCTAATCTTCATGTCTTCCTTTGTTGTAGGCCGTATTTTATAAACCTGCTCTTTGACGTACCCCCATATGCTAAAGTCTATTTTCGTAAGATTTGGGGTTCTAGCGGGCCAAGCAACAGGCCCCCCTCTCCCAATCCAACATTCTGAATATCTAGCATTTAAAAAAGTTATTATCGGACGTGTATGATGTACTGGGGCCCCATCATGAAGAAACCACATTTCTTGTTGCGTATCCTGTGGCACTTGACGCAACAAATTAGGTATATGGTTTTGCAGAAAGTCTAAGTGTACTTCCCCTGTTACTCGTTGATCAAAAAAATATGGTCCAATTACATGATTACCGACAACACCTCCCCAAACATTTAAAGACCATCTTGTTTGAGAAGTATATCTTACAAAATGTGGATTTTCGGTAGAACAGTAATGAAAATTGTGTCTGTTTACACTTCCGTTTGCGTGAAATGTGGCCTCATCTGTAAATAAAATCAAATCAACAAAATTTCTTTGTTGGTTTATTTTGTTTTGAGCCCATTGACAAAATCCCAGTCGTCTTTGATAATCTTCAGGAACCAACTCTTGAAGTAGTTGAATGTGATGGGGGTGCATTTTTTGAGACTTCAATATCCGCTGTACCGTACGTCGTTCAACACCAACCTGCTGAGAAATGGGTCGTTATCCAGTATATGGATTTTCGGTAACTGTTAATAGTACATGTAATTGATTTTCCTCAGTCTAGTATTTTTTTCATATAACACATTGCCAGTTCTTTCAAAACGCTCCAAAAGCTTTTCAAATACCCTTCTTTCAGGTTGCCGTCTCTTTGGAAACCGTTGTTAATACAGTCTTCTTACTAAGAGCGTATTCTTATCACTAGCTCCCAAAACAAAAATCATATCAACCAGCTCGGCTTGCGAAAAATTCATTATTTACAATTTTAATTCAGGTTTTAAATCAAATTGCTATAAAATACACTAATGCATCACACAAATTATCAACTGGCAATAAATAATGACGTTTCTGATGATCTCTATTATTTTTATATGCCACGTCTCGCCGTCACGGCCAACTAACAACAAAACTTGAAAGCCGTATAGCCTTTTTACAATAAAAAAATGTTAAATTTTCATTATTTCAAAAACTACAATTTTTTGGAATATACACTCTTATACAAAGTCACCCTTATTTTTAATGCTAAATAAGATAGTATTAAAAAAATAGGGGGTTTCCATTTAAAAAATGACTTTACAGGTTTATTTGAATCTTCTCTTTATTGTCCATTTTTGATCACCCTGTATGAATGTATTACGAAAATATCAATACAGCCCATTAGAGTAGGTCCTCATTTCCAAGGAAACCAATCATAACTAATTGATAAAGGCTTCCTTTAGAAAAGATTTCCACCTATGTTTTGGCTCTGCAAACGTCATTTTGACAAAAATTGAAATTTGTCATAAACGGTTAGACTTAGGTATAGGGCATTATACATAAAACGTGTCTAAAATTGTATGTAGAATCTAAATATGTAATAATATGTAGGGTTTTCTATTTAAAAAAAAATTTAAATTACTGCTAAGCTTTTTATGATCTACCCTGCATAATTAAAAATATTTTTGGAATATGCACCAGTACATATCTTACAACTTTTGTATTTAATTTTTTTTTTTTTGTATCTCTTTAAATAAAAGAGATATGGGACTTTGTCACACTAATGCTCCACCCTGCATGTAGTGTGTCGTTCATTTAAATGACCGCGTGTTAAATAACAATTTTGATCATACTATACAGACCAAAAATCTGGCAACGTCCAATTATCTCGTAAATTGCTAGTTCGAATTGCACAAAATTTGGGATAAGCCTATTTTGCGATACGGAGATTCAGGTTTGACATTTGCAATGTTGCCAAATTTTCCGTTTCTCTGATATTATTAATTGCTTTGGTTTTTTAAATACATCACCCTATATATGCAGTCATTATCGGAATCTCCTCATCAATACGAGTTCTACCATATGTAAGCCTATTTTAGGATACGGAGATTTCAGGTTTGACATTTGCAATGTTGCCAAATTTGCCGTTTCTCTGATAATATTAGTCACTTTGGTTTTTTAAATATGTCACCCTACATATGCAGTCATTATTGGAATATCCTCTTCAATACGAATTCTACCATACGTAATACTTATGATTTTATGTAGTCTAGAATGTCTTAAATACATAAAACAGTGCAAAATATGTAGATTTTAATAAATCTAAATGTTGAAATATAGAATGCTGTGATTTTGACATTTGTTCACCATTTACATTATTAAACAAAACTGACAGTAGTGTGATGTATTTTAAAAAGTTCTGCAAAGTAGACTGTTTCTCTAAAATAGTTGTTAATGAAAAAGAACGAATTACTATTCAAATGATGAGAGGGTACGGCGGCAGAAAAAGATCTTATGGTGAAGTAGTCAACTTGTTCAACCATACTTTCCCGAAATGTTCTCCTATTACAAGGACAACTTGTTCAACCATACTTTCCCAAAAGGTTCTCCTATCACAAGGCGAGGGTACAAAAAACTGTAATGCGCTTTGAGGACTCTGAAGTAGTAAAAGATAGATACCGATCAGGCAGACTAAAAACAGTTATAAATGACAACAAATCTTTAGATATAATGCAGAGGTTCATTGAAGATCCACATACATCCTCACGCAGGGTTGCACAATTACATGATATAGGTCACGCGTATTACATAAGAATAAATTTCAATCATTCAAAATTCATTTATTGCAAGAATTAAGTGAAGATAACTTCGACCGTAGATTACAGCTTACTGAGGTAATGGATGCATAAAATTGAAAATGACGAAAATTTCGTTAACAACATACGTTTTTCCGACGAAGCGACCTTTACACTGTGTGGTAGTGTAAATCGACATAATTGAAGGTACTCGAGTGACATAAATCCACATCGGATGCGTGAAAACCATAGTCAAGGACCACAAAAATTAAATGTATGGTGATCTATAGTGGGTACTCCGTTAATTAGGCCGTTCTTTATCGCTGGAAATTTAACGTCAGATAAGTACGAAACGCTACTTAGAAATGAAATTGTACTTACACTGAGAAACTTGTTTGGAGCCAATTTTAATCAGACATGGTTTCAGCAAGATGGTGCTCCAGCTCATTTTTGTGTAAATGTTCGGCGTTATTTGGATGAGATATTTCCAGGACGATGGATTGGTAGAGAAGATAATATTGAATGCCCCTCGCGTTCACCTGATTTCAATCCTAAAGAGTATTTTGATTGGGGATACTTAAAAATTCAGTTTACAAAACTAAACCTCCAAGGCTTGCAGAGCTAAGGCAACGAATATCGATTAATTTCCAGATAATTATGGATAAATGTGGCAGACGTATTCTACCATCGATTAGGGTACTGTCAACTTACAAACGGAGCACATTTTGAACACTTGATTAAGTAATCATTTTGTTAAAAATGTTGTCAATTTTCAATTGTTACGTTTTAGTGTAACTGAAAATAGTACGTATTAAGCAATTTATTGAGACAATTAGGAGTTGCCAGACTTCTGTTTTATGTATTTAAGTTCATCATACAAAATCATTAGTGTTACCTATGGTTGACCTCGTATTTAAGAGTAGATTCCAATGACTGCATATACATGGAAATTGTCAAATCTGGAATCTCCGTATCCCAAAATAGGCTTATCCCAAATTTTGTACAATTCGGACTAGCAATTTACGACATTATTGGGCGTTTCCAGACTTTTGGTCCACTCTGTATATACGTAACTAATGCTATTTCTACTATAAGCAAGGTGTAAATATTGATAAGGACATAAATTGATTAGGAATACTTTACGTCATTATTTTGTTTATATATCGATATTACAAGCAAACGTTATTTATATTACATATAATATCGCATACAGTACTTATGCAAATCGTTAGCATTAATGCAATATGATACATCATTTCAATTTTTATTGAAACCAAAACCAATCATATACCTTTGTGAACAACTAACTGAAGGTTTCATTTACCAGTTAACAACATAATGTGCATGAAAAGAACAAGTATGATACATACTAAAATTATTGGCCGAAACGCTTTTCACAGTTTTCTCATTTTTGGGTTAATTTCAGACAATGCTAAATCTGACTTTAATTCTGAAAATATTTCTAGTAGATTTTTCAATCTCTTTCTTCTCTCTTCCATATGAACATTTCTACCCTAAGTTCACATCCTGTCTTACATACCACTCTAATCATTTTTTATTAATTAGAATGTAATACAAGTACATACAGCTGTTTTTGTACAATAACAATGTATTCATATAGGCTAAAAACAGAGATACTATGCTTTGAACTATTTGGTTTTCAACGACCCCCACCTCTCGAAAATTTGTTAGCGATCTCACTGTTTCTGTAAATACTAATAACCATTTAAAACTAATCTCATACAGTACAGTTTACTGAATTGTATCCTCGGTTTATTCATGACCCATTTCATTTTTCTGAATTGATTTTGCTTGATATACACTTATTACCACGCCGAGTTATGCTATTACTAACGGATATAATTATTACAAGAAATGATATTATTGTTGCCAGGGAGCAGTATAATTTTCTACAATAAACTAATTAGTTACTATTAGATACTCATTCAACATTTACTTTGTAAGATTAGTTATAAATGGTAAAAAAGATTTACGCAAAAAGTGAATTTGTTAACAAGTTTCCGAGTGATGGGTGTCGTTTAAACCCATATCGTTGATTCTCCGTTTCTTCCATATAATTCATGCCTTGTAACATTGGTAGCGTCTAAAATACTTTAGAGTTCTTCCTGTCGTTTCCTTTTGCTAAATCCAAGTCGGTGTTTTTCATAATGCGCAAAGCGTATAAACCTAGAGTTCTTGCATAAGTTGTGCTTTTGGTGGTAATTGTTCAATTATCCTTATCGGCGTCATAGTGAACACCGTAAGTGTGATCAATAGCACTCTCAGTATCACTCATAAGGCATTTAACGCATATACATGGTAATTCAAGGTGCTGCTCGAGAATCTCTTCCGAGATGGGCTCATCACGCATCGTACCATTAGCAGTGGTATTTATACGTTCTTCTTATTCGTTGTAAGTATTCACCTCCAATGATAGATGTATGTAAAAATGATGGCAAAGCAGGACGCGGGGAAGTAGGATATCTTCGAAAATAACATGCTCCTGTTCTTTACATTAGAGAATCTTGAGCAATACATAGCATGCACAAAATCAGCTGCAGCCTGATTTTTAGAAGCTTGCAGGTGTTTTCTATATTTTTTTTCACACAGGAGTGTTTGAAGGTCAATGAATCCTCATATTTGATTTTTAGAAGAAGATGAACTATGAACTGTGTTCAGATTACTAGGTACGATACACTTACGGTTTGATAGACTAGTGACCCTGAAGAGGTCAATAAACTTTGGTTTTAGATTCTCTCTTTCCCATACTTATTGTAATCTCTTATTAGCTATACTGCTAAGATGGACATTAGTTAGACCTAAATTGAGTAGTACCTAAAAAAATCGCGGCAAAAGTCTTAAAATTTATGCAAAGTGTAGGTGCTGTACAACTATAAGTACGAAAATAGCTTACAGGGTATAAATAATGTAGTAATTGTTATAAATTCTAAATGCTATAACATTTGCGTTGCGTGTCCGTTGGACTTGGTCTATAACAAAGATAATTAATAAAAAATCTCTAATCGATTTGGATACATATGATATAAAATAATGCAGTATCATTTAATTTTAGTTACACAGGTAATAATGAAATAACTAGTATCCTTGAATATGTGCCACTTTTGATTGATTCTGGAAGCGGTTAATATTCACTAGTTCAGCTGTGATTTTCGAACACGCCCAAACGAACAAGGGTAGATTACAACGTAATATTGTTATTGTTACTAAGTTAATTAGGCGCATTGCAGGGTCAATAAAATTTTTAATCAAGACATAATGTAAAATGTCCAATAAGTAAAACAAAACAAAGCGTGCTAATGTTATTTGGAGCAAAACTCCACCTCAATAGCTGTTTATAATATTTTTATTTTGATAGTAGTCTTATGCATTTCGTTCCGCCGCAGGATTTCCCCTCGCTTCCTGTTACCCATGATTAAAGCGCGAATAAGCAGATGCATTCTTTTTCAAAAGTCCTCAGAATATTTATTTGAAGTGAAATTCCCTCACTTGTTGCTTTTTGTGAGCACTTGTGTAAAACGCCTGCCACTAAGTACTACATGCGAATCACGTGAGCATCTAGTTTCTTGAACTTCAAACACTTTCTTTTATCATGAACCCATACGGTTCAATGTCCCCATCCTACGTTGTATTGGTCTATGGAATGTGGCTCTTTCGCTTTTGTAAGCAATTCGACTTCCAATTCTATACTTTATAGCGCATTGAGAACGCATTTTGTGAATTCCATCAAGGAACTAGTCGTTGGTGAACCGATCTAGTACGTAGTGGTGATACGACGTGCTTAGCATTCGGGAGGTAATGGGTTCGATTCTCGGTACCGTCTACCTTGCATGAGATTTTTTCAAGAGATTTTCCTCATACTCATGTAGCGGCATGGTAACCGCGTATATTTACACCATGTGCGGCTATTTAAGCGAATGCTGGGGTAGTATTTTTCCCATGAGAACTCCGTTCCTTCCGATCCTATCCTGACCACACCCATCCTTAGTCTCACCACGCATATATACGTAATGTATGTATGTATGCTGGGAATCTATGATTGTAGTTGAAGGAGCTCGGAAAGCTCGAGCATCCCTCCCTTCCTATTGAGGAGGGAATGAAATATTAGGGCTTTTCCTTTTCCTCTTCGTTGGTAAAAATTAGATAGATACCTTATCCTAAAATCACCTGGCTTAATATAGTTGGATTTGTTACAGTGATATCTATTTATAGCAACCTTCCATCTGTCGGGCCAAGCTATGTACGCGCGTCGTAATGTAGTTTCCGGATGAACAAATAAATTTTCCCAAACTCTTAAGATATGAAAATCCGCTAAAGCGCGTGTTTACTCCAAAAATGAGGAAATCACAAAAATGGACACTATTCCTCTAAATGAACACGAAAATGCCAATTTTGATTAACGAATAACAACACAAAAAGCCCACTGAGCGTTCAACCTCTTTCCTTCACAGCCTAACTTTAACTAACTAAAAGAAACCTCCTAAAATCACGTCATATTTTTAATTGTCACACCAAAAACTATTTCGTAATAACACTGCATAATGGACATTTCCCAGGAAACCAAGCAAACTTAATTCTTAGAATCAAGTCTTTTCAATAAGAAATCCAGTTACTTAAATAAGTTTTCACTACTTCCCCAATTACAACACAATCCATAAATTAACTGTAAATTCGAAAGTGTGCAGAACTATTTAATCGCCAATGAACCTCTCGTTATCAAACACGATAAAACAAATGTTTCTTAAAAACGCTCATAAACTACCATGAAATTCAATTCCTTTTTGTTGAAACTGGGATATCAAACTTTAAAACAAAAATTCCCGGTAACTTAACATTAATTAACGATTCTGCATGTCATTCGAATATTAATATTAAAAAAAATTCTACGATAAATTTCATCCACACGCGACAAGCCTTTCCTGACAAGTCCCTTTTCTTTTTGAAGCTCGTTGGGCATGTTTCAAATATCTTATAACATTTCTTACATGCAATTTTACTACTTTACCCGTTGAGCTGCAACCTCTACACTTGTAATGTCGTGTTAGTCTATTGGAACAATTACCAAATAGGACATCGCAAAGCTCACATGTTACTATATGAACGAGTCCTTTAATAAGTTGATGTGATGATTGAAGCGAATTAATTACAACGCCACGCAGTCTTTTTTTCTAGTTTACTTCATACAGTAAAAAATAATTAGTAATAAAATGGGAAGCATAACCCAAGAATCTGTTAAATCATTCGAGTAGAAACGTAAATATATTACTCGTAAATGATTTAGGACAGTTGTCACAGTCATTTACAGCTCAATCACTTTCCGATAGATGTCACCGCCATTAACAAAAATGGTCAACAATTTCTAGCTTTAACTCGCGGTAAATTGCTCTTAATGCAAGTGCAAATGAACTATTTTACTTGAAGATTCATTAGCTTTAAAAAAAAATTACGTATTACCACCCTCACGCTGGAAATTAATGCTGTCGTCATTACTTGTAATGCGTGATTTGATTTATTATTGTGTAAATCTAAACCCTGTTTTCATTATAAAATGAAATTATGTTACGAATACTAACTTTTTATTATAAACATAAAACCATCATTCACTTGAAAGCATTTTAACACGTCCGTTAAAATAGTAACTGTAACAGTTATATATTTTAATGCTTCTCCTGCCATTATACATCTATGTAGCCCTGAGATTGAGTTTTTTAGACAATGAAAATTTGATTGCGTCTGTCTAGATATTACACCTAGATGATATTCTTAAGCAGAAATTACGAACTGCAGCGATATTTGGTTGCTTAAACTATCTTATTTATAACTGAACTATAATATAAAGTATTCATCTGAAATATCACGGTTTACCACGCTTTATTCCAGATAATCTAGGCTAATGCATACTAATTACGTGTAATCATTATTCATAAAATGAACAAAGATTATTATTACATCCTCTTTGGATGACTAAATCTTACCAATTTTGAGTTAACGAGAGTTTCGTAATTTAACTTTGCCTTAGAAATAACCTACACGAAGTAAATTTGACTTTAAATGTAGATGTTTTCCGCCATCATGAATTCATTTCACAGTCGGGCCTTTAATGATTTTTTTAATTGCAGTTTTGATTTAATTAATTCATGGTATTTTCAGTTGAGTTCGAAGTTTTTAAGCACATTCAATTCCAGTCGCGTGCTTGAGTAAAATTACCTGTTTCAGTTTATTTTCCAAAAACCCTTATTAGCTATGGTGTGGGACACGATCTATAGTATGGGTAAAATTTCTTATACTGCACAATTAGCGTTGTGATGTAACTATTAAGTAAATCTACTATTCTTGGAGTTGAATACCTCTTGCAGTCCATTTAAATATTGCTTCTTCTTTAAACTACTGACCAAACAAACTTATTACTGAACGCGTATTACTTGTGGAATCCTGCGCAATGAATCTGCATGGGAGGGTAATGGGTTCGAAAAAGATAATTGCTATGAAAGTGAACATGATACTGACTCCCAAGAAATAAGAGATAAATTTAATCACATCATTCTATGATTTACTAGCTTGAAAGTAGTCATTGGACTAGTATTCTTACAACAATAAATTGAGGTTTATTTTACGATGTAACATAAATTTTTTTCTGAAAATGTAAACTTTTACCATTATCACACATAATTAACATGCTTATCTTTGTGTAATTAAATTGCTTATTTTCTTGTATAGGTGCACAAATAAGGTTCCGTCGTTTGACAGAAGTTGACGCCACCTATAAGTTATTGTTAAAATAGTAGTGACTTTTTATCAGTATAACATATTATTTTGTGTGCGAAACTGTTGTTTTCAGCCGAATAAGCGTCTTTTGAATTTGAATAAATCCGCAGCCCGAGCGCTTGTAGAAGCATCTGGTAAGGCTGATTTAAGTGAGAGAGTGCTATAAAAAGTTTAATAATGGTGAATTTGACATCGAAGACAGAGAACGTAGCTGAAGTCTTAAAGTGTACGAAGGCGCGGAATTGGAAGCATTATTGCAATAGTAATGAACTCACTAGCAAGTTCTGCACCGTTATTGATGATAAAAAATGGATCCACTCTGATAATCCAAAAAGGAAGAAATCATTGCGACCACCCGGCTGGGCTTCAACATCTTCAGCTAAGCGAAAAATTCATAGAAAAGCGCTGTTTTTGTACATTTGGTGAACCAGATTGGTGTCGTGTATTATGAGTTACTCAAACTGAACGAAACTATTGCTATGACAGTCTACAGAACACAATTATTGGGATGACAAAATTAATGAGAAAGTGTCCACATGTTGAGCCGCCTGTAAAAACCTATTTATAAACACTCAATTGGGAAGATTTACCCCACCCACCACCTACACCAGACATTGGTCCTTTTGATTTTTCCTTTTGTCGGTCCATGGCGCATGGTCTATCTGAGAAACACTTTTCATTATTGTATCGTTTCGTGGATAGCCTCAAAAGATGAACCACTCTTCATACGCGGTATCCATATGCTACTAGATGTATGGGAAGAAGTAGTGGCAAGCGATGGACAATATTCTTATAAAACAGTAGGTTCCGTTCTTTTACAACAAATGCCCAATTTTTGATAAAAAAACGGCAAAAATTTATTTATACACTAAATATCTAAATTTAAATTTAAAAGTTTCGATAATAATTAATTTTCCTCAGTAAATAGTAATATTGTTAATGATTATTTGATATGTTAAAATAAATTGAAGAAATATGAAATATCTGGTGTGGAACAGCACACGACCTACCAACACACAAAGTGGAAATTAAAACAAATAATATATTTTTTTAAGTCAATTTTGCGTCGTACCTTTTAACACGTTTATGTCGAATATAGCCAACATCATAAAAGGAACAGTAATTCATGCCAGTTGGAAATTTAAATCTTCATGTCAGATAGACTTAAAAAAAGTTCCTAAAGCGCATGCTTCTACAAAAAAAAAACACATAATACAAATTAAGCATTCTCAATCTTATTTAACTAGTTTTTAGACTTAGTGTACTTTATAGTAACAAATTTAATAAAGAAAAATGTACAATAAAATTTTCTATTAAATATGTCCAGTGCTCACAGACTTTCCTATAAAATTAATCGTTGTTGAGATATTGAAAAAAGTTCGAAATAACACTTAAATTCTACTTTAGGAATGTTTTCCGCTAAATTTAGCATCGTATTAAAAAATTGTGTAGAACATAATCAATATGTATAATGTATATGTGTTGGAATCCTTGTATACATAAACAGCTGTTTCAGAAATATACGTTAAAAACCAAAAACTGCTTCAAGTAACTCCCTCCTCCCCGCTACTGAATTTCTCGCAAAATCCAAGGCGCTCCAGGAGAAATGAGAACATGCTTAAATCCGAAATTAGAAGTACGTACGTTTTGTCTTTTTGAGCTTATCGTGGATACACACTCACATATACACACACTAACACGCACACACATACACACACACACACACACACACACACACACAACCACACGTGCGCGCAAGCATACACGCACGCATCTACACACGCACGCACGCACACGTACACGTACACACCTACACACGCTCGCGCTCACACTCACACTCACACTCACACTCACACTCACACTCACACACACACTTACACTCACATCACACTCACACCCACACTCACAACCACACTCCCACTCACACTCATACTCATACTTACGCTCACGCTCACACTCACACTTACAGTCACACTCAAATGCTCACACTCATACTCACACTCACATTCACACTAACACTCACACTCACACTCAGACTCACACTCACACTCAAACTACACTCACATCACACTCACACTCACACACACACACTCACATCACACCACCACACTCACACTCACACTTACCACCTCACTCTCACACTCATACCCACACTCACACTCACACTAACACTCACACTCACACCTCACACTCACACTCACACTCACATCACATCACATCCACTCACTCACTCACACTCACACTCACATTCACACTCACACTACACTCCACACTCACACTCACACTCACACACCTCACACACTCACACTCCACTCACACTCACAACTCCTACAACTCACACTCACACTCACTCACACCACACTCACTCACTCACCACACTCACACACACACTCACATCTCACACTCACACTCACATCACTCACACCTCACACACACACTCACCACATCACTCACACTCACACTCCTCACACTCACACTCACACACTCACCACTCACATCACACTCACACCTCACTCTCACACTCACACTCACACTCACACTCACACTCACACTCACACTCACACTCACACTCACACTCACACTCACTCACACCCACACTACAGTCATACTAACACTCACACTCACAATCACACTCACACTCACACTCACACTCACATTCACACTCACACTCACACTCACACTCGCATTGCATTCACACATTCACTCTCACGCTCATTTCCATGCTCACTCTCACACTCATATCCATACTCACACTCACACTTACACTCACACTCACACTCACACTCACACTCACACTCACACTCACACTCACTCTCACACTCATATCCATACTCACACTCACACTCACACTCACTCTCACGCTCACGTTCGCTGCCACGTTCAAACTCACACTCACTCATACTCACACTCACATTCACACTCGTACTCAAACTCACGCTCTCGCTCACACTCACACTTACACACGCACGTACTAACCCACCTACGCACAAACGCATGCAGCCACACACACATGCGGCGTGCTAAAAATGGTCTGAATGGTTAGAGGGGCTCTCAAAACGTGAAGGTTCGTCAAAATCTCGAGGTCAAATCTTTTCGTAATCGCAATACCTACTGTTTACAATATTTCGTATAGTATACGGGATTGTAAAAATGATTTTTTATGGTTCCTTAAGGTTAATGTTTAATGATACTTCTTGATCAAGCTGTAATTATTTATTATCAAATTTTATCATCATATCGTACTAAAGTACAAGTAGAACACAAATCCTACCCATAAGAGCGTGGGAGTGCGATTGTTTCCTCGCAATCACCCATAGTCAGCAATATTTACATAGTATACTTCGAGGATTAAGCGATATCCGAATTCATGGAAAAACCAAGGATGTGGCTTAGATATTTAGACGATACCTTCGTAGTTTGACAACAGATCAAGCATAAGCTGCACAATTTCCTAGATCACTTAAATAACCGCAGATTCTCCATAAAATGTAATTGGAGTCGGAACAAAAGCTACCATTCCTGAGTGTACAGGAAACTCAGCCACACGTGCATGTAAGTACACTAAAAATCGAATCACCGCAATAGTGTAAAGTTAGGCATGGCAAGTTATTTGTGTGATAGAACTGAAACAGTATGTTCGGAAAAAAGGTACCCGAAAAAAGAAAATGATATAATGCTGTTATTTAAGACAAATAGCTGTACCTCGGACAAAATGCGAAGGATAGGCAGCAAATTTAAGATGCGCACTGCCTTCAAATCCCCTCTCTGGAAAATACTGATCAAAATCAAACTACACCATGAAGATCAGGGTTTCAAGAATTGTGTATACAACCCACCATGCGAGTCTACCAAAATATCCATAGTATAGAGCAGGGATCAGTCAAGCAATTTACTAATTTCAATTACGTCACTTAATATTAAATTGAAGGTATCGGCCAATGAAATTAACCGTTAAGTACACGACCGATATAATACTTGCACTCTATAGACCAGAATGTTCCTCAAACTTTTCTTTGTAGACAATGACATGATCGAGAAATGATAAAAATTCTCTTCAAACTTTCATAAATGATCGGTGGCGAAGTAAAATTGATATGATTTCATCCCAAGCAATTAAACTTCGTCAAAAAACAGGAAGCTCCGGTTCGCTTAAATTTCAACAAGTTTTGCTAGTCAATCTTAAATTGCATCATAAAAAATGGGTTATTTCTTGATTCTGCAAATTCATTCGTATTTTTCATAATTCAAATGCTTGATTTGCAATAATTTTATAATCGTTACAATTACTCGAATACTTTAAACGTATAGAAGTTTTGACATATGCGCGAAAAACACGATTACTGCTAATAAATAAAAATTTCGAAATGTTTCTCGAAACACTAATTTACATCACTTACTTCATTCAGCGTTATATTGAAACTATAAGCAAACCTTTTCGATATACAAATAAGGTTACTCAAGCTATCAGTTCTTTTAAGGTTGTGATTTACCATTTAAGTTTATTAATAATATAAAATGAATCACTAACCTACCGTTACAAATATTGGTTTACCTTTGCATTAATTAACCACTATATTAATCATTAATAACTACCAAACCAATAATTGTGTGGTACATATCCTTTTCTGCTCTGCAGCAATGACAAATTTTAATGTTAAATTATGATCATTTAACAGCTCATAAAAATAAAAATTTTAAGTTATTCCATTTATGTATGATACTACACAATTTTAATTACTTGAGTACTGAATGTCAAATATATTAGGAGTATGTCACAATTAATTTGATTACAGTTAGAACATCCTACCACCATTCTGTAAGTGGACAATGTTTTTGACTTCCGATTCACTATAATAGTGTTATCTACTTTATCTGTACTGAAATATGAATATAATAAGTTTATTAATTGTTGCCAGAGATATACATATAATTTTAAATACTTCCTATCTTTCCTGAATAGCTAGATAAATGATCGTATTCCGATGCACAAGGTACTTATATAATAAAGTAAAGTTATAATGATATTATAAAAATTGTACTCAATATAAGCACACGATCATTGTTTTCATTATTACATAAAGAAAATGAATCTCTTACACAAATGAGTTAATATCCAATATCTGCTATATCTCCGGACTTTACATTGTGTTGAAAAGGTCGCACCCTTACAGCTAGCGTAGTTTGTTTACAATTCACCACTTAGTAGAGTAGGTACACGGATTAGGTCCGCCAGACCAGGGCATCTCTGGTCGTGCGGACGCTATCCGTTGGTATTTTAGTTTCAGTTCATATTTGTCAACAGTTGCATTGTGACGTGTTTTTGTAAATATTGTCGGTGGTTTTTGTTTATTAACTATTTTTCTGGTAATTGTTTATTACAAAGAACAAAAATGAATAAAATATTTTACAACCTGAACAATCCGCAAGACATTGATGAGGACAATCGTATTATTTTTGAAGAAGGTGTAGATGAAACAAATGTTATACCCGAAGAAAATTTCGAGGAGGAGTTGATGATACGTTTCATAATTTTTTTGAAATTGTTGCGTAAGTTATTTTCTAATTTTATAAAAAATTGAATATTACTAAAAGCATTTGTATATACAGGGTGAGTCACGGGTAATCGGTCGTTCTCTTATGTATAGACGGTGCAATTTCAATAAAAACAAATTATGTGACGTGATGTGAGTCAATAGTGTCTACGCTTTAAAAATATTTTATATTATACAGGGTGTCCCAAAAAGAGATACATTTCAAAGTTATGTTTTTCCTTATGGCACACTCGATGTTTCATTTAATTTTTAAATTCCCCTTGAAGAACCTATTTCATGAAACGATAACACTTGGTATTTAAACTGAACACTAAAAGAGCTACAATGTGTATTACACATTTAAGAATTGTTTGGGCCAAAACTAATGATTTTTGGTCAAAACGGCTTACATGTCCTTATCCTCAATTTTTTTGCGCTATACAACGACATTTATTTTAAAGCAATACAAGATGACAAAAACCGTTAAATTGTTAATTTTTGTCACCCTCCATTGATCTAAAATAAATATCATTAGATAGTCCAGAAAAATTGAGGTAGGGACATGTAAGCCGTTTTGACCAAAATTCAATAATTTTGGCTCAAAAAATTCTTAAATGTGAAAATAGTCGATTTTTACACTCTGTAGCTCTTTTAGTGTTTAGTTTAGACCCCAAGTGTTATAGTTTCGTTTCAAGAGAATCTAAAAATGTAATAAAATATATGGTGTGCTATAAGAAAAAACAACTTTGATATGCCTCTCTTTTTTGTGACACCCTGTATAAACAAAATATTTTTATTCTATTGACCCACATCAGGTCATACAATTTGTTTATCTTGAAATTGCACCGTTTATACGTTACCGGTAACTTACTGTGTATCTACTATTGAAGTTATTTATTTTTTTTATTACAGAGTAAGATTGTACCAAATGGTGAAACACTCTTTGGAGAATTACCCAAACGGCCCCTCATAACATTTTAGCAAAGTTACAGGAAGCCGCCATCCAAACGGTGGAAAGTGCCAAAACCGAAGTAGATTGTTGGCGACTGTTTTTCGATGCCAATATATAAACTTTGTTGGTTGAAAAAACCAATATGTGTATACAAAGCATAAAACAGAAGTTTTTTCGTATCAGAGACTGCAAAGTGACAGATCCTGGCGAAATGGAGGCATTTTTAGGACTTCTGGATCTGGCGGGAGTATTCCGGGGCGGTCATCAAGATATTTCTGACCCATCAACTCATGGGCTCGAACAACTGTAAGTCGCATTATGAGCTAGAAGAAAATGTTACTATCGACGAAATGTTGCCAGAAATTCGAGGACGTGGTGTTTTCCGACAATATATCCGGTCTAAACACAACAAATATGGGATGAAGATTTTCTGTTTGAGCGATGCAAAACTTCTACTCCTGTAACATGGAAATTTATAGCGGTATGCACCCAGAAGCTCCTCACAGGACGAGCAACTCTGCAGATGGTATTGTGATGAGATTTACTGAACCAATTTTTGTAACTGATCGAAACATAGCTGCCGACAATTGGTTCACCAGCCTGAATTTGGTCAAAAAGCTGGAGAAGACAAAGATTTCTTACGTTGGAACCATAAGAAAGAACAGACGAGAGCTACCTCGTTCTTTCGTTATGTCACAGAATGGACCCCAATATGACAGCCTTTTCGGGAATGCAAAGCAGGAGGCGATGGTTTCCTATGTCTCAAAAAAGGGTAAGACAGTAGTTTTGTTATCAAGCTACCATACCTCAAGTACGACAATATCAAATGACACACAAAAAAAACCTGAGACGCAACGTATAATACTGCCCGGTCCACAAGAAGATGGCCAATGGTAATATTTTACCACACACTGAATGTGACCGGAATAAGCTCCAGAATAATTCCCTTAGGAAATGGACTAGAATATGTTCCAAGACGAATTTACCGGAAGAAAGCATTAGATCCTGTAAAACAAAAAGGTTGGAGAGAAGGGCACTACTAGGAAACTTACCCAGAGATTTACGACTTCTACTGGAAAGATATAAACGTACGTCTCCCTGCTAAACGGAAGTATTGTGGAAGTATAAGGAAACAAAAAAAACAATGCAAAATACAATATGCTTGTGAAAAGTGTAAGATTATGCCAAACTTGTTTCCAAGAAATATCAGAAGCAGAAGCAGCCGATCCATAAGTTTTATTCTTATTTACTGTACATAAATATCTGTTTTGCATAATATTGCAGAAATATATTATCTCACATTTGTTTATTGTTTTATTTGTGTTTTAATACGGCAAATTGGTCCATATTAATGAAAAATATAAAGTAATACCATTGAATACATTTTTTAAATCAAAAATATTTAGCACAGAATATGAAATCACTCATTATAAAAAGTTCATTAAGTATTACAGGCGATTTTATAAGAAAAATGCAAGATTTGTTAATGTATAATTGAGCAAAGTAAATTTAGGTCGAAATGACCAGACGCGACTAACCGCGTTACTCCAGCGCGCGCGCCTAACGGAGGGCTAAACTTCCTTATAAAATCACTAATAGATTTAGGTTAGCTTATTTTAAATAATTATCTCGAAAAACTGTGAATTTAGAACTTATTAGAAACTATACAATTTTATTTGACTGCGGTCGAAATGTCACCACAACCAATAACCATCAACAATTTTCTATTGATGCTAACTTAAGATATTCAGATGTGACCGTCTCGAGTAAATGATAAATGCAGACCAAATTCAGACTGCCTAGCCCTCATTATTTAGTCTTATTTATAACGTTTCATCCCTTTAGCAGAAAAGATATCTAAATTTTGTTCGTAAAACCAACTTTTTAGAAGGTCTTGATTAAATTTTTCTACATATGGTCTACCCTACTGTGCAAAATGCAATAATTTTCCAAATAAATTGCCTTCCATTTATATAATTTCCCATGTTCTTAACATACTGAATTACATTTTTTCTCAATCAAAATCAATTATACCAATTTTTAATTGATTTTATGTCAAATTCGCTAAGATCCACCCTAAAAAGTTATTTTTGCTAAATTCAAACTAGCTTAAAGTTACGCGTAAAATTAATATACAATTCAGATTGACCAAACATGATCTTTCAAACACTGTTTAATTCGTTACATTTCTTAACAATTTTTCTTGAATTTAGTGTATTTATCGATAAGTGGCGCCTCTATATTTTTCCCTTCACACTAAAATAAGTTACAGTTTGATAAGTGACGGTTCGTTTTCTTTTATAAACTCTGAAATGAATGTTAAGTTATTTGCGCTATTCATGTATTTGCAATTTATTTTCCATCCCTACCAGTGGCGCATCTTAATTCTTACATATTTGAATTGCTGTTAAAAGATACATATTCATAATAAATAGTGTTTAATAATTTAGTGAATCTTACACCTTTTGAGTCAACGGCAATAGTACTCAACAACTAACACAAACTTGTCTCACATAAACTAATTACGAATAAAACAATGCCGAATTCAGACTAACAAAAACTATGCGACCAATTGAAATGTTGCTCCTCAATCTCCTAGAGATTGCGGTTCCTCATCATCAAATGCAGATTATCATACTGTTGCAATTCTAAAGCACACTTCTCCCACCACATTCAAAATTGTGATGCAGTAGTATATAGGACTGTTGTGGTATCGAAAATCATTCAATAATGTACTTCAATCGGTAAAGATAAATTTATCTGAATTTTGAATAGCACCAGTTTCTGCAAACCAACGTGAAAGAGTTGGAGATGGGTGCAAAATATAGTCGTTGATATCAACGCCATCCATGCAAAGTATGGACAAGATATACTTGAAACTGAAAACTTTAAGTGTCTACCTCCCTTACGATTTACGGATACTTCAAAAAAAAGATCACAACATGTAAGCAATCTCTGTCTAAGAAAGACGTGTACATCACCAGCGGCGGAACGGTAGGAAGGATAAGTAATCGTCGTAAAATGAAACAAATGGAATGCATTTTATCTCTCCTGCAACAAGAGAGAAAGGTTCTACACGGTTACAAGGAATAGCTGTAATGACTTCTTCACGTGTTCGTGTTGGTGCTATGATGGATGGGGATAGTTCTTCCATTTTTACGTTTTGACTTGTTTATTCACTACATAATCACATTTTGCGTTTTCTAAATAACTCGGCATTGATAAATGTCTTACTAAGCTATAAACACGTTTATAAATAACAAATGTTAATAAAATTCGTCATCACCAACTAAGGAGAAGTATGAAGAGTTGTTTGACTTAAATACGATACCCTATGAACGTTTGCGTTCTGATATCGAAATAAGAACGATTTTTTCCTGAAATCTCTCATTCTACGCACTATTAACTATTATTCCCTTACAACTCGGTCTCAATCTTTCACTTCTATTATCTGCTACTGTTGGAATCTTCCTTTGGATAATGTCTCGTACAACTTTCCTAATTTTTCTAAAATTTTTTGCCCGCAGCTGCTGTTCATTTTGAGCCTCCCAACCCTTCTCACAATAACGACCAAAATTCTTCTATTGGTCAAGCTTGAGGAACATTTGGGGGTTATCTTCTCTTGGTACATAACTGACGTTATTCTGCTTCAGCCAGTCTTGAGTCCTTCTGGCATAATGGTACGAAGCTAGATCGGGTCAGAATATTATTTCGTCGTTCTGATGTAAAGACCCAGAAATCATTACATAAATTCGAAAATTAGTTATTTTAATTTATCCCTTTATATTACAGAAAATGCACCGATGTACTTAAAATAATTAAATTTTACATCTTCTTTCGTAATCAAGGAATCGTTTAAGATTTCAACGCAAGAACTCCAACAAAACATCACCTCATTTTTTTGTCAAATCCTGTCTGACACGAATTAGCTCGTTATTTTTTTAGTCCAATCACGTTAGAGCGCTGACTATCTAATCAGAACCGCGACGCGAGATTAATTATGTTGTTTCTTCCATCCTGAAGTAACACTCCTATCTTGTTGACTTCTGCCCTGAGGTCCTCATCGACCGAATTAGGCGCCGAATTTATCTTATTTAACCTGACCTTGGGTAAGTTATAAATTTACCTATCACATTTATACTACCAGTTTCCAGTTTCATACGGGAATTATCCCCTGAGGCGTATGGATGTAAGGTGTTTATTTTACCTTTGCCTGGCCGAAAGGCGTAGCCCTGTTCGATTTAGCATCCTTCTACTTAACTAATGGAGCGTAAGTCCGTGTGGTTAAGTAACCCTTTTCCTAAATACAGATACCGCGCATAAACATGACCTAACTAGGGAACTAGTATATAATTACGGACAAAAGACATATAATCTCCAAATAATCCCGTTTAAAAGCGTTATAATGCTGTCATTAAAACTTCAAAATCTTTTATCCAGAATACTTGTTCCCGAAAAATTATTAAAGTTCTGGAAACTGAGACCAAATTTCTATTCCGTTTTCCGACTTCCGCTCCTCTATATAATTTTTTCCTTAGGAACAGTTATTTTTAAGATTTTTTCAGTGATTCCTTGATTGTCACTTATGTGAATCTTAAAATAACACTTCCTGAAGGAAACATTGTATCCCCTTAAAGCTCTATGTATTATTATAAGATCATTTAGAATTTGCAAAAGGAATCCCGTGTGTAAATATTTCCATTAAGCAAGATATCGCTTAGAAAGTTAAAGTAAATTCCTGCCTTCTATTTTGAATAACAAAAAAATACGAAACTATCACTCTTTGTAGAAACCTATAAGAAAGCCATAATGATCACATCTTCATATATCTTCAAATGCGCAATCCGTGTCATGTTTTAAATTTGTTTGGATTAAATAAAAGAAAACATGATTACAAAACCACAAGCCCCAGTTTATTAAATAGGATAAATATTCACTTGTAATCTCCCTAGTGCTTGAATTACTTTTGAAAATTTTTTCGAATCACAAATTTTTTGAAGGGCATCGTCGAAGACGAGGGACAATTTTCTCAAAACATTTGTGAACGAGAAGAAATTTCCGGTAATTAATTCAAGCCGTGGGGGATTCAGTAAGGAAAGATCCCAAGGTTATTCGTCGCTATTGACGACGGGATACTTTCATTTTAAAGCTGATGTTTTAAAACATTTGATCTAGTGACCGATATTTATATAAAGGTATTGCACTCCTAAAAGTGTAATTACCCCTTTTGTTAAATTCCCAGAATAGCTTTATAGAAATATATTTATATATATATATATATATATATATGTGTGTGTGTGTGTGTGTGTGTGTGTGTGGTGTGGTGTGGTGTGTGAGTGTGTGGTGTGTGGTGTGTGTGTGTGTGTGTTGATGAAAGGAACAAATGTCGTGTGTACAGTGTCAGGTAGATGTATGTTGTGGGGAAATCTCGAACACGGCGAGTGTAGTGAGTGTGTGGTAGTTGCGGATGTGTGTGTGCCGTAATAAAAGTGTGTGTTCAGATGTGAGAGTGGAGAGTATGCAGTCAGTGCAGTGTGAGGTGTGTGTGTGTGAAGTGGAACTCCTGTGGGTGATATGAATGCCATGTGTGTGGTGAGAGTGTACGGTGATGTGGTGTTGGGTGTAGCTGTGGTGTGTGAGTGTGAGTGTGATCTAAAGATCAGCGGTGTTGTCGAATAGTAAGTGAGTGTGAAACGTGACAAATGAAGACGTGTGAAGAGTGGCGTAGTGTGGGTGTGTGGAGTACCATCAGTGTGGCACATGTGTGCTCGATAGCAACGATGTCGACTGTCGTGCAGGTGCGACGGGAGTGAGTTGTGCCTGTAAGCGCGTGACCTGTAATGGTAAATGAGGTGTATGTGTGTAAATGTGGAACAAATACACCTGTAGAAAGTGTGTGTGTGAGATGTAATCGATGTCCTGTGACCACTCCAGTGTAGTGTGTGTGTGGCAATAGGAGCAGATAATCGGTTGTGTGTGAGTGTTGTCAGTGTCAGTGTGTGTGTCAGTGGTGTGTGAGTGTGTCGCTGTCATGTGTGTAGATGTGTGTAAAATGCATGTGTGAGGTCTGAGTGAAGAGAACGTATGTGAAGTGGAGCTGGTAGCTGGATCGGTGTGTGTGGAGTGCAGAGATGCGTGACTCAAAAGTGTGAAGATGTGTAAGTGTAGGTGTGTGAATGAGAATGTGCAGTCTGTGAATCGTGGCAATGTGAGCTGAGAGTCTACTGGAAGCAAAATGTGGATGTGATGTGAGTGTCTGAGTATGGCCACATGTAGAGTAGTAAGACCAGAAAAATATGAGAGATGTCTGCAGGACTGAGACGTGTGTGAAAAAAAGTGTGTGAAGTAGATCTCCAGTGTGTGCGTGTGAGTGTGCAATTCAGGAGTGTGTGAGTGTGTCAGTCGGGACGTGTGTACAAATGTGTCCAGAAAAGCCTGTGAGTGTAAGTGTGTAATAATAGGTGAATGTGAGTGTAGAAGACGATGTGTGTGCGAAGAACGCAGTTCTGTGAGCAGATGAGTGTGAGTGTGTGAGATAATCAAAACATAGCTTGTCACCGAAAGATGTGATGTGTGTGTCTGAGGTGTAGTGTGCTGTGGGGTGTGTGTGTGTGAGTGTGGAGTGTAAGCAGAGCGATGTGTGCAGGTGAGTGTGGGCAGTCTGAAATCCTCGTGTGTGTGAAAAGACTGTGTGAGTGTATGAGGCATCGTCAAAAATAAATGTAGTGCAGGTATGTGTCGAAAATCGAATGTGTGAACCTGTGAGTTGTGTGGTGTGAAGTGACCTGAAGTCGGGAGTGGCTGAGTTGAGCTGTGGTCTGTCAGTGTGTGAAGCTCGTTGTCCGCTGTGTAGCTGTGTGTGTTTGTGGTGTCGCAGATGTGAGTGTGAGGTCGTGATGAGATGACTACAGTGTGGTGTGTGTGTGTGTGTGTGAGTGTGGATGTGTGAGTCAGTGAGTGGGAGTGTGGTGTGAGTGTGTGGTGTGTAGTGTCGTGAGTCTTGAGGTGTGAGTGTGATGAACGCTGATGTGAACCCGATGTAGGATGTGTGAGTGTGTGTGAGTTGGAGTGTGGGTAGTGTGTGAAAGTGTGAATGTATGGTGTGTGAGTGTGTGAGTGAGTTTGAGAGTAGTGCTTGTGAGTGAAAAGGATGCAGGAATAGATTTTAATGAGGAAATTCTGTGAGTAAAATGTTTGAAGTAAAGGAAAAATTGAATTGTAAGGAATTGTGTTATGTGTGTAGTGTGTTAGTAAGTTAGTGTGTTAGTTGTGAATGTGGAGTAGTGAGTGTGATGTTGTGATGGATGTGTGAGTGTGTAGTGTGAGTGGTGTAGTGTGTGTGTGTGTAGTGTGTGAGTGTGTGTGTGTGTGAGTGTGTGATGTGTGGGAGTGTGGAGGTGTGTGTGAGTGTGTGAGGTGTGGGTGTGAGTGTGGAGTGTGTGAGTGTGTGAGTGTGTGAGTGTGTGTGTGGTGTGTGGTGAGTGTGTGGGTGTGTGATGTGTGTGAGTGTGTGTGTGAGTGTGTGAGTGGTGTGGGAGGTGTTGTGAGTGTGTGTGTGTGTGTGTGTGTGGTGGTGGTGAGTGTGTTGTGAGTGGGGGGGTGGAGGTGGAGTGTGAGTGTGTGAGTGAGTGTGGAGTGTGTGAGTGTGAGGGAGTGTGTGAGTGTGGAGTGTGTGAGTGTGGTGTGTGTGTGAGTGTGTGAGGTGTGGGTGTGTGAGTGTGTGTGGTGTGTGGGTGTGTGAGTGTGTGAGTGTGGGTGTGTGGTGTGTGAGTGTGTGAGTGTGTGAGTGTGGTGAGGTGTGAGTGTGTGAGTGTGAGTGTGGGTGTGTGAGTGTGTGAGTGTGTGAGTGTGTGAGTGTGTGTGTGAGTGTGTGGTGTGTGAGTGTGTGAGTGTGTGAGTGTGTGAGGTGTGTTGTGTGAGTGTGGAGTGTGTGAGTGTGTGAGTGTGTGAGTGTGTGTGGTGTGGTGTGTGAGTGTGTGAGTGTGGAGTGTGTGAGTGTGTGAGTGTGTGAGTGTGTGAGTGTGTGGTGTGTGTGTGTGGTGAGTGTGTGTGTGTGAGTGTGTGTGTGTGTGTGTGTGTGTGTGTGTGTGTGTGTGTGTGTGTGTGTGTGTGTGTGGTGTGTGTGTGTGTGTGTGTGTGTGTGTGTGTGTGTGTGTGTGAGTGTGTGTGTGAGTGTGTGGTGTGTGTGTGTGAGTGTGTGAGGTGTGTGTGAGTGTGTGAGTGTGTGTGGTGTGAGTGTGTGAGTGTGTGTGGTGTGTGTGATGTGTGTGGTGTGTGTGTGTGTGTGTGTGTGTGGTGTGTGTGTGTGAGTGTGTGTGTGTGTGTGAGTGTGAGTGTGTGATGTGTGAGTGTGTGGTGTGTGTGTGTGTGTGTGTGTGGTGTGTGTGTGTGTGTGATGTGAGTGTGTGGTGTGTGAGTGTGTGTGTGTGTGTGAGTGTGAGTGTGTGTGTGTGGTGTGTGAGTGTGTGTGTGTGTGTGTGGTGTGTGTGTGTGGTGTGTGAGTGTGTGTGTGTGTGTGTGTGTGAGTGTAGTGTGTGAGTGTGTGTGTGTGTGGTGTGTAAGTGTGTGTGTTGTGATGTGTGTGAATGTGATGTGTGTGTGTAGTGTGAGTATGTGTGTGTGTGGTGTGTGTGTGTGTGTGTGTGTGTGTGTGGTGTGTATGTGTGTGTGTGTGTAGTGTGTTGTGTGTAGTGTGTGTGTGGTGTGGTGTGTGTGTGTGTGTGTAGTGTGTGTGTGTGTGTGTGATGTGTGTGTGTGTGTGGTGTGTGTGAGTGTGTGTGTGTGTGTGTGTGTGATGTGATGTTGTGTGTGTGTGTGTGTGTGTGTGTGTGTGATGTGTGACTGTCGTGTACGTGTGTGATGTGATGTGTGTGTGATGTCGTGATGTATGTGTAGTGTGTGTATGTGTATGTGTGATGTGTGTTGCAATGTAGATGTAGTCGTGACATATGTGTGTTGCGTGTGAGATGAATCAGTGTGTGTGTAGGTGTGCGGTGTGATTGTATGTGCGTGTCGTGATCTTGATAGCGTTGTGAGTGTAACTAATGTGCATGTGATCGTGATGAAGACGTGTGCGGATGCGTTGTGCGCTGATGGTGTGTGTGTAGTGCAGATTGCTGTTCGATGTGGTAGTTCTGTGTGCGTGTGTGTGACGCTGTGCATGTCGTAGTGCGTATGCGTGGTAATGCATAGTGCGATGTGAATGTGCGTTAGTGCGATGTGCGTGTGCATATGCGTGATGTGTGCGTTAAGAATATAATCGTGTGTGTCAGTTGTCGTGTGCTGTTGCGTGTGTGTGTGTTTGCATGTGGTGTGTAGATGTGTCGTGATGCTGTATGGTGTGTAGTATGCGTGATCTGAAGTACGTGTGCTGTGCTGTGCGTGTGTCTGTGAGCGTAATGCGTGTTGTATCGTGATGCGTGTGATTGATTAGTGTTTCTGTATGGTGTGCTGTGTGTGTATGGATGTGCGTTAAGATTTCAGTGTATGTGGTGACATGTGAGTGCCTCGTGTGACCAGAGTGTGCATGTAGATTCGATCAAATTGACTGTGGTGGTTAGAATCGGATTGTGTTGTGTCTTAGGAACAATATTCGTATTACAGTTACAGTTTACATTAGTTTTGACTCGGAAAAACTTTCACGATTAAATAGTGTATGTTTAAATTGAACAAATACACCTTAAAAATTTTTCGAATTAATCGATTCCTTGACCACTCCATGTGGTATTCTGTGGCAATAAGAAACAATCACCGGTTTTTAGTTTGTCAGTGTCATTTTGTCAGTTTTACGTTTCCTTCATGTTTAATTTTAAAAATGCATTTATCTGAGAAAGAACGTATTGAAGTACTTACGCTGATCGGTTTTGGAGGCAGAATGCGTACTCAACAAGAAATGTGTAAGTTATTTAATGAAATTCATCTTAATCGACCTCCAATTACTAGATCTACTGTAAGCAAAATTGGATTAATATATTCTAAGTATGGCCACATTAAAAACGTACCCAAAGTAAGACCAGCAAAAATATCAGAAGATTCTCAACTAAACGTTTAAGAAAAACTGGAAATAATCTCCATGTGTCCGTTAGGGCAATCTCCAGGAATTGTAATTTATCATCGGGACGTGTGTCACAAATTCTCCAGAAAAGCCTTATAAGGTTTAACTAATACGTGAATTATTAGAAGACGATTTTGCCGAAGAACGCAGTTCTGTGAGCAGATAATTGAGGTTAATAATCAAAACATAGCTTTCACCCGAAAGATAATTTTTTCTGATTAGGCTGCTTTTGTTTTAATTGGACGCGTAACAGACAACATTTCAGGTATTGGGCATCTGAAAATCCTCGTTGGACACAAGACTGGCATACATAGCATCGTCAAAAAATAAATCTTAGTGCAGGCATTGTAGAAAATCGAATTGTGAACCTTATTTTTTAAGGAACCCTAAATCGGGAACGCTCCTTACACTTTCTTCAGTTTGAACTCGTTTCCGCTTTAGCTTTTGTGTTTTTTCATCCGCACGATGTAGATGATCCTCATAATGACACATGGTTCCAACATGATGGGGCATCTCCTCATTTTGCAATTACAGTTCGACAATTCCTTGACACGGCTTTCCCTGATAACCCTGATTAACCCCATTAGATTTTTTCTTATGGGGTTATTTGAAATCCAAATTTTATGTGAATAGACCAAATAATCTTGATAACCTGAAACAGAGAATACGCCAGGAAATAAGATTTATTACAATAGAGGTAATTGAAAACGGAAACTATCCTTCGACTACAAAAATGTATTGAAATAAACGGACAAAACATTGAACATTTTTTAAAAGGCAATTGTTATTATGTCATCTGTATGTTTTGTTATTAAAGTTAATTTTTTTTTCATTTAACACATTTGAAACGTCATTGTGTAACAAACTCTTGACGTCGTTTGTTAATAAAATTTACGTTTATTTAGTCAACTTAACATGCATTGCGTGCAGCTTGTGTTGCATATCATAGTTGCATAAAAAACATACATTTAATTATTGTGAAAATAAACTCGTACGCATATTGTTTGCACATTTGATTCACTTGTTCATGCCCAAGGACTACTTTAGCTTCTTCTTCTTTGTGATATTTTTAGGTGGATGTAGCGCATCCATTGTTGCTTTGTTAAATTTTGTAATAAGTGCTGTATAATTTGTACGGTAAGTTATTAGAACTATTATATAAAGCTTGATACGTTTTCTTTTTGAAGCACTTTTATTTACTTCTACTTCGTTTTACTTTATTTTATTTATTCGCATAATTAAATTACAATTTTTTTTAATAAGTTTTTTTTTAGTTAAGAAACAGCGGAGTTATTGTTATTTCAAAAACGCCTCCATTATGCTATATATATATATATATATATATATATATATATATATATATATATATATATATATTGGGATGTTTAGATAAGAGTAAGACTGGGATCGGACAGTTTAACTAGTAATTTCTTTAAAAACAAGGGTGATATAAAGCATAATACATGTACGAGGGATGTAATTGATGTAATTCGGTTCACGATGGTTAGAAAGTGGATTTGTTTTGGTTGAAACAGTCTAAACAAAATTTATTTGGTTTAATCATAAAAAGCATTGTGCTACTAACAAGAATGTCAGGAATGTTAAATAAACTTATTTCTGTAAATTCAATTCAGTACTTTAGTTTGTTTCAATAAATTTCAGTTTATCGAAAGTATTTTGGCATGTGAATATTTTACAGGTGTTTAACACAAAGTGTAAAGTTAGATTTATATTAGGGATGTTGTATAAGTAGATTAGAATGCAGGAAATATGGTAAAATTTAAGAAAGGGTTATAATTGGCACTTAATATGATCAATACTCACATATTTATGAAATCGGAGGTGTGACAATCATAGTGATGCATCTTAAATATTAAGAACAGTGTATAGAACATATTTACACAAAGATATTTACATGCAGATACATTTTTATAGTAGAATTTCAAAAAAGTGTGTTAAACGATATGACTTCTTAAAGTGACATTAAAATTATACAATGCAAGTTAGATGAACAATAAATACAATAAAGACAGTTATTACAAGTTATTTGGATAACATTTTGAGTTACTTGGACGTTTTTAAACGTAAATTATTTGCAATTTTAGAATTAAGTTTGGTTATGTCTTAAATTTAATGTTTTTTCACAAATTTATAGTTTTTTTGATTAAATTAGGCTTAAATTAGATTGTTAAAGTGATTAATAGGGGGTTTTCCTCATTTTTACATAGTAATTTAATGTGTACAAAGCATTTCAACGCAAAATTTATGAAATGGGGCAAATATAAAATTTCCTTTAAATTTAAGATTTCGTACATTTAATGTGTGTTTTCCAAGGCAAAATTTAGTCAGGATTACATATTTGTAGTTAATTTAAATGTAGTTCGTGAGATTATTTAGATATAAGCAATTTTAAGTTAGAATAGGTCATTTTGTATAACATTTAAAATAACTATATCATGTTGGATATCTATTTATGCACAATTTAACACAGATTTCATTTCTGTTGTTAAATTGTAAATCTATACTGTATAAGAAGATATCGCTAAATTTCTGTTTTAGTTAAGTTTTCAAATTATTTTCGACCAATCAGAAACATAGTTACATTATTTAAATTGCTTAAAAAAAGTTGAAGATGTGGTAACCAACAAAGGGTATAAAAGGAATTGCCCTAGATCAGATCTCTCTCTATAATTTGCCAGTTGTTTGAAAAAGTTAAAATAACATATAATAATTATCGGGAAAATTTAATAATAAACGGAGAGACGAGAAAATCAAACGCAATTGTTTTTAAAACGACAATCGTTTAAAATAAAGTTAGGTTACCGATACCTGTTCACATTCGTAAAGTTCATTACGAATAATTTTTCTTACTTGTGACGATTTATGTTTAACGTTTTAAAATTTCGTTTGTTAAAGTCGAATACTGGTTACGTTTTGCCAAAATAAAATAGTAATCGTTGTTCTTCAATTGAATTTTATTTTCTGCTGCGATCTTTTAAATAATTTATATTCGAGCCGGAGCCTAAAAGTAAAGTGACATTAACTTAAAGTCTTTACAATCACTAAATATTATTTAAACGACAAAATTTAAAAGCATTAATACACTTAAATAATATCTTCGATTAAACATTTGTGGTTGGGCGAAGCCGTAAAGCATAAAATAATAGCATTTACCGAAGAAAAGTGACCAACAACCCGAGGACCAGTCTGCAGCTAGTGGGTGAATGGTAGCGGTGATCATCATATACCAGAATTTCGATCATTATTGGAAAGTGCCTGCATCTACATATGAAATCATCTGTTTGCAGTTTGGAATATGCACGTGAGAGTTAATTTTTGATTATAACCCTGTCTATTGTGTTCTTTGTTGTGTTGATTTCCTGCAATTATTATTTTTTATATGTATAGGTGTAAATTTTTATATAATACTTGTGTAAACACCTGCAAAATAAGCAGAAATTTAGTTCATTTCAAAATTTAAAATTTCAATTATCCAGTTATAATTAAAATCATAATTCAACAAGTCATTATCTAACAAATCTGACATTTTTTTGACAATTGTATTCAGTAAGGTTATAACGCATGTGTTATAGTATAAATTTTGTTCAGATACATTTTTCATACACGATACTTTTTATAAAGTGCAACCCACACATATATTCGAACCAGTAATTAATTTCCCACTAAATACTGAACCATATCCCCATTTGAGATAAGAGCTAGCCCGGTGCACAAGTATATATTATATTATCATCATATATTGATAAAGTTAACCATTATTAATTAAATTTTAAAACCCTGAATCCTATCCCCATATGAAATAATATTAAAATTATTCTACATCACAATATATATTTAAAGCAACATCTGATATTTATGAATCCCGCCTATCTTAATCTCCGACTGAGCAAAATGCACAAAATCTACTGGTTATAACCAAACCTTGATCAGCTAAAATTGTAGCTTAAGGGTGAATGGTTATAATTATTCTGAAAACCACTGATTAGAAATATGGTATGTTCTACAAACATTTCCAGAATTTATCGTACAATTCAGAAATGGCATGATAAACAGGGTGTTCCATTAAAAAAATCAATGATGACTACATATCTTCTTCTTGGGACACCCTGTATACAATTTAATTATGTCAGAAAATCCGCAACTAAAAATACTAATTGACGTGTCAGAGCGTTTTTCCACAAGATAATTACCTGCATTGTAAACGAATTTGTTCCTTTCATCATGAACGCACTGTATATGAACGCTCGAATAGTTTTAAAATTGCAGTAAACAAATGTTATTGATTTTTCATTTTATGCTTGAGCATAAAACGGTATTAATTTTTACGAGCAAACTTTTTTACTTTAAATTATTAATTTGCATGTGATTATAATTAGTTAAAGGTTCAAATAATTATATAAAGTCAACCAATCGGAATTACTACAGTAAAGCCCGTTCCATAAATTAACGATTTAATCCACAGATCCCAGATTTCCACGAGATCAGTGCGGCGCCACCGACCCCTCCTTTGGCCCCGTGAAGCAGCTGGTTATCCATTTTGTATATATGCGTTTAACTTTTATGTCGTAATATAGTATTAGATTTAAATGAAATGCCCGTAGGCTAAGTAAGATATTAAGAATTGTAATTTTTATAGGTAATAAAGGTAGTGTGCTTGTTGTTAATCAAATCACGAAACACCCCATCTTCGACTGAAAGCTACCGAGCATTGCGAAATCTTTTAGTAAATAATAATTATTTTACATTACCTACTTACATATACACCGTGTCCAAGATAAGGATGCCCACAATGGGGATCTCGGAAACGGTAAGAGATGGAAGGTCAGTTAAATGGAACAAAAGTTACGCATTTGAGAGGATGTATTTATGGTTTTTGTAGAACTCGAATATCTCTTTTTGTTTTTGAGATATTTGAAAAAAAATGAACTTTCTGATTTTCGTTTTTATTTTTTTCTGACCTTATTTGAAGAGCTACCAAGAAAAGAAGAGCACATTTTCATTGCCACTTTTCTAGCTCTACTTAATACTGTTATTTAATTTTTGATACAACGTTTCGTTTGTTAGCAACCATCATCAACTTTATTTTTTTAAATACATGAAAAATTATTTTGCCATGTTTAAATTCTCTCCTTGATTCTGAATTCAACGATATATCACACTTTATATTTTTGATACGTTTCGAATGAGAAAATTCATATTCAATGTAAAACATCGAAAACGTACAGTTAAAACTAATACTAGAAACATTATAAAACCGTAAAATTATTATAAAATTATGTTTTGTAATTTTAAATGATAGACAAATAAAAAACAAATTTATTTTAAAGGTTAATAAACTCACAAAAGATGTTCAAAAAGATTTCCGTTATTCTCTAAACATAAATAGCATCTTATAACCGTAGCATCTAAAATATTCTTCAGCATTTGAGGAGTAACACTAGCAAACGCTTCGAGAACTAATCTTTGTAAAATTTCTTCGTTTTCAATATCGTTTCCATAAATGTAATTTTTAATGTATCCTCAAAGAAAAAAATCCAAGGTGTTATATCTGGAGAACGAGCTGGCCACAGTACATTTGCATGAGTGCCAATACATCTTTTTGGAAATCTAACTGACAGGTATTCTCTGACAACTCTGGAATTATGTGCTGCTGCATCAACCAACAACCTTCAACTTCTTGGAAAGGCAAATCATTCAAAGCTATCTCTAATTCATTTTGGAGTAAAATTTGGTAACGTTCAGAATTTAAGGACTCGTGGTAAATGAAAGGACCTATAATTCGAGTACCGAATATAGCAGCCACATATTAAATCCGAATAATGTGAATTTCTGCGATTAAAAATTCCATTATTATTAACCATACTTTCATCGGACCATATTATTTTATTCGAAAAATATTCATTGTCTTGAGATTGACGTGTATACCATTCGCAAAATATTCTACGTCTTTCTGGGTCACCTGGTCGAAGTCCTTGGCAAATTCTAAATTTATATGGATGTACTTTCTCCCTCTTTAGAACATAATGAGCTGTTGAATGGGCTATTCCAGTTGTCTCTTCAATTCTCCTAGTAGAAACCTCTGGATTTTCCGTTACAGCTAATAAAACAGTATTGGCTTTTTCTTTACTTCAAGGTTTTTTGCTAGATTTTACAGGTTTTTTGAATTCTTTTAGATTAACTTCTAATGTGCGAAAAGTTCTTTTGTGGGGTTGACGCCGTTCTGGATATTTGTTTAAATACATTATTTCGGCTTCAGAACAATTACGTTGACACAAAATGTAACACGTCAGTATATCAAATTTTTCGTTATTTGGAAAATGTACTCCTACCATATTGTTTTTAGGTAAACACAAAATGTAATTAACTCAAAGACCACCAAACAAACGTAATACGGACAACAATCAATTATGACAGGTAGGTAAACAAAATGCAAAGCCAACTTATTTTTATCAAATGCATCAGTACGACGGAAGATGTATTTTAACTGTTTGATTAATAGTATTTTCACTAAATACATACTTGTGAATTATTTTATTCGCAACAGGCATTAGAAAATGAGAAAACATTATTTTAAATTTTACAGTTTCTAGTATTAGTTTTCACTGTACGTTTTCGATATTTGACATTGAATATGAATTTTCTCATCCGAAACGTATCAAAAATATAAAATGTGATATATCGTTGAATTCAGAATCAAGGAGAGAATTTAAATATGCGGAAAATAATTTTTTTCGTGTATTTAAAAAAATAAAGTTGATGATGGTTGTTAACAAACGAAATGTTGTTTAAAAAATTGAATAACAGCATTAAATAGAGCCTGAAAAGTGGCAATGAAAATGAGCTCTTCTTTCCTTGATAGCTCTTCAAATAAAGTCAGAAAAAAATAAAAACGAAAATCAGAAAATTCATTCAATTTTTTTTATATATCTCAAAAACTAAAAGAGATATTCGAGTTCTACAAAGACCGTAAATACATGCTCTCAAATGCGTAACGTTTGTTCCATTTAACCGACCTTCCATCTCTTACCGTTTCCGAGATCCCCATAGGGGGTATCCTTATCTTGGACACGGTATACATACATACTGTTATGCTGATGATGGGCATTAATAAAACTAAGCAGTTTCGGTAAGCATCTACAGCTTCTCCCCGAACTATGTCAACATAAGGTGTTGAAACACCAGCCACTGAAATCGCACACCAGACTAAAACTTTTGTCAGCAAATTTTGCTTTTGCCTTGAATTTTACTTCTTTACCTTTCATTTCAGAATGTGACAGCTAAAATATTTCTCAGCATCCATTATCATCACACGGTTATTCACAAAATGCTTCGTCTCAAAGCTCTACAGCATATAGGTATTCTTGCGAGATGTACCTGGGTGTATTCAGGGCACTTCCTTCTGTTTCTACAAACTAGACCGTTTCTTTACAAAGTTCTCTGCACGGTCTCGTATAAGTCCCCAAAGCTGCGACCCAGCTTTCGACTCTCTTCGCATTCTCTTATTGCCCGATAAATTGTTGCCAATTGTTTACAATTACACTTTTGTGAAACCCTCCAACTAAGCTATAGGTAATCTTTCGAATTTCAAGTTTATATGACATTCTGAACGCCGTTATTGAATAAGCTTGATGTTTTTCAAATGCAAAAAAACATGGTTTGTTTACCGATCGCATGGAAACTATATCAGACATCCAAAGCGAGTAGAAATTTCAAAGCAAAAGTCTTCTAAAAACTTATGTCTCATACGGTAGAAAGAAAACAATTAGTTTTTGGTGTAAAACGTTTTCAATGTTGCCATGAACATATCTATATCTTAAACGTTAGTTTACCAACCCCCAATATCGCTGATCAATCTATGTTTTCCCGGTTTTCAAGCAGAGCCTGAAATTGTGTATAAATCTACATTTTACTACGACAAGACAAAAACTTGATACTGTGACGACCACGTTGTTTTTAGTGATATCGTTTATAACACTAGCATCTCAGTTTCCTACCAAAAAATTTTAATAATCCGGACAGATATATATGAAACGTACATATTCAATTCACTAACATATTAAAACGTTTTAGATTATGCATGTCTTGGATTACAGCCACCTGTTCAAGTTTGACAGTAGGTGTCATTCGTAGTTGGATAACTTTCAGGAAAATTAGTAAAGCTCTGTCTTACTCACATCCTTCACAGACATACATAGATTTCATTGTATAGTCTACACTATTCGTACTGCAGATAGTAACGTATAACCTAAATTAGTGAAGTTCTATTCTTTTTTAAAGACGTGGGTCAAGTACTCCAACTCCAATAAGGTAATACAAAAATTTAGAGTTAGTCGAGCCTTTTATAGTGTTTGCTTTGTCTTGTCCAATTAATGATTTTAAATCTACTTCTTCAACTGAATCTTAATCTCTGTACATGAAATATCACCAGAATTTATTTGAGTATTGTACGCTTGACATTTCGAAAACTTAAAGTAAAAAATAAAATTGCGTTTTCTCTAGCTTAGAAGAAGAAAATAATTTTTTTATAACTATAAAGAAATAACAAGTAAGCGCTTTTTAAAAATTACTAGCAATTTCTGCTTCAGAATGATCAAATTTCAAACATATTTTTAAATCCATATTTTTATCAAAGTCGAGCTTTGAAACAAAAAAAATTTACTAAATTGAAACAAAACATTTTAACTACTTCTTATGTAAAACATTTAACAATACAGAACGTAATTTTATTAAATACGGAAGCTTAAAATGTTCTATAATCTTCTCAAAGCCTGCTTATCTGTTAAACCCATAAGCTAATAAAACCATTCTTTTGTATGTTCTGTCTTTGATAAAACATTTAGTATTACACCAAATTTTGTATATAATTTGGAAAGACCTTTAGGAAGAGTTAATTTTTGCTAATGGTATAGATTAAATCTTTTTTCGTGAGCTGTAATAAACAAGATGTGTACGGGTCATAATAAAATAAGAGTTTATTAAATTGAGTGTTAATTCGAGTCTGTCTCTGTGTACAATTGTTTTATACTGATCTCTTCCTACGTCGATTTTAAGTTGTTAATTAGCACGCTTTAGGCAATCCGAAATCGCATCTAATCAACGAATCTATTGTTTGTCACTTTCTCCTTTGTTTATTTAGAAATTTTTAAGTGCGCACGAAAGTGCTTTAATTAAGAAAATAAAAGGCTTTTGTTTGCCAGACCAATTAATTGGTGCAAATTTAGTATTCACTAATCAAATAAATCAAACATTCTGGTTATTAGTAACCTTCGGCAAGCATGTATATTGTGTAACGATGTATCAAGGTGTTAGAGTAGTTGCAGCGTTGTAGAAATCTGTGACTGGTGTTGTAACTCCACAGCACAATGGCGACTGGCGAGATAACGAAAACACTTGGATTGCGTTGTTAGAACATACTGGACTAATAATATGTTGGTAATCGTACGCCCTTTAATAACACTAGAACTGCTGTGGCGGTCAATTTGATCGCGTGCGTTCTTTAAAATGTTACTCTGTTGTGCTTGGAATTACGGTGTTGGGGTATTATGAATGTTTCTAGATTTTTATGTACTTTTAGAACATAAAAAAATATATTAAGAAAATTAAGCTGTTTTAGGCTTTTCTTGTACTATTTGTATAACTGCCGGAACCGTCGTTTTGACTGTTCATATATTCATAATCGGTTACGAGGTTGTATACCATAAATAATTACAACGTTGAGAACTTGTTTACTCGTGTCCGAAATTATGAATAATCATCGCTATTTTTACCTACGTGCCCGAGTTGTGCAACATGCAAGTTTATAACTTGTTTCTATAGAGATCTATACCGGGTGTCTAGAATCCACCCACGTTCTATGGCTATCTTTGTTATTATAAGAGTTACGGAGTCGGTTATAGTAGCAAAGTTAGGCACAATTACATGATAATTCAAATACCAATAAGAAAATTCAACATAGTTGCCAACTTTCTAAGATATCTGAAAATAACTAAAAATCGTCCAAATTTTCAATCGGCTATATCCTTTTAATATTCAAAATGCGAAAAAGTTATAAGAGAGACTTTTGCAACCTATTTTTACGCAAAATGGGAAAATGCGAATAAAATTTTTTTTTATTAATTGTTTTTCGAGCTACAACCCAAACATACATTTTTTTAAATAGCAACTATAGGTGGCTATGGACTCATTCAATGACTGATTTTTTTTTATTTCAAAAATGTAAAGCATTGTGTGTTTAATATTATTAGTTAACTCACAATTTAAAAAAAAAAAGGTAATTATAATATTTACTAAACGAATTAAAATGTACCATTTAAATAACAAAATAAGCTCATTTTCTACTACTAAATTTATGGAAGAAATTATCGAGGAAATAGCTATGAAATTAGATCCTGAAGTAGCCGAAGAATACAGAAGTAAGGATAGATCAGTCCTAAATTCATCTAGGGGAACTAAACCTAACCTCTCTAACCTATAAAGGAGAGCACTGATTTCCCTTAAGAATGACCCAACGATCAAAATTCTCCCGGAAGACAAAGGAAATGAGACTGTGGTAATGGATATGGACACTTACAACAGTAAGATACAAGAACTAGTAGACGGGCTCGAGTACAAACAAATATCAAAAGACGGATATACCTGACGCTGGCAAAACATAAGGGGGAGTTCTCCGACTACCAGAGAACTAGACTGACCTCACACTACAGCAAGCCTCCGCACCTGTACGGCCTACCAAAGGTTCATAAGCAAGGAATTCTTCTGAGACCAATTGTGATCTCGAGAACTTCACCTTGTCACCCATTAGCACAATATTTGCTAGGTATAATCACACCCTTATCGGGAAAAGCCGAGTCTATGGTCAAGAACACGCAGCACTTCGTGGAAACCATCAGAAACTTCCAACCAAATCACGAAGAAATATTGGTAAGCTTTGACATTGTGAGTCTATTCACAAGTGTACCTACCGATAAGGCACTAACTATTATAAGAGGCATGCTGGAAAAGGGTGAAACGATAGACGAACGCACGCAACTCTCGGTAAACACAATAATGGAACTTCGAACAATATGCATCAGAACAACATATTTCCAGGTAGAAGACAAATTCTACCAACAAGAGTTTGGGATGGCGATGAGTTCCCACTATCACCCATCGTGAGCTACACACACACACACACACACACACACACACACACACACACACACACACACACACACACACACACACACACACACACATATATATATATATATATATATATATATATATATATATATATATATATATATAAGACTTTGAAGATCAAGCGATATCCGAATTCACAGAGAAACCAAGGATGTGACTTGGACACGTGGAAGTTACTTTCACAGTTTGGCAATACGGCAAGCATAAGCTAGATGAATTCCTATATCATCTAAATAGCCGCGCAGCCTCCGTAAAATTCACAATGGAATTGGAGTCGGAACAAAGACTGGATGTACTTGTACACAGGAATGACAACACTTTCACGACAAGTGAAACCTACCCATACGAGGAGGTACCTACACTACAACTCCAATCACCACAAAAACGTGAAGTTAGGCGTGGCAAAATGCTTGTACGATAGAGCAAAAACAATATGCTCCAAACAAGAGGACCTGAACAAGGAAAAAGAGAATATCGCTAGAACCCTCAAAAAAAATGGCTACCCCGATCTAATAACTAACCTAAACAGGGAAAGGGTAACCGAAAAAGAAGAACCTAAATATACAGCGATAATACCATACATACAAGGTACTTCAGACAAAATACGAAGGATAGGCAGCAAATACAAGATACGAACTGCCTTCCAATCGACCAGAAAGCTCAGGGGAATACTAACCAAAACCAAACCATACAATGAAGATCAGAATTCCAAGAATTGTGTATAAAACCTACCATGCGAATGCGGTAGAGCATACATAGGAAAGAGCAGTAGACCACCCAAAGTTAGAACGAAGGAACATAAGAACAAAGTCCATAAGGGTGAAACAGAAAGATCAAGAATCGTCGAACATGCCTGGAACGAAGACCACCGCATCCACATGCCACATACAGATAGTGGCAAAAGACGAGAACACAACTCGTTGGAAACTCAAAGAAGCCATATACATCGCACTAGCAGGAAATCCAATAAGCCAAGCTAGTGTAGAAATGAAACCCATATGGGTTCCAATAATGTGCGAATATATATATATATATATATATATATATATATATATATATATATATATATATATATATATATATATATATTATGTGTGTGTGTATGAATGAAGTTGATGTTCTTCCGGGCTTAGTCTCGCGAAGATTCTCCTCCATGGTTCTTAAAAGAACCGAAGTTCTAAAAAGTATATATTGGATTACTTAGCGGCTCAGCGGTAAAGGTGTTAAGACTAGTGAAAGGTACCAAATTCGAATCTGAGAGTAGTCATGTGCTTTCGAAAAAATTATATTACATATGAATTACATATGAATGCGAAAACAGTCCTTCTCAAGACTAAGCCTGATGAAAGAATCAGAGTCCGCTTCCGAAACGTCGCGCTCAAAAGGCAAAAACTGTGGAAATAGGCCTATCAACTTCACCAATAGAAAACCACAGTTATAAAACATTTATAATACAGAATCACTACTTATTTATGCTAAAGAAATTTACTGTATTCATCATCGTCTTCTTGGCTACAGTCTTCACTTTCGTCAGAAGATCCAGTGTTAACCGTAAATGACAAACTTTCGAGAACTTCGTCTACTAATACATCTTGTTGCCATATTTCTTCAACTAGATGTTTAACGTGATTACAAGGCTTTTATGAATCTGAAGCACCTATTTCTTCGAAAGCACTTCGAACTAACTGTTCAGTTTCCGTACCACTCCGATGTACATTATTCATAGCAACTTTGTGCTTCATTAAACTCCAAATAAGTCATCTGCATTTAAATTCCAGTGGTATGGAGGAAAACGTAACACTGTGTGTCCATGTTTCTTTAAAAGCTCATCAACTTAATAAGACTTTGCATGGTTAACTACTTTACCTTTAAGCAGGGTTACTAACCCGGCCTTTCGCATTTCGTTAGTGGTAGATATTCAATTACTTTCTAGCCACTCTCTTATCGTAGGTTTACATGCTGTTTGAATCGGTGGTTTGTTTATCTGAAGGTTTTGATATGGTGCGTTGTCCATCACAACAATACCGTTTGGTGCAAATTCGGCATCAGTAGATTTTCTAACCATTGCATAAAATTGATATGGGTCATTTTGTCGTGGTAATTTCCTGCTTTAATTTTTGATTTGAGTATTAATAAGCTATTTTTTACGAATCCATACTCTCTACCGGCGTGAACAATTATATGTCGTTGACTAGCTCAATCGGTTTTATACACTCCAGCTTCACCGTCTGATTGGCAACACTTGGAAACACCGTACGATGGATGTATATATGTCTCATCTAGGTACGTCGTTTTCTCGTGGCCTTCGGAGATAACGAGATCTCCATGCTACAATATAGTTGCAGTTCATTAAAAGCTTTCGCTTATTGTGCATTTTTTTTAAGCCAATAGATAACAAGTGTTTTCTTAACGTATCTGCTCCACCAGAGTAATTGATACTGTCTTTCATTTTATGAACTAAAATGTACAGTGTAGGAACTTTTTAATCGATCGTGTAAACTTCATGAACTGTTCTTCGTAGGATATTCAAATCGCAATCACCTAAAATTATTTTATTCAAACCACCGCTTCTTCGTTTCTTTGTAAGAGATTTTAACAGCCCATCCTCAGATGCTGCGATTTCTTTGCTGAATACATACATGATAATTATTGCTTAAAAATAAACTTAAGAAAGTAAACCCTACCTTATGCGACCTTCTTGTAACCGCAGCTGCTAATTCCGTGGCTTTATCGAGACTAATCTTCCATTAACCAGTAGCTTTCTGCTTATCCAGCAATTCCACTGCATTGTTTATAATGTTTCTTGCTTCTGAATGCACAATTTTCTTCGACATGTTACCAAAAATTAAATCTAAAAACATATAAAATGTAAAGGACACAACGATTTTCATGTTAAGTTTGAACAAAATATTTTTAAAAAGATTACATACCGTTTAGATCAAACGAAAGCAACAATCCCAGTCTTAAACAAGACCATTTTTTATAAAGATAATTGAAATCCAAGTTAAAACGAACGAAATCAAACTATACGAGACGGCAACAGTGACAATAAATAAGTAATGCGTCGCTCTGACTTATCAATCACTTTTGTCGCAGAATGTACATGCCAAACGTCATTGGGCGATGTATTGCTTCCACGATATTTTAAAGTTAGTTGGCATATATCCCGTTTTCATGTTTGCTTAGGAGCGCTGTATCTAATCTTTTAATTTGGTACTACGTAAATAATAACACATGTTGACAAAGGAATGAGGTCATATATACTTTTTATTCATTATTATTATTTCATTAACACTATTCGTATATTGCGATAATGATAAGCAAAAATTAAACAGAGTATTGATAAATATACAAGGTTGGGAGAAAGTATGGAACCAAGTAAGTATTTTTAAAACGAAACGGACGATGTCTTTGAAATTTTGCAGGTAAGTGCAAGGGGGCAAAATTCACATTTTGTTTGTTAATCATATACTTCGGGTTTAACCGGATAAATAATTCTTAATTAAAATGGGACACCCTGTATATTTTTGTAAATTTTGAAATATCTTGTTATTTCGAATTTTAATTAACCTCTTTTAAGTGTTTATACATTAGAGTAAAAAACCATTTAGATAAACAAAGTGATGTTGTTTGTATTATTAGTAAGAAATAAACGAATACTATCTGGTAGGTAACTGTTGCCGAACTGTCAAATTGTAATTTACGGAAATAAATTATACGATTAAGAATGGTTCATTTAAGTGAAAAAGATCGTATTGAAATATTAATGATGATTGGTTATGGTGATCGCGTTAGAACTCATGAAGAAGTATGTCATATTTTTAACGATTTGCATCCTGAAAGAAATCTCATGTCACGTTCGACAATTACTAAAGCATTACAACGTTTTAATGCAACTGGGATGGTCAAAAGTTTTCCAAAAACTGGAAGACCGTAGAGCGCAACAAACGAAAGTATTAGACAAAACATTGTAATTGATTTATAGGAATCACCTCAAAATTCTACCACAATTTTGGCACTAAACCATGGTATAAGTCGACGTTCTGTAGGGAAGATATTGAAAATTGAAAAGTTTCATCCGTATAACATGAAATTGATTCAAGAATTGTCAGACAATGATTTTGACCGACGGCTGGAGTTTTGCGAACGACTTATGGGCATCTGTAATGTCGACGAGCATTTTGCATGTTACGTAGTATTTTCCGATAAGGCAACTTTTTGTTTAAATGGAACAGTTAACCGCCATAACACAAGGTATTGGTCAAATGAGAATCCTCATTGGATTCACGAAGCACATACCCAGCATCCACAGAAGTTGAATGTTTGAATGGGAATTGTCGAAAATAGGCATTTTTATAGATAGAAACTTGAATGGTGACAAGTATTTAGATTTTCTGAATAACCAAATTATTCCTGTATTTCAACAGAATGGAGAGTTACCACAAAATGTTTGGTTTCAACAAGATGGAGCACCTCCCCACTATGATAGACGGGTTAGGGATGTTCTGGATGCGAACTTTCCAAATCGATGGATTGGACGTACACAATTCATAGAGTGGCATGCTGATTCTCCGGATCTTAGCCCATTAGATTTTTTCTTTGGGGTTATCTAAAATCACGTATTTTCGTTGCTTGTCGGAATTGAGACAAAAAATTATTGATGAATGTGAACTAATATTTAATAATACGTAGAGAAGTCTTGAAAGCATTGACGCAAGGATTTGTTAATAGGCGGGCATATTGTCAAGAGGTGAACGGCAAGCATTTTTGAAAATTTTAAATAATTTTGTTTAAATTATTATTCTCATTAGTCTAACTTGAAAAATCTGGAACACTGGAACTGTGGCAGGATCTGTAACAAACAAAATACACCCACGGACCACACAAAATTAAAAAATACCGAAAGTGTTTCGATAGTTACGCTATCATCAACAGCGGTGCACAAGAGTGCACGAGGAAACCCTCCCTACGGTAACTTCAATTAACCCGGGTATAACGTAAGTAAGCTCAATTCGCACTCAAATCACATGCTGCGCCCCAACGTCGAAACCTATTTCTTCTACATGTTGACTACGACTCCCTCACGAATTTAACAGATTTCGTCATCATACATTTTACATCAATCACAGAAAACCATTCGTTTTGGTAAACTAAAATAAAAGGATTATCCCTTAATTACTAGAAAATATTATACTCCCATATAAAATTCCTTTTACTATTTTACAATCGCCAATCCGAGGAACCTAATCGTAATTTAGAAACTTCAATCTATCAGCAAAGAAACAAACCAAAAAATCAATTCACTATTCACAAAATTGGGTACTCAACCCTACTCCAATTTGGTAACTAAATCTGTACTGTCAAAATTTATACTCGAATAAATCCAAATTTTCAATAGTCTGAAACGACAAAGCACAGAATTTCCTCCTGCAATTCCAAAGATAACATTTCAAATATCCTAAGGTTCGAGAAAGAAAGAATCTACGGTAAATTTTAACAAGTGACAATTGTTCGTTCCCAAACACCCATTTACACGCCCTCAACGGTATTACCAACTTCAGAGAGCTGTTGCCCAAAAGAGTTATAAATTAAGATATCCTAAGAACTGTCGTCATCATTGATAATAGTTGGCATACTAAGAACGTTCAAAAAATGTTTACGTTTTAGTTTATTTATTCAGTACTTACTTACATTTCGTGTGTTTCTAATAACTCGACCATCGAAGGTTTTAATGAGAATCTTACTAAACCATAATCACGTTTAGAAGAAATGAACGTTAAAACCTTTCACAGTCAACAACTAAAGAAGGGTATGAATACTTGCTTGACAGAATACGATAAGTTGTGAACATTTGCGTTCTGAATATAGTAATACGTGCGAGTTTTCCCTTAAAGCTCTGATTCTATGCACTTTTACGCATTATACCACTAAAACCCGGTCTGTATCAGAGTATCAAGGAACGAGACAATGTCATTCCTTGATATTCTGGTAACAAGAAATGGTAGTAAACTCGACATGTACATTTATCGTAAATAAACTAGCACTAAAAGATTCATAACGAATGAATCAAAACACTGTAGACAGCATAAACTCTCGGCTCTTAATTTTTTGGTTCATAGATTGCTTTTTTCCTCTTTCAGTTCAAAGTGGCTTTTAGGTACAATGGCTTTTTAAATGAAGTGGTTATGAATATAGCTAGGAAACAAACTCATAGGATGAGGGTTAAGAATATAATTACATTAGGTAAATCAGGGAACAACTAGAAACAAAGTATGTAAAATTACGAATCGATCTTGCTTATACAAAAGGTCTATCTAAAATATTTTCCAAAACTAATTTCAAAACAGTCACTACTTCAGATAATAGTTTGCCAACTCTTTTAGGCCATCCAAAGGATCACGTGAATAAGCAGAATAGGTCGGGAATTTATAAAATTAATTGTAAAAATTGTGAACAAATATGTGTGGGGCAAACTAAACGACCTATCAAAATTTGCTTTTTTTAATAATAATCGTGTAAAGATAGTCATTGAATTGGTTTCTCCAGAAGCATCGGACCTTGATTAGAATCGAATGACATAATATACCAAGAAAATTGAGAAAATGCAACCATTGCGTTTTGATCTATTTTGTACTCCAGATAGTCATTTTAACAAAATACAAAAATCTTGTGTTAATAAATTTACGCTAATTGACTACAGGGTTTGAAACTCATCAATGATCTTAAATCAGTTAGTTACACTCGGCTTAGCAAATACTTTGAGGACCTACATTTGTTAAATCGCAATCAACATGGTTTTCGTAAAGAATGTTCTACTAATACATTTCTTTGAACATGTGTACAGTTGCGTAAATAAGAAAAAATACTGCGCACAAGTATTCTGTGATGCACCAAAAGCGTTCGACATGGTAAACATTAATCTCTTGCTGCATAAACTTGACTCGTATGGCATTGGAGGAGGTGACTTGATTAAATGGTATCTTAGAAATCGCAAACAGTATGTTGTATCTGTATCTGTAAATACAATTGTTAAAGCTGCGTCTAATAGCAAAGGCGTGGTAGTTGGAGTACCTTAAGTTCATTATTAGGACCACTGCTATTCAATATATTTATTAATGATTTACCTCTGCCTATTACCAGCAATTACACAACATACGCGGATGATACGACTTTTGCTTTCTTTTCGCAAATCAGCAAGAATTTAATGCTAAGGCTCTAAATTTAATAAAATAGATTCAGAACTAGTTTAAAAATTATTAGTTGAATGTAAACCTAAAGAAGACTTATTTTATTTTTTTTACTTACATGTAAATTTCCATCTCGAATGAAATAGTATTTAATAACGTTTGTTCAAAAACGGTTGATTCTAGTAGTTTTTTAGGTTTAACAGTTAATATAGCGTTATCATTCTCGGAATCCATCATGAATTTTAACAGCAAATTAAACTCTGCAAGTTATTTAATTCGTTGGCTACAACGTTTGGTATATATAGAAATATTAAATGACTATTTTAGGCAAACTTTGGATCATTACTGAGATGTGCAATTCAATTTTATGGTTCATCTTCCTCTGTTAAAATTAGATTTGTCACTCAAACGAGAATTATTATCAGGAAATAGGAAGATCATTCCAAAGTTTAGAATCCGTGGAGAAGAATATGGATTACCCTTGTTTCGTACGACAAATGGAGATTTGTACTGCTAGTACTGATATGAATGAGCAAACCGAGTGTTCCTAGCAATGGTATCAAAAAGTGTAATGAATCAGCACATTAGCCATTGTAATGCCGATAATACAAAGAAAGGATTGAAACAATTCTTCTATGCTCATAGATATGATCAACGATCTCTTGAGTGTATTTGGGAGCACCAAACCATAGGTGGGAATTATATTCTAGATCAGGTCAAATTTGGGTTTTATACAGCAGAAAAGGTTGTAAGGAGGTAAAGTACTGATTAGATCTGTACAAAACCTATTTCACGAGCAATTGCTTAGTAGCCGACAGAAGATGGTCAACACATAATAGGTGGAAAGGTACAGTCATTTCCCAACATTTCGGTCTGAAAGCCTAAGATCTGAGCCAACCGTACTTACAATAGAAAGTGGTCGATTTTTTGACGGATCCACGGCAGCAAAGAGTGTGTTGGCAATAAATTTAGCTACATTATTGTTTCTCTATTTAAAGATACCATGAACGTCTTTGTTGATTGAAATGGTCATTTCAGCTTTAATTCCTTAATTTGGGATAGAAGGTCGACTACTATTATGTGTAGACCGAGGTGAACTGCAATAAGTAGCACTGTCGTAAGCAGAGCAATGGATCGGGTTTATTGTTGTAGAAATAGGATCATTTGTGTATAGCATAACAGATTTTGGAGCTACCACTGATCCTTATGGAAAGCTCACGTTGATGCCAACTTCTTTCGAAGAGAACCCATTAACTGCGACACATATTCGTCTTTTGTCAAGGTAATTGGAAACCCTGTATCGTTTAACCTAATCGAGGTAAGTTTGGTAAATAGATACTTATGCCAAACTTGGTCAAGTGCTTTTGAGATACCTAAACGACTGTTACAAATTTTGGTCACATATAAAGGAAGACCACTTGTTGAACCTGTTTGATGGCTCTTTCCATGACTTTAGACGAAATAGATTCGTCGGTATGTAAAATGATCAATCTTGCCACCTCTTCTGGGAATAGGTTGAATATCTGCTAAGTTGTATGATGAAGGAAATTCCCTAGACGTAGAAATCGAACATAGCTTAGATTTGATTGATACTGGTTCCAGAATCATTGAGACACGAGTTTGATGCAAATAAATTCAAAAAGGATTGTCTTTATCTACAGAATTAGTAACGACAGATCCGTCAAAAGATGTCATACGTAGAAATGAAAATGTACCAAAGTTTTTATTAAACGCGCTAGCTAAAGAACAAAATGTACTACTGCCTGAAGGAAATGTAGCCAGTTCGTTGCATTTACGTTGTTCAAACAACTTTTAGATTTAGTAATACCACTTGTATAGGTACATCTAGCACCAACGTGATTTGATCGACTCTCCAGAGTTTTATTACAATTCAATTTGGTATTGCACTAGGATTGGGACCGATCATATACAAAGTGTACCATTTAAAAACTGCAAGTTTAGTGACACCTTCGTTTGAGTGAAACGCTATATAGATATAGTTAATTTTAAGATTACTTTTGTCTGAAACATTTTTTTAACTGTACTAATAAAGGGATGCTAACCCTAACTCAATCATAAGGGGTAACCTCGTATATTTTATGACTTTGAACCCGATATCTTTTTTTCTGGACGATCTTTTAATTTGATAGGTCGGGACAGAAATTTAGTTTTTACTTTAATTTGCAAACCGGAAGTCAAATTTGTGTTGTGCGAATCTGTTCGTAGGAAGTATCCGAGTACATTTTTCCGTGCATTTTCATACATCAATAAAGTAAAAATAGTTTTTTGTTGTTTTTCCAATGATATATGTAATTCTGAAAGGCACGGGTCGTAAATCTCCTCGATATTTTGATACCAAGAACGCTTTCCATCGCGGTTGAATGGTATAGAATCGAGTAGTCAATGGATTGTGGCTGCGTTATCATAAGACCACATAAGCAGAAAGCCAATTCTCTTAGGGGTTGTCGTCGGAAATTCGATTCATAATGTTGCATGTAAATTATGTATGAAACTAAGGCTGCCGCGTCGACCATATTCAAGAAGAATGCGAATGGCCACCCATTTGTATTTCATTTTGTTGAATATGTTTCTAGTATTTCGTCGTTTTGGACAACACTGCTGTGACCTATCGCAGTTTAGAATGATTTGAGGCCTCTTGACCTCCTCGGCGCTGTTCACCTACATGTAGTAATATTGACTTGATAGTAAAATTACGGCTTTGTTCCGTTTCGGTACAATATCAGCACTTATGAACTGTTTTGGAAGCTATATACGGTGGAATGAATCTCCCTTTGCTTCGATGGAAGCAACTCTTTCGGACTGTACGGCTTATTATTGCGAAATGTTCCAGTCAAAGCCAATCCTTTCCTATTGAAGTAATGATCCATAGACAACGAAGTAAAAAATTGTCTATCGTTCCGTTTCTGCCAGTGATCGCATATTCATTACTACCTTTTCACTAATCTTGACAGCTTGTAAAGACAACTAAACGAATTATAAACTGAACGAACGAATAATGCAATGATTAAATCTTTACCGTATACAGTGTAATGAGAAGCCGTTGAATACACCAGGGAAAATACATTTATCCTATACTTCTATGGGATATATTGCGTAAAATCCGCCCGCTCTCTATATGGGTACAGTTGCTCATCAACAGTAATATTTTCAAACTGCCGAAAGATGGTACGCAGGTTTGTGTTGATAAAAAGCTACAGATCATCAATTGGCTCGAATTTACTGTTGGCCTGTCGAGTAGCACGGGTTTGGAAACATTGTCAAATCGCAAGAAACGATTGGTCGCATTGAATCTAGTCCGACCGAGATTGGCGCGATACAAAAAATTAGCATTACAGTCCCATTAGTTACCTACTTCCTCGTTGGCAGCCTTATAAACGCCAGCATTGATTCGTATCTCGAGGTACACACTGAATTCATCAATATATCCAACGGGGACATGAGATCTCACTGTTGCATTGGTTTATAAACTAAGATTGTGATAAATGGTTACCTGTTAGGTGCATTATGTTGCTGCTGTGACAATGGAGGGAGGCCTTTTGAAAATCAGTGCCATCGCGAAATTTGATAAAATCAGCTTCTTTGACAGTAATACCCTCACCTGTGAGGTGACCGGAGAAAAATATTTCACATCAGGTTCTTCTCCGTTTGCTGACCTCCAATCAATATCGGTCGGATCATCACTTCTAAACTAACTCATATCCTCTTCGCCGCCTTCCTTTACTAACGCCGCAGTTGCGCGTCTATCAAACTAATTGCAATTTATGATTGAAAGTGAAAATTACTGTTTGAAAAATGAATAAATCTAATCACACCCTAATCCGAAACAAAACAGGATCAAATATGTATCAAACAACTCACCGATACACCATGCGAATCCCGCTGCAGGCGTTCAAGTCGAGGATTGAAACACGGCGCAGAATGGTCTTCACTCACGATGAAATGACTTAATAATTTTATTTGTAAGAAAATCACGTCTTGTCTATAGGACACCGAACGCTTAACTAAATCGTCTCTATATCCCTCCAACACGTTTTTGCTGAATGAAAACAAAGCTCCTAATGGAAGGCTAAATCGGTTTCGTATACGCTATTGCACTAACAACGCATTAAATACGGCGTGCGCGCGATGTAGCTTCTTAGCATTAAATGTTTTCGTTAACGAGTATTTTCGTACGGAACAAGTTGTGCTCGGTTCTCAAGACCATGACAATGTGTGTACCACACTAAAATTCCGCTCCTGCGTTGTCGAGCAAACGACGTAAACATACAGAAATGTCACAATTTGGCTTCTTTAGGACATTCAGGGGTACATTTAGGAGAACAACCTTAATTCTCTCTTTTAGTTCGACCAGGGTGCGTGGCTTTATTCAGAACAATTCCACAAAAGGGATTTACAAGGGGTGAGGTCAGGACTTCTAAACCAACATTCTAGAAAATATTCGTCCAGCCGGTCACGAACGATTAAGACTAAATGAGATCGTGTTCGGTCTTGCTGGAAAATGATATCAACAACAATGTTCCATTGTGATATAACCGGCCACACACATTCATTCAGCGTTTGATAACACTGGTCGCTGATTATGGTGTCTCCTAGTGTGAACAGAACAATGATACGATCCGCTGTCATACCACACCAGACTGTCAATTTTTAGTCGACTTCGGGATTCTTCAATTGTCATTCCTGAATTTGTTTCTGCCCAATAACAAATCTCCCAACGTGAAAAACAGACTAATCGCTCCAAATACTGTTTTTGAACACTTCGGGTCAATCGCTATTCCATGATAGCATAATTTCACCATATTCCATTCGCATGTCAGAATCCTCCAACGATAGCTTTTGAACATAATGGGGTGTCCAAGTTTTCCATACTAGGATCTTGTTTAGCACAACTCAGTGTATGCCTGCTGATTTCACCCTCACGGGCCTCCTGGTGTGTTGATTTATCAGGACTACAAGCGCATATCTCTCTCACTGCCGCTACATTGCCTGTCACAATCCTCCAACGATAACTTTTGAACAGAATGCGGTTACCAAGTTCTCCATACTGTCCCTTTTCAGCACAACTCACTGTATGCCTGCTGATTTCACCCTCACGAGCTGCCTGGCGTGTTGATTTACCAGGACCGCGCACTGGCGCTACATTGTCTGGAGATCGTGCTACTGAAGATCGTCCTCCTTATGGTTTATCCACAAGTGAGCCAGTTGTCGTTAGCTTAGTGAGGATTCCTAATGGTTTTAGCATCTCGTGTCACATGAGGGCCATGTACACTCCGCCACCATCGCCGAACAAGGTCTGCAGGTTTCCATCTAGTCATCAGTAGAAGAATATGTTCCTGAAGGTCAGAGTATTCTCCGGGATACTCTAACAAAATAAAGAATGTCATTAATAAATATCAACAATTACATAACTTATGTACATTTTAAATCTAGGAAACTACATCGCACCCACACTGTTTATCGGTATACCCGGGTACCACCTACGGCCGATGTACGATCTTCAATTTTACGGCTGGGTCAGCGTTAAGTATGAGATGAAAGAAAAGATAACCAAATGTGGGTGTGTCAAATGTTATATTTTTGCAACAAGGCAATGCACAAAGTAAAGGATGATCACGCTGTTTTAACATTTTGCTTAAGAACGTCTGAAAGTTAATCTGATAAAGGCATAATGAACAAAAACAATTTAAATGTTCTCTCTCTGTTAATATTATCATGACAATATTGGGTGCCGTTTCAGTATGCGTTCTACCACAGCTAGTCTGTTTCAGTATGAGCTCTACCCTACGTAAACCTCCTATCTACTTTCGTTTTCCTGCTATTCCACTCGCGAAGAATACAGCAAAATTTGAAATACTCCAACTGCTTTCCAAGAAGGAGAGCAAATACTTTTAGATCCAAACATTCCATTTATACTGTTTACAGCCAAAATCTTCTATTAAAGATTTATTTGTTGATAACTCACCTTCCTGTTTGTCAAATAACCAATGGGAATTGATAGCAGTAGGTTGCCATTATACCTAACCAGATTGATGAGTTCATCTTACTTAATTTTATGAATTTCTTAGGGCGATTCCCAATCTGTGAAGTCTGTCAGAGGAAATATTTTCTTCTACTTCTGTTTGCTTTTTTTCTTCCTCTTCTTCTAAACGTCATTGTTACGTTAAACTGGAAATGTTGAAGAGAAATTGTCAGGATATGTAATTAATTTCTTTCTTTTCTGTGTAATACCATTTTATAGTATTGGTAGAGAGCAAAAATTACAATCGACGTTGCAACACCAATTTGTCGGAAAATGTGCTCTTCCTAAGTCTCCATGATAAATAACAAAAAATATGGCCAACATGGTACTTACTTTGCCTTTCAAAGGATACATTTGTCACTATTTAAGTGAAAAAATACGGCTAAAGGTGTTGGAAAATCAACTTAAACTAAATATATGATCACCTTTCCGTTGGGGGCATAACGGAAACCTCGACTCGCAGGCCCTGAGAACGTCTGGTGATACACCACTTAAATCCGCGCGAATGCTCTTTCGCATATCCTCAACTGTAGATACCGTTTTACAGACACCGTTTTTTGTGTAAATTCACAATATAATGCGAAGGGAGTGAGGTCTGGTGGTCTTGGCGGTTTATTCATGAATCAGAAAACCATCCATCAAGGTATTCCCAAACTACATGGCTGTTATGTGCACGAACTCTGTCGTGTTGGAAAACCATCTGTTGTAGAGCAACTAAAGGAATATGTTACAAGAGTTCAACCGAGTCGTCACGAAGGAACCTTAAATAACTGTTGCTTTTCAGGTGCCCTCTATCAAGTAAGATTCAGAATGTACTCTCAGTATTCCACCCCAAACAGTAAGTGACCATCTTTACAGGAGGTTTCTCAATTCTCATGGCGTTTTCATCTGCGTTATAATGAAAGTTATGGAGATTGGCTACCCCATTTGCAAATGTGTAAATTCCACAGAAGGATTTATTTCTTAATTCAAATAGCTAGGTATGTTGCAATCAAAAACACTAAAAAATATAAACAATTTCAACACTTTTATTATACATTAAATCATATCAATTTAGTCAAACATATAAAGTACAAATTTCATCGACGATACACATTTCGTGTGTCACTTAAAAACTTAATAAACAAATCATTTTCATTTTTATTTATAATTCTCCATGAAATATAATCTAAATGCGATTCAATGTGGTGATTATAAACACTCCGCATCTTTTTTAATATTTTAATTTTCGCATCGAGCCAGGTCCTCTCTGTTCCCTGTGTATGGGCACCAACGTTGGGATCGACATAATTCTATTGGTGATTAACTGTCTAGTGCATACATCCTAATCCAGGCAATCCTCTATATGCTGGTTACTCATCCGAATGGATCGTTGGTCCAGCCTGTACTTCCCGCTGAATAATTGTAGGAAATGTTTCTGCATTCCTGCGTTCTATGTATAAATATCTTGTTTCTTCTTTATTGAGAAGACCAAACACCCATGGTTCATCTATACGATGACCGTGGTTCCTGCTATTTTGGACCTCATTATCGGATTCTGCAGATTCGGGAGGTTGGTCCCCGTTTAAGAGCCTTCCTCTATTGTACTTTCAACGTCCAGCGAAACGAGCTTCGTCAGTTTGTTTCGGGTTTTCTTCTGTACCAATTAACTGCCCTCAAACTGTATAGGAAACCACGGAACTACACACTTCACGGCACATGTTGAACTAATCAGTCGCCACTGCACTTCCTCGCCCCGTAAGTGAAACCACTTATTTGATCGTAATGTCCAAAATAAGTAAACATATCAGTTCCAATATTTGACACAAGGTTAGATTGCTATTCACACGTCCATTGAGGTTGTCATAATGAAAAAATCTATTCGCATTTAAAATCAATCAGGTCGTCTGGCACCCTTTTCTTGGACAACAAACAATTGGAACGAATTCTCCACCATGATTTGGCCTTCGCTTCTCCAACATTTCAGTCCCACACCGAGAACATATTTTCACATCTGTTTCGGTATCTAACAAATAGTGCTGCCTCAAAAATGCAACAGCAGATGCTTCTGCAGCAGCAACGTTTAAATAAAATTCGCGCAGTTGCATGCTGAACACGTCAAAAGATGCAAAAATGCTGAATACTTCAAAATTACCGACGCGTTTAAATACCCATTATAATACACAATAAATTACTCATTAGAAGTTATTTGAAAGTTATTGTGACAATGCTCAGTTAAAGACTACTTCATTTCCTTAATCCTTTCACTGTTTTTGTACATCACCATGTACATCGAATCATATTACACGATACGGTGATTCTAATAAATTTAACTTTAAACTAAGTTTGTACCTCAGCGTGTACATGCATCAGCAATAGTTTGTTTTGATAGGTGGCGCGCCAAAAGTCGTACCCGACGATTGTAAACTATTTTTAACCAGCAGTGCTGTGTAGTTGATGAACACGTGCGTTTGTGATTATTTCAAATATTCAATTGTGACGTGTAGATCTCAAAATTATTGGTTTTGTGATTTAGTATAAGTACAGGTAAGGACTTTAAAGCTACATAATACTTCATTAAGTGTTCTGTCACCTAAAAGCCATAAACGCACTTTGATTTGTTATGTACATCACAAGGTACAAACACAATTTGTTTCAGAAGTTATAAAAATGCTTGAAATAAAAAAATAATTTGTTTTTGTAAAAGTGATAATTATATAATACTGTACTTTTTTCAGATCATGGCGCATATACAAAAAAAATCTAAAAAGGATTTCAAAAGAAGACGAACTTTTTTATTATTTAGAAAATGATACTGCTTCTGACATTGACTATCTCTCAGATGATGAATCCGATTTGGATTTGGACGAAATATCAAGAGAACAAATGAATAACGATTACATAGATAATATTATAAGCCCAAATAACGAAAATATAGATCAAGTCAGCGATAATGAAGGTGAAAACTTGGTAAATGAACAAATAGAGTTAGAAGTAGATGCGAATGGAAAAAACAGCGTAGACGATAATGAAAAGCTAAAAAAAGACTGTGAAAGTTTTGGTAAAATTCACGGTCTTACTGATAAATCCAATATAAAGTGGATACCGGGGGAAAATGTGCAATACGAAACAAGAAATATTGAGTGGCACTAAAGCGTTCCGTCACCAGTGGTAGCATTGCCAGCACCAATTGAATTTTTTTCCAAATATATCCCAGATAAAGTGTTGCAACAAATGGCTCATATGATAAATTTATACACCACACAAAAATATTGCTAGATTTCCACCCACAAATTTGGATGAAATCAGAACTCTTATTGGTGTACACATTGTTATGGGAAATTTACAATTTCCACGAGTTTGTATGTATTGGCATCGCAGTATGGGAATACCATTGGTAAAAGATGCCCTAAGTCAATCCAGATTTTACAAGTTACGCCACGCGTTACATTTGGTCGATATTGCCAGTCGCGAGGAAATCAACACAGATAGGTAAGTATTTAGATAATAGATTTTAGTAAATCTTCATTTCTGACTGAGTGAGATAGACCATATTTCATTTATATTTTCTTATTACAGATTATGGAAAGTAAGGTCTTTATGTAAGAAGACGGTGCCAGGAACTTTCACTAGAAACTAACTTATGTGTTGACGAGCAAATCGTACCTTGCAAGGGCCAAATCAAAATAAAACAGTACATGAAAAACAAACCTACAGAATGGGGAATCAAAATTTATGCCTTGGCGGGCCAAAGTGGCTTGATATACGACTTCATTATTTACCAAGGATCAATAACACCTATGAATCCCATTTATTTAAAATATGGATCGACAGCTGCTGTAGTTATGCAGCTAAGTGAAAGAATACAGGAGAAGAACCATGGCCTCTTTTCGATAATTTTTTAGTTCATATAATTTGTTTCAGTATCTGGATTCTAAGAATATTTACGGTATAGGAACCATAAGAGCTAATCGTTTTGCGAATCCCAGGTTGCCCAGTGATAAGGAAATGAAAAATAGTGGCCGTGGTTCTTCTGCTACCTCAGTTAGCAAAGACGTTGTCGTTATTACCAAATGGTATGATAACAAAGCAGTATTGGTAGCTTCCAACTTCGTTGGAATTGGCGAGCCAGACTCCTGTTGAAGATGGGACAAAACCAGAAAGGAATATCTCCAGATCCCCAGACCTGAAGCGATAAGGCGATACAATAGTAACATGGGAGGTGTCGATAAATTGGATTTTTACTGAGTTTGCACAGATCATACGTCAGATCCAAAAATGGACAGTGAGAATGATGACTCACGCGATTGATTTAGCTCTTGTCAATTCTTGGCTCGAATATCGCAGAACAGCAATTTCTTAGGAGTTGAGAAAAAGACATCCTTGATTACTTAGCTTTTCGTCAAGAAGTGGCTGAATCACTTATATATACTAGACGTGCTCCTAAGAGAGGAAGACCATCCGAAAATGTGGAGGTTCCAGGTCCTTCTAATAAAAAACTGAAACGAGGCCTATGAAAGACTTGAAATATGATAAATACAATCATCTTCCATCATACGATGAGAAAAAGGAAGCTTCAAGATGCAAAAACGAAGTTCATCTTTGCATCTTGAAAGGAAGAAATTGTTTTTCGGCGTTTCACATAAAATAAAATTAGATTTTGTTAGTTATATAGTCAACTTCATTAATAAATAAATAAATACGTATACGCATTTTACTCCCATAAACTGTGTTTGTACATTACAATGGACATCCTTTACTAGGGAGTGGGGGTAAGTAAGATTTTTTTAATAGGAGGAAAATTCATCTATACGACCACTAGACTTTGTTTATTAACAGTCAGAATTTTTGACCAGCTTTAAAGGGGTGTGACAGTGAAAGGGTTAATAAGGTCATGTTCAATTACATGGCGGAACACTAATTAAAGATTTACATCTTAAAAACAAACAAAATCATCAGTCGGATTTTCTAGGGTTTTTCTTAACGTCAGTGTTGAAGGTAATGTTATTCTAAAACCACTCAGAACATAAAGCCTGTTGTTCAGAAAGTTTTATTAGCGAACAAAGCATACATATAAATTCAGATAAGTGAAGGTACAATGTATTTTGTGTGTTAACATTATCAGTAATATATAAGTAATTCAGAAGTCCATTATATAATCATTCATTTATAGTCTGAGCATTTCGGTGAATATCTAATTCATAATCCTGTATACAAAAGGTGATAGCTTAAGGTTATCATGCATCATATATAATATAAATAAATTTCCTAAGATGGATGGCAATTACATTATAATATTAATTATTTAATTCCATTAACAGATTCAAATAAAAGCGGAAGTCGTAGTTGAGTGGTTAGAAATTACGTTATCAAGCAATACAACGGAAATAAAAATATTAGATAACTAATAAACATAATGTAAACATTTTGAGCAAATTAAATTAAAGAATAAATTAAAACTACGGCTGTGGAATTTTTCTGGAAGAATCCTGACAAAAGCAATTTAATTCTAAATTAAAACGATACAAGAAGGTGAATATGTTTTCAGATATACATTGTATGAAAACATGTATTTCAAATGGCTTAAATGACATATTCCATATTAAGGGTATAGTTTTTAAATAATCTAAACACCATAATTATCAATATAAATAAAGCAATGCCTAATTCCGTTTCTTACGTAGCTATGTATGTACTTCTAAAACAGAAAAACACACAGCTTCCATAACTAAGCCGTAAGCATTGAACAAAAAACCATTGTGGTGTTATCTTAATTTAGAGAAATTTTAAATTGGTTTTTCGGGGTTTAGATACGGTTATGTATAAATTAAGCCCTATAAGCTTTGATTGTTGTTGGGTTTCCGCTTATTTCTATGTTTGCTATTATCTTTGGCTGTTTATCGCAAATGCAGTAATTTTGTTTTAACCTATTTGCAATAGGTGCTGCAACGCACTTTATCCACACTAGAGCATACTAACCTTATAAATATAAACGGGTTGCCGACTAAACTTAACAAACAAGACCATGGATTTTAGCAAAATGTAAAATATTTGAAATATTGGTTAAAAGTTCATACTTATCCTAAGATAAACCTTAAAATCGATAATAAATGTCATAAAGCGCTATTACGATAGGAATTTTTCGGTGAGGTTGTAAAAGTTTGAAATTCATAACGAAAATTTTTTTTTATGTTTATTGTATCTTCTTGCAATCTGTTTATACAATAAGCAAGATTTATGTTAGTTAATTAAGGACATGACAGAGCGACATGATTGCAATCCAAAGATTAACAATTTGTAGTTTCTACCTTCTACTATATATTATACAGGTGACTTTGTGTTTGGTTAATCAAATCTGTGTGGAAGGTCTAATGGTTTGTGTTTTTTAAGTCTATGCATGGTTTCACTATTGTCCAGTAGGTTGAGGGCTAGGGCGTTTGGGTGGCGATCTAGTTTACTAAAGTAATTTTGACTGCATTTCACTGTCAGTTTACGGTGTCAACTTTTAGGTTACATAGTATGTCTTTATTTCTTACAAGGTATGGTGCGTTACACATAGTCCGTAGCACTTTGGATTGAAACCTTTCAACGACTTGAATGTTTGAGTTGGCTGTTGTACCCCATAGTTCAATACATATGACCATATGGGTTTGAAAATCGTGTTGTAGACAAGAAGTTTACTTTTTAGGTACAACTTTGATTTCCTTCCAAGTAGCCAGTACTGCTTACTAAACATTATACCAAGTTGTTTGCGTTTCTTCCATATATGCGGTTTCCAGGTTAGTCCTTTATCGAGATGTAGACCAAGGTATTTCACTTCGTTAACTTGTGTTAGCGGAATGTTGTTTGCATAAACTATTGTTGTAATTCCTTTGTGCTTGGTAAACGTTGTATGGAAGGATTTGGTTTCATTTAGTTGAACTCGCCATTGCTTGGTCCACTGAATTATTTGGTCAAGGCTCTGTTGAAGGAGTTAAGCAGCTATAGTTGAATCTTCGTGTCTTGTCATGATGATCTTTTCATCTGCAAAGGTGGCAGTTAAGGTGTGCTCATTTGATGGGGTGTCCGCAGTGTATACTAGGTAGAAAATCGGGCCAAGTACACTATCTTGTGGTACTCCTCAGTTTATTGGGTGAAGATTTGTTTGATGTTGACCAAATTTGATTAGAAAGTATCGTTCTTCCAAGTAGGAGGATAATGTAAAAGGAGTGAGGTAGAATTTTCTTTAGTTTGTATAGGAGGCCTGTGTACCATATTTTGTGAAAGGCTTTGGTTTCATCAAGAAGGGCAGCTGTGCTGTATTGTTTCTCCTCAAAGGCTTGATTTATATTATCCACAATCCGATGGACTTGTTGGACTGTGGAGTGCTCCCTCCGAAAGCCGAATTGGTGATCCGAAGTGATGTTACTTTCTTCTAAAATTGATGTTAGTCTTTTTGCTAGGAGTTTTTCCAAGATCTTACCTAGTACTGGGAGTAGACTGATAGGTCTGTAGGAGGTAACTTCGTTTGGTGGTTTGTCAGGTTTAGGGATTTGTATTACTTGCGCTACCTTTCATTTCACTGGGATGTAGCCCAGTCTTAGAACTGCATTGTAGAGCATGGTTAACATCACTAGGCACTTGCGTGGTAACTCTTGAACGGGTTTCCCAGTAATCATGTCGAAGCCTGAGGCTTTCTTGGAATTTAGGTTATACTTGATCATATTTTTAATTTCTTTTACTGTGAAGCAGTCCATAGGCGGAGTTAGTTGATGTGGTATTTTTAAAGACTCTTGTATTCTCTCTTCATCTGCTGGAGTGATTTGAGTCGATATAGGCTGAAAGAGGCTCTAGAGGTGTTGGGCGAGGAGTCCTGCTTTTTCCGAGTCGGAGCGCGCCTATGTGTTGTCCGGCTTTTACAAAGGGGGAATGGGTTGTCTTTGTGCCTTTATTGCTACCCAAAGAGAATAATTTGTGTCGCTTGTAGCGCTCAGATTATTGAGGTAATCTAGGAAACCTTCATTTTTTATGTCTTTGATGAGTGTTTTTAGCTCTGACGCTGCTTGATTGTATCTTCTTTTATCGGATGGATATCTTGTATTTTGCCATACTCGCCTTAACCGTCTTTTTTCCGCTATTTTTCTTTTAATTACAATAGGACATCCTTCTTGTTTTATTTTGATGATAGTTGTTGGTGTTGCTTCGATAGCAGCTTCTTGGATTATTTTCGTAAAGTTATATATAGCTAGGTTAAGGTCTTGTTCGGTTTGGAGTGAAATTTTTAAGTCTAGGCTATTTTGAATGAGATTTCTGTAGTGAGTCCAGTCTGTTTTTTTGTTGTGTAATCTTGGATCTATTTCGCGTTCCAGAATTGTACTGCTCGTGATTGCTATAATTGGCGTATGATCCGAGGATAGGTCAAGACAGGATGCAATTTTGAGGTAGTTCTAGGCTACTCCTTTGGTTATGAAGAAATCTAAAAGATCAGGTATTTTTGTTTGGTCAGTGGGCCAATAGGTTGGTTCATAAGTTGATAGATAAGCCAGCTGTAATTCTTGGACTGTTTGGTACAGCACTCTTCCCCTGCCAGGTTGTGAGATTCTGGAACCTCATAGGGTGTACTTGGCATTGAAAACTCCTCCTGATATAAATCTGTTGCCCAGTGTTTTGAAGTAATCAATGAAATTCTGTTTACTTGTAGCATAGTTAGGAGGACAATAGGTTGCTGATATGACTGGAGAACCATTCCAGTCTTCTATCTCTATCGATGTTCCTTGAAGGAAGTTCTTTTGAAAGGAAGGTAAAATGTGATGTTTAATGTGTTGCTTTATTAATTTGATTGTGCCCCCCTCTAGCATGACTGTCAGCATCAGGATGATTTGTACAGTATACCTGATAGTTTTGTATTTTAAAGTAGGTTCTACTGGTGAAGTGTATTTCCGAGACGAGTAGCATGTCAATTTCATTGTTTGTGAGGAAGGTTTCTACCTCGTGTTTGTGATTTAGAAGTCCATTGGCGTTCCACTCTGCTATTTAATATATTGGAGCCATTTTTATTTTTTTAGTTCTTCTCTGAGAAGTCTGATTTGTGCTGATAAATCATTTATGGTCTGTTGTTGTGCTAATATAGTTTGTTGTAGTGTAAATATTATGGATGTGAGATCATGACTGTGTGGTTGCGATTGTTCCGGAAGTGGTGGTTGGGATAGTTGTTGATTGATTGATTGATTATTTTGTTAACTTATTTGATTATGTTGTTGTTTTTGTTGATTTAGTTGTTGGTGGTGATTTTTCTGTCTTTGTTGCTGTGGCTGCTGTTGCTAAATTTGAAGTCTTGAGGCATGACTTCAGTTTGTTGAATTTGGGTACCTTCTGTTTAATATTTCAAGGTGTACCCTGCATCCATTGTAGTTGGCAGGGTGTTGACCTTGACACAGCACATACTTAGGTGGTTTGCTGTCTTTACGGTTTTTAGGACAGGTGCGGTGATCATGTAGTTCTGCACACTTGACACAGCGTGCTGGTCTGGTACATCTGTTGCGTGTATGATCGTAGCATTGACAGTTTTTACACTGTGGTATCTGCTCTTTTTTTATTGGTTCTTCGAAAATAACTATTGAGTTTTCAATGCTTGTTATCTTAAAGATTTCTTTATTATTTTCTTTGTGTTTGATGTCAATGAAAAATAGTTTTTTTTTATCTTTGGTTTCTCTATGCATAATATTCAATATGTTAAGTACTTCATGGCCTTTTTCAGCCAAAGCAGTCTTAATGATTTCATTTTCTGTTGAGTGATGTAGGTGTTTTAGTACAAAACGGAATTTCTTTTCTTCCTCCAGACTGTAAGTATGCCTAGGTACTTTATTGGCATCTAGAACATCTCTTATTTTTTTGTAATCGGGGAGGTTATTTATTAGTAGCTTTACTTTATTGTCTTGTAGAAGTTGATGTGGATAGTTTGTTTTTGGGATGTGCTTTTCAATCAGCGTTATCAGTGGCTTTATGGCTTTAATATAGTGAAGTATGAAACGCGGAATCTGTGCTTTATTGACTGAATAGGAATAAAAAAAAAATGTGCAATGATTGATTTTTTTTGTTAATTAATCATTTCCTGTACTACTTTTTACAAATTAACAAATAACCAATTTGATCCCCACTGGCGTTGTTACTAAAAATGTTTAACCCTTATCCGAATAAGCGGGGTCCATTGGGCTCCTTGTGTACCTTAAGTCAAGTATAATTAATTATGTAATTTATTTAGCATGGCGAGGTTTTGTGATATTGTACTTCGTGAAATAATTCTTAATTTAAGTATATCAAAAAAAAAGTCATTTTTGCAAATATTTTAACTTTCACAAACAAAGGTAAATAACCGGACAAAGGGGTTCCAAGGGACCCCTGCCTATTTTTAATATAATTTCTGCGATTCTGTGAAATACCTGTGGAAATCATGTGAAATATTTGCAGCTAATTTATAATGCCTTTCGATCATTACTATACTTTTTAGAAAATTTGAATCATGTTACTATAATTACTAGTGTTTCTAATTGTTAATATCTAATAATCATAATTATATAATAATAGAGAATAATTAACTACGAACTTTAGAATTCTTGAGAAAGCATACAAAATAAATCTGGTGCCGTTAGCTTTAATTATGTCAAGGTAAGTGACGCCGATTGGTATACAAAGTGATTTAGACAGTTGTATAGCGATAGATTATATCATTGCTGGTAGTTAAAAGTATTTTATTTTATCTCAACATTTCTGATCTGGCAAAAAAGTGGGAGGAGAGGCTTACTGATGAAGAATTGGCCGAGATTATCCAAAATAGATTGCAAGACGATGACGATATTCCAAACTCCGGTAAGGATATCAGACCCAAATTGAGTGATCATTGATCAGTAGCAAGCAAAGATGATGACTCTGTATGTAGATGAAGACACTGATCCTAAAATTCAAGAAGTTGAAGCAGATTTTGGTTTCAAGGCCAAAGATGGTATAGAGTGTAAAGGCAATCCTTATCGAAAAGGGAATACTCGTTCACATGTCATTGCAAAAGGAAAGCTCCAATAAGTAGTTTTGGGACTTGGCAACATCACTGAAGCATTTTTTTATGGACAACAAAACTGTTGAACGTGTAGAAAATTGTACCAAGAAGGAACTAGTTTGAGTCCTAATCCTAGAAAATGGAACTTTTGGTGGTTGTATGCATTTTTTGGATTATTATTTAATGCTGGTCACTTAAGAAATAACACCAACTACGATATTTGAGAATTTACCCAGTTTCGTAAGATTCGTTGACAAGAATACTAGACCTGATGGACATAAATCTAATAAATTGGCAACCATACGCGGGATTGCATGGTATCAACGCAAATTTTAGAAGTTATTATCTACCAGGAATTAATATCAACATAGATGAACAGCTGGTCCCTTATCGAGGAAGGTGTCCTTTTAGACAGTATATGCCTTCCAATCCTGATGAATGTGAGCTGATGGTATGTGGGTATGTGATTCTAAGTTGTCCGCTGAGTGGTATTCACTGGAAAGGAAGGAAATTCAGTTGCAAAGAGACGCGCCAGTCAAGTTATTGAACAACTAGCGCAAACATATTACAGTACCAATCGAAATGTGAAATGCGGAAGTTACTTTACTTATCTGGGTCTGGCTTTCAAGTTGCTAAGCAATTCGTTAACAACAGTGAGAATGGTCAAAAAGAACAAAACGTTTGTGCCTCCTGAATTTTTACCCAGAAAGAAATGTGAGGAAAGAACGTCACTATTTGGTTTCACTAAAAAGGCAAGCATGGTTTCTTGTGTTCCGCAAAGGAATGAGTGTAGTAATTTTATCAAGAATGCATCACAACGCTGAATATAGTGCGAAAGATCTTAAGAAACTTGAAATAATCATAACACTGCCAAGGTTGGAGCTGACACGATGATTCAAATAGAGCACAGGTATACGTCCAAAAGAGAAACGAATTGTTGCCCATCTACGTTTTTATGAACGTGTTGCATGTTGCAGGGATTGCGGCGTACGTGATTTGAGAAAATTTGTACTCCTCGTGAAAGCCTGAAAGCAGAAGATTGTTCCTAACAGCTATGGCAGAAATCTTGGCCCTGGCCCACATCAGCAGAAGAAATCGGCAGTTTTCGAAAGGTGACAAACCGCTACATAGATAGGTTTACATCGGGTGAACTACCTGCTAAAAAAAGCAAAATGCCGTTGCCATAAATAAACACTGTTGTATGTGCTCGAGAAGTACAGGCATAAATCAGAAATAAACCAACATTACATACGAACGCAGTGTGAGCAATGAACACTAGAGCATAATCTATAGCATATGTAAACAATAAAACATAGCGATACTGATAAATCTGTTAACAGCTGTAAAAATCATTTGTACATGCTATTTACAATATAGATCTTCTCTATTTACCTGTCTCATTAAAAAAAAAACAAATCAACTCACTACACGATCAACTAATCAATAAATCCGGTAATAATGTACAGAGGTCCAGTGAACCCCATGTACCCGGTAGCGTTACCAAAAGCCGTTTTACGGAATACTCTCGATGTGACCCTTACGTCAGACTGGTAGCGTTGTCTGCCTGATTATTGTTTACATAAAATCGCACATCATGCTTATAATATTGTTACGGAGAAAGTGTGTTGTAACATGCATTAAGGAATTAAGCGGACTCTCAGTCGGTCGGTTGAGCACTTGAATACGTGGGCTTTTGACGTAGGAAAGTGCACAGAATGATTAAAATGGCACCACTTGATTTAATCTTATTTTATCTCTTTGATCAAGGAAATGGCTACGACACAATAAGAGTGACAGTACAGTTAAAATAATGTTTAATCTCGGAATAAGCCTCAGAAGGTAAAAGGAAGTTAATCCTAGACCGCAGGAATAAATAAAACACTACTGATCGTTTCAGACAACTAAATTTAGTAATAAAAAAAATTATATCCCAAAATTAATAATTTTTAAATAATTAAACAAAATTAAAAAAAAAGACGGATAAAGAATATTTACACAAGCGTTGTTTTAAGTTATTTTAATGGAGAAATATTTATGTGAAAATCTAAACATTTATTTATAGTTTATTGTAGAAATCCACTTACCTTGCTGAATAACGTTAATTATATGAAAACTGTCGCCAGTGGTTATTATATATTTTTTATTTTGAAATTATATAAAAATGTATTTGTTTTTTTGATTAACTTTTTAAAGTTTGAAGCAATGCATTTTTTTAATTTTCTAATCCCCTAAAAGTGCCCTGACACTGGTTGGGTTTTGCTCATTAACGAACTAGACCCAGATTTTACGGCAAAGAATTATTGTACCTAATTTCATATCGATAGCTTTAATGTTTCAAATGATATCCAGTACACACACAAACAGGCACAAGCAGACACGAAGTTTTTTATTCTAAATACCCGTTTTTTATCGATAGCTTTAATGTTTCAATTGATATCGCGCAGACACACATGATCAGACACAAGATTTTATTTTCTAAAAATTTATTTTTCGTATTGTTTAAGCCATAAAACGTCGAGAAATGTAAAAAGTATTTGAAAATTGTTAACCGATTACATAGCTTCTTTCTCTTTATACGTAGCAATATGGCTCCAAAGTTGTGAAAAACTGTAATTTGAAAATGGTAAAACAAATCAACAGACAAAGTGTTCGCTATTAGTACTTAAGGACTGCAATTGTTATATGCTTTTAAATATAATATATACCTTTAATCTTAGCTATTTGTGTTAAATCAGTGCGGTGCTGTGATAACGTTACATACTTATTGTTTACCTAACTGGCTTATATTTTCGTTTTCTTATTTTATAAATTTATTTAACCACTCATTAAATTCTTTTAAGTTATTCTCATTTAGTGAGGATTACTGTAATTGTTATTAAAACGTTACTTTTGTATAAGAAAATACCTATACTAAAAACTCAAAAGATGACTTAATTAAATGTTATAAGAATGACTTCTATTTACGAATCACCTAATTTAGCATTTAGCTAGGAAATTAAAGAAAAAAGATACAGTGTCCATGATGCATCGTTAGATTTACTGAAAGTAATATCTAGAAAATTAGATTAAATTGTAATTTGTAACTGTCTGATTAACAAATAGTTGGCAGGATCAAAAGTGGAAGAAGTGACATGAAAAATGCGAAAACGCATTATCGAGAATTGTACACAGGTCGATGTTATGTACGGCTAAAATTAGTAATGTAAAAATAGAGAAAACTTAATGGTTATAGTATTCTTTTTTCTTTACCTTTACTGAATTTTAGACCAACATTTCACTGTCATCTTTGGGTTAGCCCCGTTCATAATAAATTGCCTTATATTAGCCAACAAATATTATTTTGAAACAGATACATGCATATACAAAAATGTGTCATACGGTGACCACCTGTAGCTTATATTTTAGTTAATATTTGCCAAGACATTGATTATAATGCATTTATTTTGGAACATCAATGAATCCGGCAAGTACCCGATTAATGTACACATGTAAATATATTTTCTAGGAAAGTTAAAGTAATATTAATATCTTGTGACGTGCGTAACGTTATTTATATAAAGTTTATTTATTTATTTCTTACTGATTTAATTAGGACTTTCTAACCAATTTTTTATTCGTAAGACGCACATTTTGTGATGTAACTAACTACCCATACGTATACCACTGGATTTGATCGTGTAGGTTTGTAATGCCATTTTTTTATAACAATGTTTTAGTATGAATATACGAAATATATTAGTACAATTTCCTCAATACCATCTTCACTCTAACTTTCGAAGGAGGCGTATGTGCGTACATCAAGGACAGAATTGCTTGCAAGAGGGTTTCTTCCTTAGAAAATAAAAATTTTGACGTGATTTGGTTTAAACATTCTGGTCCTAATTTTGTGAAATTCTACTGTTGCATTTATAGGTCTCCTAATGACAGCAACTTTCAAGACTTCTTCGATACCTTAGTATGAAGGTTGACTATCTCCTGTCTCAGCTTCCATCTTGCGATATCTCATTTGTAGGCGATTTCAATGTTCGTAACTCTAATTGGCTTCAATTTTCATCTACTACGAATCCCGCTGGTCATAGTGCAGAAACATTCGCTATTTCATGTGATCTCACACAAATGATTTCTGAACCCACAAGAAACCCTGATAACCCTAACCATACTCCACATCTTCTAGATCTCTTTTTACGTCAAACCCCTTGTTTCTAAAACTTCCGTTCTTTCGCCTTTAGGTCTTTCCGACCATTGTCTAATAAAAATCATTTCTACTGTACCTAATTCCACTGTTGTTCGCAACCGATCCCTCAAATTACAGACCAATTGCCATCATTTTCATTTTGTCTAAAATCATGGAAAAGCCATCAATCAGCAACTGCTCACGTTCCTTGAAACTAACAAACTCCTTAGTGACCACCAATATGACTTTAGGCAAAGTCGTTCAACAGGCGATCTTCTTTCATATGTGACCCAAGTTTGGAACAATACAGTAGAGCAGTCCGGTGAGACAGTTGTAGTCGCTTTAGATATCTCAAAGGCATTTGACCAAGTTTGGCATAAGTGTTTACTTGCCAAACTCACCTCGTTTGGGTTAAATGATACGCTCATCAAGAGGGTTTCTAGTTTCTAATAAAAGACGAATACGTGTCGTAGTTGATGGCTTTTTCAAAAGAAGTTAGCATTAACGCGGGCGTACCACAGGGATCCGTTATAGCACCTACACTTTTCTGCTGTACATAAACGACCTTATTTCTTCAACAACTAACCCCATCCATTGCTTTGCTGACGATAGCACTCTTCACTGTAGTTCATCTGTCTACTCATAGTAATAATCCACCTTCTATGTCAAATCAAGAACAAAACTCAGTGTTGCCTTATGTCCGCCAAAAAGATCGATCATTTCCTGTTGTAAGTATGAATGGCTCAGTTCTTAAGTTTTCAGACTCTATTACTCTGTTGGGTATGACTGTATCTTCAAATCTCTCATGGATTGACCATCTTCTGTCAGCTACCAAAACAGCTGCTCGTAAAATGGGCTTTTGTACAGATCTAAGCAGTACTTTATCTCTCGACAACTCCTTCTGCTGTATAAGGCCCAAATTCGGCCTCAGCTGGAATATAATTCTCACCTTTGGGTTAGTGCTCCTCAATACGCTCTCGATATCGTTGATCGTATTCAAAAGAGAGCGATTAGGCTTATAAATGACCCGTCCTTAACTTCTCACATACAGTCCCTTGAGCATAGAAGGATGGTCTCAGTTCTTTCTTTGTATTATCGTTATTACAACGGCTATTGTGCTGGTGAATTACATTCTTTGATACCATCTCCGGCTATCTTTGCGAGAAACACTCGATTCGCTCATTCACATCATCAGTATGCAGTACAAATCTCCACTTGTCGTACCAAACGGGCGCAATCCACATTTTTCTACACGGCTTCTAAACTCTGGAATGATCTCCCTAGTTTCTGTTTTCCTCTCGCTTATGATATGAGAAAATTTAAGGTAGCTGTTCATAGGCATCTATTGGCAATTCATTATCCCTCTATCCATCCTCCTAAGTGTTCCTGAGTGCTTTAGCACGATAGGCCTTATTTAACCTGTTCAGGTCCACAATCATAAAAAATTATATACAGGGTCATTGTTAAAGATGGAACCAAAGCTTTAGTGCTTAAACGGCTCAACATACGAAACTCTAAATTTCCGAATTGAAATTAAATGTATTTGCGCATATTTTTGCAGACAGAATTTTTTAGCATAGCCGCATTTGATTTTTTTTTAAATAGCAACATAGGTCACGAGATATACCATTTGAAAGGGTTTAGATGTTATGTTTACTTTAATTATAAATGTATTTTGTGTATAAGTTATTTTTTAATGAATGTAAAAGTAACATAGGGTTTACATTAATCTGTTATATTGTTTCAATAAAATAGTTTAAGTTTAAATAAGCATACATAATACTCGATACAAAGTTGTTATATTGACGTCTTGTGTCACGTTCATGGCCTCCTACGCTTCCAATTAGTAAACGTTTGTAATGTCCTTTCTGTTGTGTTTAGACCCCATGTGTTGCTATTAAAAAAAAATAGGATGGCGGCTATGCTTAAAATTTATTAATTAAAAAAAAATTTTGTGCAAAAATATGCGCAAATACATTTAGTTTCAATTCGGACAACATTTGGCCTACAACCGGTACTGAACCGGTACTGAACGCATTCTAGGGAAGTTCGGAGACCAAAGAGTCAATGAAAATGATGAACGCTTGGTGAACATATGTGTGGAGAGAAGCCTGTTTGTATCCAATACGTGGCTTAAACATAAAAATGTACATATGTATGCATGGCGAAGTGGTTAATCTAAAAATATGATAAACTTAGTGTATGATGAACTGCTTAGAAACCTGGTGAAAGACACAAAAGTAATGCGCGGATCGGAGAGTGGATCGGACCACTTTTTGGTTGTATCAAGAGTGTTTTCATTGCAAAAGAGGGTCTGGAGAAGGAAAGCAAACGTAGTGCGACCGTCTAGAGTTAGGGTTGACCAATTGTTGGATAATTGTGCGAGAATGAAAGAGTTGAATGTGAATGAAACAGTACAGAACGAACAAATAAAATACACTGACGTTGAAAGTGCATGGATATGTGGCAGAGCGACTGTAGTTAGACAGACAAAATGTGCTTGGTGAAATGAGTCGGTCAAAAAGGCAGCATGTAAGAAAACAAGAATATTTCGGAAAGCTGTACAGTAGTGAGGAAAGTAAGACTGAAAGGTTAAATAAGGAGGATGTGGAAGGAATGGTTGATGAAACTGAGAAGGATATTGGGATAAATGAGGTAGAGAAAGCTGTAGGAAGGTTGAAAAGCGGTAAGGGATCAGGCGTACATGAAATCACTGGTGAAATGCTAAAGTGTGGGGTTACAAAGCTTATCCGAAGATTATGTGCGCGATCATAGTACCACTGCATAAGGGTAATGGGAACAAGAGTGATTGCAAAAACTACAGAGGAATAAGTTTGCTCAGGGTGACTGGTAAAGTATTTGGAAGAATACTGATTGATAGAGTACGAGATACTACACAAACTAAGATTTGGGATGTACAGGGTGGCCTCATGCCTGGGAGAGGATGTGTCGATCAGATGGTTGCTCTCCAACAGATGATATAAAAGTGTTTAAGTGTAAAAAGGAAGCTGTACTGAGCGTTTGTAGATACGACAGAGTGAATAGGGAGAAGCTGTGGGAAATATTAAATGAATATGACGTAAATACAGGTCTAATAAACGGAATAAGGGCAGAATACAACGGTACCCTGGCGTGTGTTAGGGTGAGAGGAGGTTTGAGTGAATACTTTAATATAGAGCAAGGAGTGCGACATGGCTGGGTGATGACACCGTGGTTGTCCAATGTATGCAAGGATAAATGTGTTAGACAAGCATGCATGGATACAAATGGTATAGTGGTTGGAGACGTAAATGTACGACTTCAGGTGTATGCAGATCATGTATTTTTAAGTAACAGTGTAGATGAGCTACAAACTGCTTTGAGGAAGTTTTATACAGTCTGTGAGAGCATGGACCTAAAGGTAAACGTGAACAAAACTAAGATTGTGGTGTTTAATCAGGAAGGTGAAGAGGAGAGTAGAGTATATAGTCTGCAAGATGAAATTATGGAGCAAGCGGGCGAGCTGGTATATCTGGGTAGAATGTTCACTGCAGATGGTACAATGGAGGGCGACATTGAACGAAGGATCAACGCTGGAAGGAAAGTGATTGGAAGTATGTGGAGTATAACGAGAAACGAAAGCACAGGTCTAGCTGTGAAACGAGCAATCTATAATGGGCTGTTTGACCCGTCAGTACTATATGAAAGTGAGACACGGGTATGTTAAAAAAAGCATGAAAGAAAAATAGATTCCGTGGGTATGAGGTTCCTGAGAAGCGCATGTGGTAAAACGGGAAGGGACAAAATAAAGAATGAATACACAATGAGTGTGGCTAAGAAAAGACGATGATGGATAGATATAAAAATAGTACTTTACGTTGCTTTGGTCACATTGAGAGAATGAACAACGCAAAATTAACGAAGCAATTATGTGTGGGTGAGGTTAGAGGTAAGGCCGTGTCTCGTAGGCCGCGTAAAACTAGGCTGAATGTAGTAGAATGCATGATAAAGGAAAGAAAGATAGGAAGTTTCAAAGATAAAAGGGAATGTCAGGGACAATGTATGAATCTTGCGGAAGCTAGGGAGGTATGCGAAGATAGGAAACCGTGGACCATGGAGAAGACTTGTGAATGAAAAATACGTAAGAGGCAGGGATTGTTTTGCCTACCCTGCCAGGGAATAGCCTTAAGGTTAAGTTAAGTTAAGTTAAGTGTATGTTGAACCGTTTAAGCGCTAGATCGTTCGTTCCATCCTTAACAGCGATTCTATAAAAAATATCAAATAGAAAATGCCGGTAGTTTTTCTTAACGAGGATCTCAATGGACAATTTTGATTTATATGCCTTAGTGACGCGTATGACAGGGTACAAAGTAATTGCGAAATATCACTATTGTTACTTACTAGTTTATGCATATGCAAAGCCAAATTGCGAGCCTTATACAAAATTCCTTACAAAACAATAACTAGCTCCAAAAATATTCTTTATGATTCTTAGATCTTATACGGAGATGATTGTTCTTTCAGTCAACAATCTGTAAATGGTAAAAATTGTTGTCGATTGTCACAGTCGCCTAAATTTTACATAAATTGCTTGTAATGACAAAGATTAGTGAGTGATGGTTGTCACAAATCCTTCCTCGGATGAAAGTGTGTAGCCGAATAAGGAAAGGTCAACAATTTTTGAAGATAAATCTGATTCTATTATCGAATGATTTCGTAGGTTTGTCATTTTAATCCTGAATCATGGCAAGAATCGACGTAGTGAGAGACTAGCTCTCTCAATAAGTTTGAAACCATCTTTTCTGCTGTATCCATAGCAGCGGCATTTATTTAAGTCTAATAGTAGATTGCTCAAAAGGGTAGGACAACTGCTACAATTTTAAACCACACTGGCGTCGTATAATGGTTATAAGATAAACAGGTTGCCGACTAACTAAAATTAAAATGGACGGGGTCGTGGTAAGATGTAAAATAGATGAAATTTTCCATAGACCTTAATCTTACCGTAATACAAAGAATCAGAAATAAATGTCCTTAGAGCGCGACCAAGGTTTAAACTTAGCTTGATAATTATTTTCAACTTATATGTTAATATTGCAATATCATAGAGCTCGTGGTCATTGTTTACTCGATACGTACAGTCCTGAACTTTCAGTACAAATTAAACAAGTGCGTTAAATAGTTTTTTCAAGGAATGCCCAAAATAATAGTTCTAACTGAACTACTTAATGACCCCTAGTACGTTAAAATTTCTTTACGCAATCTCGATAAACTTAGTTTGATCCAAAACAATGAATAACTGATGACTTAATAAATGTTGAAAACACCAAAATTCAATTAATCTTAAAAACGTAAATAAACAAACCTTTCAAACTTTACACAGATTTTGGTACATATAAGGTATTGGACAAGAATTGAGTGGACCCGATACATTAGTGTCAACAAATTGGTGAAATGTTTTCTCAATACTCTTTAATTTTCCCCTGGATGTTCGTTAAAATTACTCAATATCAATTTGAATTATTTATTTCGAAATACACTACAATTATTGGGTCCAGCTAAGTCTATTAGACTTAACAGCCGGTACCCAACCATAATCTCATAAAATGTACTTAAATTCATTCATTACAAATAAAACTTAACTGACGCCTGTATCTTTAAATTGTTAGAATTAAATTACATTCTTGTTTTATGTGTATAATGCTACCTTTCTTGTGCCATGAATTACTTACTCACTATACATATAAAAATAAATAAATAATAAAATCCGTGTTACTTTACAATTACAAAAAAATTCAATAATACACTTTTATATTTAATAAGAAATTTTGAGTTATTAATTATTTTTACTAAAGAAAATTATCTAAATTATTGTGCGTTTGATTTAATTTTAACACAATTACATTCTTAACCGTTTAAACCTATTCACGAATTACGTTACTTAACATAATGTCATAGTTCCATTATCGGTTTTTGATTATGTAATTTAAAATTAAGTAATCTAAATTATTACTGAAACTTTAAGCCTGTTAGACGCTTTTAGTTTTGAAATGATTGATATTATTTAGCCTACGTGTAAACACCAAAATTATAGCAATCTAAAATTAACCTAAACGCTTTAAAAAATTATATATGAAAACCAAATTTTATGTTTTTACAATGCTGATGCCGTATTATATTATATAATATTACATTATATTCTGTAATATTACATAATTCTATTTTATGACTGTCTTTCCTAATTAAGAAGTGAACTAAATTATACTAATAAATTAATTTCCAATTTTAATTAAATATCGAAAGTCCATAGAAAAGTATATATAAAATAAAATCTGTTACTTTGAATAAATTTCAGAAATAAATGCAAAATTTGCTAAACAGATATTACACACGCACTTATCTATAATAAATACTTATCCATGATCCACACATGTTCCTCTTCGCCATTTCTCTTGATGAAAATTCTTCCATGTTTCACTCATACATATTTAAGACACATGGCAAAGGCTCTTCTCTTTACTTCCTTTAGAAAGTGTCTATTTTACTGAATTTATTGTTAACTAAAAAGCCGCTTTTGCGTTTTTTTTTCTCAACTTCCTGTAAATTTTCCCACCAAACCCTTCCTTTTCTGATTATTTCGTCTTTCATTTCTTCTGATTCTCATTTCACTAATAAAATGTTTGATTTTTGGGGATATACTTGTTTTACTGCTTTAACGGTGGCATCTGGACAGCCGACTGTGTTAAACTTTGATTGTAATTTATTTTCAGGTGTAAGTATCTGAACCAATCCCATAAATTTCTAAACAATCTGACAGAGTTTTCTGTCACAAACACACAAACACACAAACACACAAACACACAAACACACAAACACAAACACAAACACAAAACAAACACAAACACAAACACAAACACAAACACAAACACAAACACAAACACAAACACAAACACAAACACAAACACAAACACAAACACAAACACAAACACAAACACAAACACAAACACAACACAAACATAAACACAAACACACACACACACACACACAAACACAAACACAAACACAAACACAAACACCATCACAAACACAAACACAAACACAAACACAAACACAAACACAAACACAAACACAAACACAAACACAAACACAAGCACAAACATAAACACAACACAAACACACACACACACACACACAGCACACACAACACAACACAAACACAACAACACAAACACAAACACTAAACACAAACACAACACAAGCACAAACACAAACACAACACAACACAAACACAAACACAACACAAAACAAACACAAACACAAACAAACACAAACACAACACAAACACACACACACACACACACACACACACACACACACACACACAACACACAAACCAAACTCAAACACAAACACAAACACAAACACAAAGACAAAGACACACAAACACAAAACAAACCAAACACAAACACAAACACAATCACAAACACAAACACAAACACAAACACAAACAAACACAAAGACAAGACAAAGACACAGACAAACACAAACACAAACACAAACACAAACACAAACACAAACACAACACAAACACAAACACAAACACAAACACAACACAACACAAACACAAGCACAAACCGCAAACGCAAAGCGCAAACGCAAACGCAAACGCAAACGCAAGCGCAAACGCAGAACGCAAACGTAAACGCAAACGCAAGACGCACAAACGCAAACGCAAACGCAAACGCAAACGCAAACGCAGCAAACACACAGCGCAAGACAACGCAGCGCAAGCGCAGCGCTAAGGGCGCAAAGCGCAAGCGCAAGCGCAAGCGCAAAGCGCAAGCAGCAAACGCAAACGCAAACGCAAACGCAAAGCGCAAACGCAAACGCAAACGCAAACGCAAACGCAAACGCAAACGCAAACGCAAACGCAAAGCGCAAGACTCAAACGCAAACGCAAACGCAAACGCAAACGCAAGAAAGCGCAAGACGCAAACGCAGAAGCGAAACGCAAACGCAAACGCAAACGCAAACGCAAACGCATACGCAAACGCAACGCAAACGCAAACGTAACGCAAACGCAAACGCAAACGTAAACGCAAACGCAAACGCAAACGCAAACGCAAACGCAAACGCAAACGCAAACGCAAAACAGCAAACACAAACGCAAACAGCAAACGCAAACAAACAAACGCAAACACAAACCAACCCAAACACAAACACAATACACAAACAAAACACAAACACAAACACAAACACAAACTCAACCACAAACACAAACACAAACTCAACCACAAACACAAACACAATCACAAACAGAAATACAAACACAAATACAAACACACTTACTCACACTTACACACCACACACACACCACACACACACACCACACACAAAACACACACACACACACACACACACACACACACACACACACACACACACACATACACATACAAAGTAAATGGTATCATAGCTAGAAACCAATAACCCATAAGATCAATACTGGGAATAAAGCGAACTTGGACCATACCATAATTTTTCGATGAAGTACTTTAAATCAATACATACTCAATTAGCTAAATTCTATAATGAAGTATTGCGCAACCCAAGCCTAATACCGAAAGCTATGTCTACGCGTTACGTTATGTTATGTTCGTTACGTTACGTCACGTTACGTTACGCCACCTTACGTTACGTTACGATACGTTACGTTGCGTTACGTTACGTTACGTTACGTTACGTTACGTTACGTTACGTTACATTACATTGCGTTACGTTACGTTACGTTACGTTACGTTACGTTGCGTTACGTTACGTTATGATATGTTACGTTAGGTTATGTTACATTACGTTATGTTATGTTACGTTATGTTGGGAAAAGCCCGCTTTTTAATAATTATTTTTTCGTAGTATCATTCTCTACCTTTTATTCTTGTCAAACATTTAAATCTATTTATCAACCATGCTACACCTATTATTTTTAATCGAATATCTATGATTTAATTCTTCATAATTTTTTTAAAATAATTAGTTGTGTTAATTTATAAATAACGGTTTTTTGAATTTCAAATTTTCATTATGTGTGTGTGAAAATCGCTGAAATTGATTTTTGTTTACTATACCAATGGAATGAAATTCACAACTAAAGCTTAGCAAGTTAATTGTAGTAGTAGTGATTGACATTGGATTATTGTCGTATATGAAAGGTATTTAAAAAATGAAGTAATTTTTACGGTCAACTAGGTCAAACCCAAGTTTGTTGATAGTTAAAAAGAAGTTCGTTTGGACGGGAATTGAACCCGTACCGACCGCGTGGCAGGAGATCATTTTATCATTAGACCATAAGTGCTTCGCCAGATTGACACTGAAACGGGTATTTCAACCATTGACAACTGAAATTTGTGTCAATTATAGTTTTATTAAGCATTTTTATAAACCGTCAATGCTAAAAGGTTGTATTATCATCGGGAATACATAATTCTGGGAAGCTTCAAGTCTATTGGACTTGTAGAAGTGGTCGAAAAATCGATTACAAGTTTTAGCGTATACAACGAACAGTGCGAGTTAAGTAAGAGCATGTAATAACCAAGAACACTGGACAATCAACACGTTTTATATCAACTCTAGCCATGAATTATCTGTCATTGTCACACGAAATTTTCGACTGTAGTGTCAGTTTAACACGGATTATTACACGATCCAAGAAAAAGTATTGTTTATAAAATGGTACTCATCTGGAAATTCATTTAATAGCATCAGAGATTTGTTATCGGCGCTTTATACGGAACGGGAAATTCCCTGTAAAGCTACATTGCTTCGGATCTTTCATAACTCCGAAGAAACAGGAGGTGTAGAGAAGAAATCCAAATGTAAGAAAGACATCGAAGGAAGAAGAAAGGACAAGGCAAGAGAGAATGACTTCAATGTGCTCTCAATAGTTATCGAATACAAGAATGTGTCTGAGACAAATTGGTAAAACATTAGGAATACATAATACCATTGCTCTAAGAATTCTGAGAAACCAAACACCAAGATATAACTCATACAAGTACCTTAAACGGCAAGAAATATTTGAAGATAGTTTTCAAGGAATGGAATTCTGCGAAACAATACCGAATTTTTGTTATAGTGAAAGAAATTCTGGTCCACGAATACTATTTACTAACGAATCTTCACGTTCTACGCAAGGAACTCCAAATAACCAAAATCATAGATACCGGAACGTAGATAATTTACATTTAATAGTTAAAAAAAACCTCAGTCAGTACCGGCAAAAACCAATGTTTGGGCACCAAATAGTCGGTCCATTCTTTATTGAAGGATCCCTCACTGCCGAATCTGTCTCCAAACGATTATTTTTTGTCGATCCACCTACACAACAAATTGTACAATGCGCAGGAATAATATGTTGATATGAATTCACTAAAAGATGCTATATTTCGGGAATGTAACACCATATCTACTCATAAACTAGCGAATGTGAGACGATCCCTTAGGATAATCTTCAGCTGCAAACGGCCACTTATTTGAACACGATTCAATTTATTATTAATTTGTAATTTTGTTATTTTGCCAAATTCGAGATTAATTTCATGGCAGGAGTTGATAATAAAATTGTTGATTTTCTGGTGTTCTTTATTATTTCTAAGGAAAATGGATACGAAATTTGGAGAACTGTAGACGGTAATAATTCCAGTTTAATATTTTGAAAAAGATATTTATTTAAGATTTTGCTCTAAAATAATAGGGGGAGCTAATTTCTGCAAAAAAGTCCATGTTGAATCCATATGTTTCAATTACGAATTACCACCCTGTACAAAAAATGTCGTATAATTAGAATTTTACAACTTTCCCTAACGAAAGTCTCGAAAATTATAATATCGAGGAATCTTGAGTAATTGGAAACTGGTCTAGAGAGAAACGTATAAAAGGAAACTGGCACAGAAGGAAAGAAATTATATTTAACCACGAGAAAGGCTCAGAAATTGAGTACATGGGGAAACTTGTAATTGGAAACTGATCTAGAGAGAAAGTGGTATAACGCCGAAGTTTCCTTCAAACCACATTCACGGGTCTCTTAAATTAGATGTAACGACAGTCAAAACATTTACAAATTACATTTTTAAAACAAATTGAACTATTAGGAAATAAATCAGATTAATATATGGCTCACATTACATGCAACGGCATCAAAAAAGTTGGGATTTCCAAAATTTTCACATATTATTGCATTTATAAAACAAAATGAACTGTCCCAAGCAATATAATTTAATTTCGATTTTAATTACAACAATCAGCTTTACGTTACGCAGATAAATGTCTAAAATTGAAATTATCTTTATCTATTTTTTTTAATTTAACGTATTTATTTTTAATAGTACCTAAAATAATATATCTAGATTACTGCTTGTTCAGTACAATTTTTGAGAAACCCTTGAGATTTTCTCTTTATGCCGTACAAAACCAATATTGTGTAAAAACAACAAAATGCACTAATAATAACTGATGGTGTGTAGTAGTGACTTAATGAGCTCTGAAAAATGCATCAATGAAGGGCAAGCAGGAAATTCTTAGAGAAATACAACTCTTACCTGTTGCAAACTTGACGTCATGCATTATTCCAGGAATAAACTAAGCATTTTCCCTCAAATATGCATTTTTATTTCAGGAAATTCAATAATAAGCATGTTTATGTACTATAGTTAACCCTTGAGTGGTCGGGTGGGGTCTGTGAGGCCAACGAATTTATTTTCAATGCACCACTCTTGTTTTATGTCCGAGCGTGTCGCGATGGTCAGTACCTTTCCGTCTGCCGGTCAAGAGTCGGTGAACAATAGCGTGCGAATTAGTGTATAGTAGTTCGTCAGTTATTGGCACGTGTGGTCCGTCAGACCCTACCCGACTATTTGTGTAAGTTGGCTACTATCGACAAATACGTTTATTTTTAATTTTTTTGTGACAAAAACATGATATAGAGTAAGTATTTTTGTGCCTGAAATCTATATATCATTTGAATTAATATCCACCTTCACTTCAACGTTCCTAGCATAATTAATTTTATATATTATGTAACATTCCAACTTTTTATTTCTAGATTTTTGGTAATGGATCCTTACTTGAAAGAAATTCAGAGGTGTATGATGAAGTAGAAGAAGAGGATATTGATTTGGAGAGCGAGCCAGGATCAGATCAGTGCGTAGAAAGTGAACACAATACAGACACTGAGAAAGAACTAGAGGAAGCATTTGAGGAAGAACCTGCGGCTCCAGAATACTTTGATGCTACTGCAGAAAACCGGCGGCTCTTTTATTATGCAAAAAATGGGATATCCTGGAGAAAATATGCGCCTCCAAAAAATGTTCAAACAAGATGTTGTAACATGATTTCATACGTACCAGGTACAAAAGGAAATACTCGTTAACCTGTTGATCCTTTAGAATGTTGGAAATGTTACATTGATGACAATATTCTTGATACCATTGTTCAGAACACAAACATATTTACTTCTAAAATAAGAAACAATTATGCGGATTTGAATAATGCGCGGCCAACAAATACTGTGGAAATAAAGGCGGTAATTGGGATGTTATACCTCGCTGGGGTTATCAAAGCTGGCCGCAGAAATTGCGAAGAATTTTGGTCTACTGATGGAACAGGCGAAGAGGTGTTGCGAGCTACTATGGCCCACAGGCGATTTGCATTCTTGCTTCGTTGTCTGCGTTTTGACGATGTAAATACGAGAGGAGAAAGATGAGTATTATGTAAACTCGCACCAATCAGAAATGTATTTGAGCGATTTAATCAGAACTGTAGACTTCATTACGTTCTTGGATCTTACATGACATTGGACGAGATGCTATTTGCATTTCGTGGACGTTGCGAATTCCGCATGTACATACCGAATAAGCCTGCCAAGTATGGAATCAAAGTATTTTCCTTGGTGGATGCCAGATGTTTCTACACGGTAAATATGGAAGTATATATTGGAACTCAGCCTCCCGAACCATACTTGTTTAGTACTAAAACAACGGATTTAGTAGAACGAATGTGTGAGCCAGTGTTGGGAACGTCTAGAAATATAACCATCGATAACTGGTTTACCAGTTATGAAATTGTAAAACGCATGCTGGAGCAGCACAAAATTACAATTGTTGGAACAATTCGCAAAAATAAGAAGGAGATTCCAAAAGAACTTCTTGATCCCAACAGGCCACAGTACCCGTCAATGCTTGCATTCTCTAAATTCACGACTTTGGCATCATACATACCAAAGAAAAAAAAGTCGTGACAGTGGTATCATCTTTTCACTATAATGACACGATTGACGAAGATTCTGGAGATTCATGTAAGCCGAATATTATTACATTTTATAATATTACAAAATCAGGCGTTGACTCGGTCGATCAGAAATGTGCTGCGCATAACGTAAGCAGAAATACACGAAGATGGCCGATGGTAATTTTTTATAATTTGCTCAACATTGTGGGCATCAACTCGCACGTAGTACATAAATGTAATTCCAATGAAAACGACATGATTTCTGAGCAAAGATTGTTTTTGAAGACAATTGGCTTAGCCTTGGTAAAAAAAAACATGTTTATAAGAGCAAATGACCCTCTTTTACAAAAAGAAATCACGAATATCGCTCAAAAATTAAGCGGAGCACCTGCAGATCCAGAGCCTCCGGCGCCTCCGCTTGAAAATAAACGAGGTCGTTGCGCCTACTGCCCAAATCATAAAACACGGTATTTTTGTGTAAAATGTAAAAAATGGCTATGTTTAGAGCATGTCCAACCGATGTGCGAAGAATGCAATAAAAATGGAACTACGGATAAGGATGTTTTTCCACTAAATGTGAGAGATGTACGTTTTTGTTAACTTTTCTTTGTCCTTTGATAAAGTTTGTTTATTTTAGTGATGTGTTTAGAATTTTTAAAATGTGTTAACAATGTAATAAAATAAGATTATGCAAGTATTAAATAAATTTATTCTTTGTTTATTGCAAAATTACAACCTGGGCCTCTCAGACACCACCCGACCGTTCATGAAATTTGCAGGCACCCGATTCCAGACAAAGTGGCGCGCACGTCATCAGCGTTTGATGACGTTTACATTTACAGTACTGCCAGATTGATCAGGAAATATTTAGTTTCCCAGCAAATAGTATTTCTTATTCAACCAAAAATAAGTAAAGACACATATGTTTGTAACTGTTCTCACATTTTTTCGATAAGTAAATAAATAAACAAACAGGTAATAAAATACTTATATTTTTGGGTTTTTTTAATGGTGTATTTTAAATTATACAATCTAAACGTTTCGATAACAGTTACAGTTATCTTCGTCAGTAGTAATATCTGTTAAAAATTGTTAAAGATGTAAACAATTTTGTCAAAGTTGAAAAATTTTTGTAAACAGTTTTGTCAAAGTTGAATACATGGACTTTCCTGACGATAATTAAAAAATTAAAATTTATTTACAAGTCTGATATTTAATAACTCGCAAACCTCAAATCTAATCAAACGAAGTGGCCGTCTAGTGGTAGGTACGTTGTGCTATCTGAATTCGATAGGCTGGAAGAGGTAAAAAAAAAGAAACTACTCAAATTAAAATCAACGAGCTTTGCGCAATAGTAGTTCAGTCGGTTAATATACTATTATGGGAAAGAATCACCAATTAAACCCACTTTATTCATAAATAAGTAATGGCACAAGTACATTAATAAACACAATAAAGACAATTAAAGGGTTAGATTTATAACAAAACACCATTAAATCAGGTTAAAGTCCGTACAAAATGATAGCATTAAGAGAAAACTAAATAAAAAGCAGTTTAGTTACACATAAATACAATAAAATAAGAAAAACCTTGTAGTCGTGTGAGGGTGTCCTTATAAATAATCATAATAAAAATCGTAATACCAAACATGTGGCCGTTTAAAACAATCATGCCGGTCTTTAAGTAAATAAGCACATAAAACAATAAGGCAACTTACAGTACATATAAAGTACAACAGTAAAATTGCACATGAATAATAAGATAAAACAAAATAGGTAAGGAATTTACACGTACACAATTGTTTAGTGTCTACTAAAGCATAAAATACATGGGTACAGTTACAAGAAGATACATATAGAGAGAAATTAGCTTGCAGGCAAATTCTACTTAATAAAATGACAAAAAAACTCATTAAAAGAAAGCCTCACAAAGGTAAGTTACAAATAGGCCGTAACATCGTGACCGTATATACGTTTGAGTGAGTTAGAAAAATACAGCGCCCCTTTCTCATGTTACACATTCATCTATACAACAATAAAAATAACCCGTTCACCAACCCACCTCTACACAAATATAAACATAAACAACAATGCTAATTCATACAAATACAAGAGTGAGGGAGCTCTGTACTGTCTTTCATTTTAGAAGATTTCAGCTTAATGAACCCGCGTGCGAATAAGATAGCTTTGCAAGGCAATGCTCGATTTTTAATATGTTATATAGGCTTGTAGAATCATTTGCTGCCAGCCTTAATTTGTATAAAAATACCTATTTGCACTTGAATATATATATATATATATATATATATATATATATATATATATATATATATATATATATATATATAGTTTTAATTGATCACAGCCACAAATCGTTAATATACGCGTTTTAACTTAATCAATGACATTTTTACATCAAGTACGCGCTTAAGAAATTCCAATAACTCGTTACGCCCCCCAGTAAAGCAGTTTTTAAACGCACACCGGCCCGTTAAACACCAAAAAGTGTTTTTTAAACCGAGCCTAATATCAGTTACATACATTCTCACATTTCTTATACAAAAATGTATACAATAAAATATTCCGAGAACATTAGCAAATTACGACGTATTATCAAGATATTAAAAATCTACTAATTATCTTTTCTATCGCGGTAACAATGGCGATTTGACAAACGTTTATTACAATAACAAAATTTTCGTGGTCAGATACCAACAGAACGCTCCTTTCAAAGCCCGACGATGTCAGCTCGGAAACATCGGGAGAGGTTTCAACATGCTTCGCTTCGGATCGTGGTCTTTCGCTACCTTTCGCTATGAGCTAAAGCCATTAGTACTAAAACAAAACTTACTCGGTACACGTTCGGGTAAGGTTTGGCTATAATACGAAAAGGCCCGGAATATAGGGGGAAAAACTTTGATATTTGTTTCCTGGAGGCGTCCGAAATGTTACTTTCCTTAAGTAAAGCGTAGTCGTCGATACACAGTCTGTCACCTCGCTATTTGAAACCTCGTACGCGCACTCTTGCCTTCTGTCAAAATTCTTACGAACTTGATACCGAATCACCGCCGGCGATTCAGTGGCGGAGATGGGCAACATTTTTCTAGGTAAGTGGCCAAATTATCCCTCGGACGTATAATAATTACAATGTCACAAGGGAGTTTTCCAGTACTTAGATGGGGAACGATATTAAATAGACATTCTATATCCTTAGCGTAATTAGCCCAACTAGCATGAGCATTTCGACAGTAGACTCTAAACAACCTGATTAGTTATCTCATAACACAGCAACAGGGATAAATGCGTGTTGACGCATGGCTGAAGAACTGACTCGAATTACATGGTGATCAGATTTAATGCCCTCAGTACTTATAACGTCCCAAAAATTTTACCTGGGGCAAAAAGAATCGGTTTTTCTAATATTTATGGTCATATTGGCTTACTTAAACTGAACAAAAAGTTTCCTAAGATGTTGTATATGATCACAAAACGATTCAAATACAACCAAAAGATCATCAACGTAATTGAATACAAACTGGCGTGATTCGGGCCCTCACATCACATCCATAGCTCTCAAAAATAAACTAGTTTCCCCCTGGGTTAGTTCCGGAAGAGCGAGGAGGGGTCGCATTAGGGATCCAAAATGGCGGAAGTACGCTAAAAGAAGGTAACGGTGCCTGTAACGCACTAGCAAAATTGGCAGTCTGAACTCGCGACACGTCATCTCTCGGTGTCTTTGTTTCACTACCCGATAACCGTTCTAAAAAGGAAAGAGCTCCATTCGAGCCCCGGACTGAATAGACTCCCCATAATGATTGGGTGGCAAGGGGACATTGACGCTTAATCTCTTAGAAAATAACGCCCTCAGAGATGGGAGGATCAAAAAGGCGATAGTCATTAATTTGTTTCAGAAAATATTCGGCTAGAGACAACACTTTTTCTGGGTGATAACGCATGTTATAGAATTTATTACGTTCAATGACCTGTTTCTCGGGTGACCAAAAATACGGCAAAAAGCTTCTCTTAAACGAACCGTAATCCCCCCACTCGCCCTCATTTATGAACGCCCAACTTTGGGCACCGGCTCCTAGACACGTTTTTTCCACTCTCAAGTAATCGCCCGACAAGTGATACTAATCCGCAAACTGTTCAAATTTACGTAAGAAAGCAACAGAGTGTAACCAATAGTTACCGCGAAAAAGTGGCCGCTTCAGCTTGAAAGAGGACCCCGTTTTATTAGATAACGCCAACAAAATATTGCGACATACCGTACCTGAAAAGCTAACATCATCGTTTTGAGACCATTGTTCATAATCAGGTAGTGTATTGCCATCTCCGTTCACTTTACGCAGGGTAGAAGTAATATAACGTACATAATCACTAGTTCTTACACTAAGTGACTAATCTTCACAAAAATCCTTTGCAGATGCTTTCTCCGCAGATAGGCCCGAACCGTGTGCACCATTTGGACCTGGGCGTAGCTTTTCGATGGTGCTCTGCATCACCGCGTTTTGTTCGAGGAGAGTTTCCAGCAATCTTCCTTGGTTCCGCACAATCTCTTTTAGAACTTCTAGTTCGGCGCCTTTGGGGCTGCCATTTGCAGATCCCGTCACCGGGTTATGTCCATTATCGACACCTTGTTGGATACCGTACATATCTATTTCAAGAACTTCCGATTGGTCCATAATATGTATCCATAAACAAACAAAAAATTATTATTATCTTAGTTACATGCACTCAACTTTAAACCGTTAATAATAGTATTAACCTGAAAGCAAGGGTTGCATATCTCATTAACCCATCGGCCGACAGACCGACTGTTTGACTAAAATAGTACTATTGCATATTTTGCAACAGAGGAATATATATATATATATATATATATATATATATATATATATATATATATATATATATATATATATATATTCACTCATGATAACAAGTAAAGTTGGACACTTAATCACTTAATGTAATTAGCATTGCAGGAAACAAAAAGACATTTTTAGGCTTCTATTAAATCCTAATTATGGAGAGTTTATTGCAAAGCGACATCCTTAATAATTCATTTAAAATTAGAAATGTCGATTGTATGTGTCACTATTTCCATTGAGGCAATTGGCTTAAAAAACGATGGAAAAAAAATTAAAAAAAAATTTGTATTATCTAAAACATAGATGTTTGCAAGTACAGATAATAGTCATAACACCACAATCTTAGCGATCTGTAGCTACAATTAGCAAACTGGAAGGTAACACATTTCAAGACTTACATACACATTATTAGTATTATATAAGGTAAAATGGGGTAACATTGACACAACTTTAAAATTGATTTTTTTTTTGGCACATAGCAGTTTGGTATATGACTGCTTTTGTGACAGAATGAAGATATATTAACCTTTTCTATACTGTATATGATAGAATATGAATATACCAAGTCGTTTACAGAATTTAATTTTTTTTTTTAAAAGTGGTAATGTGTCAATGTTACCCATGGCAAGTCTAACATTGACACACTCATAAAAACAGCTAATATGTCAATATTTTGCATGTATAGTGTAACATTGACAAATGTCCTAGATATAAAATCATAGAAATAAAACAATAAATACTTAATTAAGAAACTTTATACTTAATTTTAGATAGTTATACACCTACGTATTATAATAAAGCCTAGTTAATCTTAGGAGGCACTTTATAATTAGAAGGAAGAAAGTTGACATGAAAGTAATGCATTCCCCTTTTAATATAAGGTTCGCGCTGAACTATAGCGACATCATCTACAGATACCAGGCTTTGATCGGGCACATCAGGGTACACATAATGTATTTTCTTCTTTCTCAAAAAGTTGACCATAATTTCGCTGTCATTTACTTCCAACACTTGTCCAACATAGTGAATGCATTCTTCCGTTTCTACACAACTTTTAGAATTATTAAATCTGACGAGGACCCATGAATTTGCAACTACATTTTGGTTACTTCCGTCGAACTTCACAAATACCTTTGCTTTACCACAATTATCTTCTTCTGTTACACTGCTATTATTTTCATCGTGTGAAATGTCATCATCTGTATCATGTACAAGTTGTTAGCATCACTATCTGAGGTTTCTTCAGTTTTTTCAACGAGCTTCTTGCTTTTTTGTTTTTGAGTTTTTCTTACTGTTGGTTTTCTTTTGTTTTTCTCATTTTCTATCATTCTTGGTCTAACATCGTCCGCTGTTAATGTTTCCGCAAATTTTCTTCTGAGTTTACTTCTTTTTTGTATTACTGTTTTGGCTTCTTGCCGTCTTAATACAGTCATTAGTGATAATTCCAACTTTTTAGTAGGTGTAATATTTTCCAACTGTTCAGGAAGTGGAGTAGTTGGTGGTGAGGATTGACTGTAACCTGCAAAATCAGGTGTTGGTGTTTCATTTTCTTTTTCTACTGTGGATGTGGTTGGTTGAATTTTATTTTCTGAAGAACATATGACGGTTGATGATATGGATTTTTTTAATATCCTTTCTTTAGATAAGGGAAAAATTCCAGACCCCTAGAAACCACCTACTGCATTGGCCCTAGAAAAACACCCAGTTTCTTGAAGTTTTTTTAACAGAACAGGAAACACTACCTTGTCGGCGTTCTTAAACCCAGTTTCTTGATAAAACTTTTTAGAACATTACGCCATGCTGTTTTAACAGGTTTAAAACTCCAACATCTAACGGCTGTAGAACATGCGATGTGTGCGAGGGCAAACAGAACAGTTCAATATTGTTTTTATAGTCATGTCAATAAGTTGTAGTGTTATGTGGAATTGTGGCCATCAAATATTAGTAGTTTCGTCCACTTAACGCAGCAGTAGCTCTCACAAAACATTTTCGAACCAATCTGCAAACTGGGCTGCCTCCATCCAGCCGGATGGAGAACAGTTATACAGTATTTTCTGGTCCATTTTGACACCATGTTGCGTAAAGATGTAGACCTTTGCAATTTACAAATAAGGGAAGATATTCACCGATTGCACTACAACATGCTAGAACGGTGTAAGTAGTTTTTGTTACAGTACCCACAAGTTTCAGTGGGTTGTGTGAACCTTTGCGACATAAAATTTTTTGAATACCAGCGTCAGTTTGAAAGCCTGATTCGTCACAATTAAACACATTCTGTGGCTTATTCGACAATTCCAGCCTTTCAATCGTGGCTTTTAGCTTTTCGTAAAAATCATTGAGCACTTCCAAAGAACAAGCATCTGCCCTATTTTTAGGTAGATTTTGTGCGACTCTGTTACTGAGTTTTTTCTTCCAACGACGTTCAAAAGATTTAATCCAGTCAATACCTGGTAATCCATTTTTAAATGGATTTGGACGATCCATTCGTTTGAGATAATTCTGAACACAAATACGTAATTTAAAACGATCGAGTCCGAAGCCCCAGTCAGCTACTTTTATTATAGCATTTACCAAGAGTTTTTCTTCTTGTAAAGTGAGTACTGTGGGGCGGCCAACTGCTTTGCATTTATAGTTTTTCAAGTGGTTTATTAACGTTGAACGGTTAATTCCATACATTTCACTAGCTCTCTTGACACTTAAACTTCCATTTTTTACTTGATTTATGGCGTTTACCATACTGTCTTCATCGTAGGTTTTATATTTTCTGGGAATTTCGCCAACCTTCTTTTTACGGGGCATTTCTGCAAAGAGAAAAAACATTGACACATTTATAGAGTGTAACATTGACACAGGTGTCAATCTTAACCTTCACTTACGAAAGTAGAACTTCATCAAATTACAGAATTTAAATTGAAATAAACTAATATTTATTAACGCGTAATATAAGAAATTACTTACTTGGCCGACTATACGTCGAATCTTCAAAAAACAATTAACACCGGCAAAGTTTTCTATAGACGTGACTCAACAAATTCTTGTGCTTAACCATTAAACAGACGCTACAAACCATAAAATTAGAACAAAGTGTTTGAAGTATAGGTTACTAGATGACGGAACTATACGCATAATTTTACAACAAAAGACAGAACGTAAATTTCTTTTCAACTAAAATTTTGAAAATGTGTCAATGTTTCCCCCATGTCAATGTTACCCCATTTTACCTTATATATATATATATATATATATATATATATATATATATATATATATATATATATATATATATATATTACAACTGTCCTTGATGAAATATTGTAATTTAATAAATCAAGAAGTCAACGCTTTTCGGATCGATTGCAATTTCATAATTAATAAAAAAATTTCTTAATCAGCGAAAAAAAAATGTATGCACAATTATTACACAAAATATTTTTTTAATGGATTTATTTGACTTATGAGAAAATTGTTTCCCCCCGGTCCTTCATAACAGACGTTAATAACTCTTCACCCGTACAATGCATGTTTTTAAACAAAAAAAAAATTAGTGGTTCAAAAGCTTAAATAAAAAATAAATTGATTTGTTCAAATTTAAAAATTAAACATCTCCTTTTCATCATAATATTTTTCTTTTTAATTAAAAGGGGAAAAGATACTGTCATGAAAACGGACAAGAAATAAACACGCCCCTAATGAAACACACCCCGTCCTGGTCACGGCACTACTCTGTAGTCTTCCCCACTTACCCTATCTAGAAAAGTGTAATTTGAACTTATTCGGAACAATGCAAATTCAAGAACAAAACAATCTCTAAGTGATTTATTTTGAATTGACTGACAATAATGTCATAGTTACTCAAATTAGTTGCTTGCCTTACTTAGACTTTCCTAACAATAATTAAAAGATTAGAATTTATTTAAAAGTCTGATATTTAATTACTCGCAAACTTCAAATCTGATCAAACGAAGTGGCCGTCTAGTGGTAGCTACGTTGTTCTCTTTGAATTAGATAGGCTGGATGAGGTAAGTGCTGCATCATGTAGGCCAGGTACAAAGAAAGAAACTACTCAAATTAAAAACAACGAGCTTTACGCAATGGTGGTCAGCCCGTTAATATACTATTGTGGGAAAGAACCACCAATAAGACCCACTTTATTCATAAATAAGTAATGGCACATGCACATTAATAAATCAAATAACTCAAAAAGACAATCAGAGGGTTAAATATATAACAAAACATCTTTAAATCAGGTTAAAGTGCGCACACAACCAATTGCATATAAGGAGAAATTAGTTCGCAGACAAATAATTCTGCTTAACAAACTGACAAAAAAACTCATTAAAACAAAGCCTTACAAGGGTAAGTTATAAATAGGTTGTAACATCGTGACCGATATGTACGTTTGAGTGCGTTAAAAAATACAGTGCCCCTTTCTTGGGCATTCATGTATACAACAATAAAAATAATAAAATAAAATTCGAGGTGTTTGATGGTTATCTAGACCCCGGAGTGCGTACCCACTGTCAATTACCTTTTACAATTAATAACCAGCGCGGTATTGTGCACCCATTCACCAGCCTACCTCTACACAAATATAAATATAAACAACAAACAACAATATTAATTCGTACAAATACAAGAGTGAGGGATCCCTGTGCTGTCTTTTATTTTAGCAGATTTCAGATTAATGAGCCTTTAATTGATCACACAAATCGATAACATACACGTTTTAACTTCAAAAAGAATGAAAAACGCATTTGAACTAACCCCCGAAAGAAAATGCAACTTAGTGTTGGCTAATTAAAAAAAATGCACAATCACGAAATATTCTAAAGACAAACTGTTTACAACTAAGGTATTTAATTAACCAAAAAATCAACCTGGCTTGATTGACATTCTAGCTGTAACTAACTTCCCTTCTGACTTCCAAGTCATCACGTGAACTCCCGAAAGTCAACTCCCGTCTTTAAAAAGTAATAAAAAGAACAATAAATATTAATTTACTTTGGAACAGTTTCATATTAATTATTGCACATCTTAATTTTAAAAATATGCATTCGTAAGTACCAAGCGCTACATTTTGGTCTCAACGTAGTATACAGATCCTTTTGTATTTGCGAAATTTTTGCATCATTACATACAATCCCACATTTCTTATACAAAAATGTATACAATAAGATATTCCGAAAATTTTCGACGATATTAAAAATCCACTAATTATCTTTCCTATCGCGTTAACAATGGCGATTAGACAAACTTTTATTACAATAATAAAATTTTCGCAGTCAGCTACCTACACATTACTGTGTTATGCACTCTTAGTTTAGTTTTTTTCATTTATTTCTCGTTTTCCAAATATTGTCTTGTTTAACGCGTAGTATATTTTGACACATTTATTTATTTCGTTATTAATATGGCTGTTTATCTTCCCATCTTGTATTATGACAATTCCCAAATACTCGTATGTTGTTACTCTCTCCAGTTTGTCTTCTTTAATTTACACTTCTCTGTTTCTTCTTTTTTCTTGTTATTTATGATCATTGTTTTGCGTTTTTTTATATTGACTTCCATTCCTAGCGTCTCTATTCCCTCACAGCATATTTCTACCAACTGTTTCATCTTTTTATGATTAGCTGCTATCAGTACTATGCCGTCTGCATATAATAGGCAGTCAATCTTTATAGGTGCTAGCTTTTGTAAACTATCACTTGTACGCTTCGAGTCCTAGTTATTTATGGAGTCTATCCATGATTACTATGAATAATAGCGTACTTAAGCGATCTCCTTGTTTCAAACTTGCTCCATTTTAAACTTTTTTATATAATATTTCTTAAAATATGTATGTTATCGATTGTTTATCTTCCGTCCTAAAAGCTGCCTGTTCCTTTTTCATTATCAACATATTTCCTCAGTTTTCTTTCTATTATTTTGGTATATATTTTAAAGGTGATGGAGGATAGGCGTACCACTCTGTAGTGCTCACACTGCGTAATCTCCTTTCTTGTAAATTGGAAACATTATATTGGTTTGCCACTCCTCTGGGATCTCTTCTCTGCCATGCCTTTCTGAGTATACTAGTTCTAGTCCCTACCTTTCTCGCCTAGGAATGTTCACATTTCTGGTTCTATTTCATCTTGTCCGCATGTCTTTTCCAGTTGTATCCCCTTCAATGCTTCATCGAGTTCTTCTATATCTTTACCTTCCAATATTTCTTCTTCATCTATTCTCTCTTCTTTCACCTCGCTTCTATTGCTTTCTTTCTCATATTTTCTTTCTTCTATTCTAAATTTCTCTGAGAAGAATTCTGTCCATATTCCTGATATACAGTTTATGTTAAAGTAAACAATTATGAATGTGCTGATATCGAAAAATTAAGTTATTCTGATTAAGAGGAAAAAACATAAAATCTGCACTTGCCCAGCCCTAGTTATTACTCGATAATTTTGACATGGTGCACGTGCTACATTATTAATTTTAAGCGAATAACCGAAACACGGTTACCATCAAGAAAAATTCGGCTAGTTTAGTAGAAACGAAATACGTTTTAAAAAGGCGACCTATTCATACCACCCTCATTCATGTAATTAAATATTATTGTGAAAAATTCAGACACAACACACATACAGTATTAAGTTTTCATTAAAATTTTAATTGTATCAGAGTGGCAACGTATACGTTTTGCAATAAATTTTCTACTTCTATTGCTTTTTTTTATGGTTTCCGTAATTTCCTATTACGCAAATGTCTGGTTATAAATGTTTTACCCTAATATACACTCAAACTCAAAACTTGAAATGGTCTTATCGATTTCAAGAGAAAGTTCAGTTTATTTCCAATTTTATAGGCTTTGTGTATGGAAAATTTTTATATTTACCATAACTGAACGTTTTACACTCGAGTTAATTATGTGTTTTGCGTTAAAGCTGGTATAACAGAAAGCTAATTCGAAATTAGACATACAATGCGATTAATCGAGATAAGCACAAATAGTATCACTTTTTTAGTTCAAGTAATAGTCAAAATTTACGGTTTAACTACGAATTGAATGTGGAACTATATTCAATGATCAGGAGTGTAGTGGTAATACTCAAAACCTTCCCCACCATATCTAATGAAGAATATTTAGCAAATGTGTCAGGTGTAGTTGTTTGAGTACCGTATTTTTTTCCTTTTCTCGCTTTGACGGTATCGAATTTCCTGAATTAACATTGACATATCTTTTGGTATTGATTTTTACTAAGCTTAGTATTGTAGTTCGAATTATATTTCGTATTGCATCTAAAATGTTTTCTTTGTTGGCGTTAATTTAGGTGTAATTTAGCTGGAAATGAAAATGTTATACAAATTTTCCAAGATTTAGTTAGTTAGAATAAGAGTTTTAAAATTAAAAGCGTAATTTGTAGTTAAGTAAAATTAAAATAGAGTTTAGAGAAATATGAGCTACAAGTATTAAGTTGCTTTTATATCGCGTTTCTGTTAACGTCAGTTTGAGATACAGTTTGGGAAATAGGGGCCACGTTTATCTTTTTTATAGAGAATTTATTTAACGTAATAAATTAAGAGATTTGTTCATTAGCGATTATTTAGCTTTATGTTTGTTTTTATTTTAAGTTAGCTGATGATAAAATTCTGTTGTATAACTAGTGAGAATGTGTCTGTTTAACTGACTGTACATTTTGTGTGCTCAGGTGTGCTCTTCCCGATTTTGTTTTAACAACAGTCTGGCGCCCATTATCACGTTTTGATTATTTTTCTTTAAGTGTGACAACCTCGATTTACGACTTACTATAATTCGGAACGCCTCCCTAAGTATTTAAGTTTTGCAACACACTCACGACCCTTATGTCTCACTGAGCTAGTCGACAAACTTTAATTATCTGTAACGTCACCTATTAATTCCGTTTCCACGCACTTCCGAAGTTTTAGATATTTGATTATTGAGATAAACGGCTTGTGTTCTATTTCAGAGGTAAGATTTAGAGAACGAAATCAAGTTGTCATTAAAACCCTATTTACTTCATTTCTGTAATAAAAAGGTATGTGACCCGTAATCCAAATGCTTTGTTAGATTTAAAAAACTGCCGCAGCACATTCCTCGCGTTCAAAGATGTTTAAAGCATGATCGACCAAGTATTTATCAGCGATTATAGCTAACGATACTGTCAGATAACTATATTGAGAATTATTGAAGTAGTCGTTTTCTTCCATGTAATTGACAATTTGAGGTTTTATGTTTTTCAAAAGTTTTGCAAAAACGGGGATAATGGAAGTTGCACCAAGATTTGTAATTTTGACCAATGCACATATTGGAGAACTTTGTTAAAGGAACTCAAATAATATTTTTAATTGATTTAATAATATATTTCAGACCAAAAATATTTTTCGATTTATCAGTATTCAAATTGTTACTAGCACCCCTACGTTATTCAGTGTTACTGATTTTAACAAGAATTGTGTTTGATTATTAACATTATTTGCGATAAGATTTATATTACGGCGCTTGTAAGGAAGAAATTCTGTTAAATTATGTTTTTTGCAATAGGTAAGCATTTAGAAGCTGACTTATTTTGTTCATTTTTGATAAAATCATTGTTGCTTTAGCTTTGCTTAGTTTGATAGTTTAATAGTAATAGGTAAATCGGCCAAGAGAAACCGCTGGAAATTGTTTTCAAGTTCCATAGATGGCCGCTTGGGAGCGCAACTGTTATGGACCGTCACAAAACGTGCCCTTTCTCAGAAAATATGCAAGTAAAGATATATTTTCAATATTGCCATAGTAAACACTGGAAAATTTTTGACTTTTTTTGCTGTCATAAAATGTAGTGGTGTGGAAACATCAAACATGTTTTTATTTAAATGGCAATAACTCCAGTATGAGTTAACGGAATTGAACAAACTACGCCTCGTTTAAAACAACTCTTCTTAATTAATAATCTGCGGCATAAAAATTGACCGAATAGATTTTGCCGTGGTAGCTAGAGGGCGCTGTTTGACATTACAACAATTATTTTACATTATCACTAAATTTTTAAATAGTTCGCTACATCTCTTTTTACATAGTTACATGGAGGACAAAATTCCTAAAAAGTCAGCGCAAATCGCAACTTCCTATCCTTTTTCCAACCGAAGATATCAATAAAATAATTAATAGGCTGCTAGCTGCGCACTATATATACCATATTTTACTTGGGAAACGAATTTAAGTGACATAATTGTCACAATTTAGTCAATGCGCCAGAAATGTTCAAAATACCGTCCATCGTTCTTGATGCACTTAAACAGCCTTTCCCGCGTAGACCAAACTGCACCATCTAGTTCAGCAACTGAAATAGTTTGCATACAGTCTCTTATTAATCCAATCCTGTTATCCCGTGTAGTCGGTCCGGTTGCAAAAACCATATCTTTTACTCGAACCTATAAATAAAAATCCTGGCATGTTAGATCTGATGATCTAGCCGGCCATGGAAAGATACCGCGGCGTCCTATCAATCTACCAGGGTAGTTTTTTTTTATGATTGTGGACCTGAACAGGCTAAATTAGGCCTATCGTGCTAAAGCACTTAGGAACACTTAAGAGGATGGATAGAGGGATAATGAATTGCCAATAGATGCCTATGAACAGTTACTTTAAATTTTCCCATATCATAAGTGTGAGGAAAACAGGAACTAGGAAGATCATTCCAGAGTTTAGCAACTGAAATAGTTTGCATACAGTCCCTTATTAATCCAATCCTGTTATCCCGTGTAGTCGGTCCGGTTACAAAAACCATATCTTTTACTCGAACCTATAAATAAAAATCCTGGCACGTTAGATCTGATGATCTATCCGGCCATGGAAAGATGCCGCGCCGTCATACGAATCTACCAGGGTATTTTTTTTTTATGATTGTGGACCTGAACAGGGTAAATTAGGCCTATCGTACTAAAGCTCTCAGGTACACAACTCGGGATGGTTAGAGAGACAATGAATTGCCAATAGATGCCTATGAACAGCTACCTTAAATTTTCTCATATCATAAGTGTGAGGAAAACAGGAGCTAGGGAGATCATTCCAGAGTTTAGAAGCCGTGTAGAAAAATGTGGATTGCACCCGTTTGGTACCACAAGTGGAAATTTGTACTGCATACTGATGATGTGAATGAGCGAACCGAGTGTTTCTCGCAAAGATAGCCCGAGATGGTATCAAAGAATATAATTCAGCAGCACAATAGCCGTTGTAATAACCATAATACAAAGAAAGAACTGAAACCATCCTTCTATGCTTAAGGGACTGTATGTGACAAGTTAAGGACGGGTCATTTATAAGCCTAATCGCTCTCTTTTGAATACGATCAACGATATCGAGAGCATATTGGGGAGCACTAACCCAGAGGTAAGAATTATATTTCAGATGAGGCCGAATTTGGTCCTGATACAGCAGGAGTTGTCGAGATGTAAAGTACTGCTTAGATCTGTAGAAAAAGCCTATTTTACGAGCAGCTGTTTTGGTAGCTGACAGAAGATGGTCAACCCATGAGAGATTTAAAGATACAGTCATCCCCACAAAGTAATAGAGTCTGAAAACTTAAGAACAGAGCCATTCATACTTACAACAGAAAATGATCATCTTTTTTGGCGGACATAAGGCAACACTGAGTTTTGTTAGCATTAAATTTAACTAGATTATTGCTTCCCCATTCGAGAATACGTTGAATGTCTTTGTTGATTGAATTTGCCATTTCAGCTTTAATTTCTTGATTTGACATAGAAGGTGGATTATCACTATGAATAGACTGAGATGAACTACAGTGAAGGGTGCTATCGTCAGCAAAGCAATGAATGGGATTAGTTGTTGAGGAAATAAGGTCATATATGTACAGCAAAAAAAGTGCAGGCGCTATAACGGATCCCTGTGGAACGCCCGCGTTAATGCTAACTTCTTTTGAAAAAAAATCTATCAACTACGACACGTATTCATCTTTTATCAAGGAAACTAGAAACCCAGTTGATGAGCGCATCATTTAACCCAAACTAGGTGAGTTTGGCAAGTAAACACTTATGACAAACTTGGTCAAATGCCTTTGAGATATCTAAAGCGACTACAACTGTTTCAACGAACTGCTCTACTGTATTGTTCCAAACTTGGGTCACATATGAAAGAGGATCGCCTGTTGAACGGCTTTGCCTAAACCCATATTGGTGGTCACTAAGGAGTTTGTTAGTTTTAAGGAACGTGAGCAGTTGCTGATTTTGAGTTTGAGTGATCGGTCTGATCGCCTTTTTTGGGAATAGGTTGAACATTTGCTAACTTCCATGATGAAGGAAATTCCCCAGAAGACATAGAGATCGTATAGAGCTTAGATAGGACTGGTACTAGTTCGGGGGAATATTTCTTTAAGACAATAGCTGGGATACCGTCCGGGACAGTTGCCTTATTGGGATCAAGCCTACTGATGATTGATTCCAAGAGCTTGCACCGAAATTCAATTGGTTTGATAGCGTATGAAGAAGAGTTGACTAGGGGCACATCTTTTCCAGAATCATTGCGACACGAGTTTGATGCAAATAAATCCACAAAAACGTTGGCTTTGTCTACAAAATCAGAAACTACCGATCCGTCAATAGACGGCAGGGGGGGAAATGAAGATGTTCCAAAGTTTTTACTAATGGCTTTAGCTAAAGACCAAAATTTACGACTGCCTAAAGGAGATGTAGCTAGTTCATTGCATTTTCGTTGTTCGAACAACTTTCACTTTTACAGTTGGCATCTAAAAACGTTTACCGCGAAGTGAGCTAGACAGCCATCGTGCTGGAACAGGATTTGTTGTCTAATATCAAGGGGCACTTCTTTTAACACAATCCGTAATTGCTCTCTTAAAAACTCTAGGTAATTGTCGCCGTTTAGTTGCTTATTAAAAAAGAATGGGCCTATAATTCGCCCTCCAAGAATTCCCGTCCAACAATTTACAGACCAACGACCTTGGTTCTGAACTTCTCGCATCCAATACGGATTCCTTCTTCACCAATAGCGCGTATTATGTTTAAGTTAAAATTTTACTATGGCAATTTTTTTTTGTTTTCCGTGAAAGGGCGCGTTTTATGATCGGCCAATACAGTCGCGCCCCCTAGCGGCCATCTGTCGAACTTTAAAATAATTTGCAGCGATTTCTGTTGGCCTATTTACCAATTACTATTTTTTTTCAATGTTGTCAAACTGATAGTTGCCGAGATTAGAGAGAAAATTATTGTAAATCGTTTATCTGGTATCGTGTTCAAGAAAGAAAGCGTTTCTTAAATCCTCCAGATTGGTACAGTATTCCTAGCTCTTTAAATTCAGCAGTTTTACCACCACGAGTTGTTTTTCAAAATGATTCGTTGAATGAAGATAATGGGAGGGACCTACATAGCCAAAAGTTCCATTTTCAGAATAGCGGAGTCAGAATTTTGATTGCGATGAAGAAGAAATAGAAACGATGATTTCTTCTTTGTCTATGGCTAAAATGATACAAATATTTACAAAATTTAGGAGATCTGTCAATATCTTTGCGTGGGTGAAGCGGTTTATAAGTAGCTGCAAGAAACCAAACGTTGGAAACGGAAACCTTCTGCCCTTAGTTGAGTTAGCCGCAGCACGAAAATTGGGTATTTATTTTATTCAATTCGAAAGTTTTGTGGTGGAGCAAGATCCAAAACTTTCAACATTGTGCCTCTGTACTGATGACGCAAGCCTAGCCAGATTACGTACTAAGATACGAGACAGAGCTGATACATACAGTTTCCGTATGCATTATGCTTTGCCCGTAAATCACGAAGCTATGAAGAACATGTGAAGAACAACCACACTGGAATACAAGGTTCGATGAGTATCCTCGGGGATAATTATTGGGTTCTTCAGTGTATACGCGCTGTTGAATCAGTTGTTGACGAATGAACTATTGTAAAATATTTTAGGGTAAACTCACGGAACTACTGTGATTTCGGATTTTAATAAAAGTAAATTAAATAGCCTACGTGTTGTGCAGCTCAAACTGTACCTGGGCGTGATAGAAAAGTAAGATTAGATTACTGACGTATCTCCTTACTGAAAAAGTAAATATCAGAAAACTTAGTTCAGTGTCCATGGATATTGTTCAGATCCACGATAAGGAAAACCAGATACGAAAGAAGACATCTAGAAGATCTGTAGTTCAAACAAGGTCTAGTATACGAATAAATGTGCCAAAGATTTAATTATCATTGTTTATCAATGCAAGAATGGCACTACTTTTTGTCAGATGAAGGTGACATATTACAATTTTTTGGACACACCTTATTACAAATCGTAAAGAAAAGTATATCTTTTCTTTATAGCAACCATTTCTTTATAAAGAATTATTAATTATTTATTGCAATAGGTATTAAACGTGCAACTATTATGGTTGTACAATGTTTTAAATGTAAATCATTAAACGATAGTGACAACTTTTGATAAAACCTCCTGATGAACTCCTCCATTTCACGTAGAAAATGATGAATCGCTACATGCAGGAGCCAGCTGTAATTCAGTACGTTCTATCTATCTGATCGATTCTGGCATCCACTGTTTCACGATGATGGATGGTTAAAAATCATTTTCGAAGTCGCCCTTTTATTGTTAATGCTTTATAATATATGATAATGTCAAAATCAAGGTTTTAAAGGGTTCTCAATACAAATCGTTAAAATAACTAGAGACACCAACCACTCAATAAATGATAATGCCGTTGACTCAGTAGGTAGATTAAATCGGGCCTGGTTCATGCTGTTTGATTTCGTTAATTACCAAAAAAATTCTGCTTAGTTATTTCCACCTAACATCAATATAGTAACTTCAAGGTAACAATAATGAAAGTTATCTCGGATGTCAAGTTATTTTTTTTTATTACACTCGGAATAACTAAACCGAGGATACAATAAAGTATTCACAAAAAAGTCAAAATAAAAGATATACAACTATGTTTATTAAGCACTTAAATTTGGGATTATATAAGATAAATTTTAAAATTAGTGTTAATAGCCTTATCCTAATAAGTCATTGGGGTATAAATACCTGTTATAAAATTTTTGTACAACTTCTTGAGAACATCTGTTTCTCATGCGGAAATGTAAACCATAGATGATGTAATCTTCGCACCAATGTTGCGTAATATGTCGTATTTTCAATGTTTTACGTTCTAAACCACACCAAAGTTGAATTTACTTCTTAAAAATTTATATTCATTGAAATTTGAATAATCCAGAATTTACTGCATTCTCTTGAAGGTTCAAATAAAAAGGTGTGGTCTAAATTTAGATCTGTAAATGCAAAATGTAATCATAAAATAAAAGTACCCAAAAATGGTAAAAGTATAATTATAAGTGCAAGTAGAATTTCCTGCAAAAAGCAAATGTTTCAAATTTTAATATAGTACGAGTTAAAGGTGTCTTACCATTAAATCAATGGCACTTTACACAAAATTTAGGTGGAAACCAAAAATGGCTTCTTGCTTAAAACAGCGTACATTAAGCAATGCTAAAAAGGACGCTAACGGTATCAGGTGCAATTTAAGTTGCCTACCACAAACTTATAAATCATTATTAATCGAAAACCCCTTTTTTTATTTTTACAACTAAATGAACGAAGTACGTAAAAGATTAGTTACAGCTTTCTTCTGTATATTGTTCTGGAGTCGTGTTTGATTGCCATCCTCCATAATTTTTGATCCTCCTGATATCCGCTACACCCTCAGCAAGAAAAGAAGTTGACGTTTGACGTAGAGAGTGTCCAGTGTAACCGTCTGGGTTGGGTCAAATAATGGGAAATTTTCTGCGGTATCTTATAGAAACTGTTGATCCTCACAGGTTGCACTGTACATTTATTGTTCATATAAAATATAAACAATCTTGAATGATTGGTATGTTTTGAACGCAAGCTTATATATCTGCTGTACAACTCAATCTCATTAAATCCTTTCATTTCCGTCATAACGGTGAATATACGCTTCTTCCTTGTCTTAGTGTCATGGAGGGTGATAACCAAAATAGAGCCGGTATCCTCGGCATCCTTCACATTTAACACTCTTAGCTCCTGGCTACGACATGCCCCATACAGATCTTAAATTAACACCACCTTAATCATAAGAAAGCTATCGTCAGGCGCTTCTGTCAGGAATTTTGACACATCATCCTGCAATAGAATTTTTTTTTTTGTTTCATATCCCTCACTTTGGCGCTTTAAATATAACTGTAACTTCCCATAATTCGACATATCGACGTTTTCTTTCACCCCCAACGTACTTTTCAACATGGAACGTGTCGACCACAGCGTGGAAGGTTTCAGTCTTTCACCCAGCAATCAGTTATGAAGATGAAACATAAAATAAATAAATAAATAAATGTATTCAGGAGAACTAACCGTTTCATGAAAAAAGCAAGCATAACTTCTTCATCGATATCACTTACATTCTTAGAAGTTCTCCAAGAATTGAAAATATTGTAGGTTTCTCATATTTATCTCGTGATTTCAAGTATAACAAACTAGTAACAGCTTCGAGCGCTAATGCCGATATGATTTTCATTATTTATTTCCATTTTCAAGCGATAACACTTGACCAAATTTTTGTTTATCTATTTTTGTTTAATTGCTGTAGTGACGGAAATGGCAATTTTATTCTCCCGCTTGTCACGTATTTTTTAAATAATTTCTTATACTATGTAATCCATTTCCATTTAGTGTCCGAAAAAAATTTATGTATTATTCTTTTTTTTATTAACTGCAGATTTACACCTAGCCACATGGCTAACAAGCAAATGTGATATATGTTGCAATGTCATGAAAAGGAAATCCACCTACTGGCGGACCCCAGTAAACTAAGCGTTAAGACTAGTTAGTGAGGTCTTGCGTTTTACATCTATTCAATCGTCTGGTGACTCGTTTGTTGTCCAGAAGATTGAGCACTAACGTGTTTGGATGGTTGGATATCCTGTCGACGTAGGTTGTGATGTGTCTACTAATTACATCCTTGATCCATGGAATATTAAGATCAGTGTGTAGGGTTAGGTGGGAGACGAACCATTCCGCGTTCGCTATTGTGCGGAGGGCTTTATTTTGGAACCTTTGTATAATTTCAGTGTTAGAGGGCTTTGCACATCCCCACAGTTGTATTCCGTAAGTCCACACGGGAACTATCACTGTTTTGTACATTAGTACTTTGTTGATTAAGGATAATTTGGACCTTCGACCATTAGCCAGCACGTTATCTTCACTTTGATGTCCATTTCCTTTCTTTTGGTGGTATGGGTCTTCCACGTAAGCCGCCTGTCTAGGTGCATGCCAAGGTATTTTTCTTCATCCTTAGATGGGATTTTGATGCCGTTTAGAGAAACTGGAGGAGCCGTGTCGTGAAGGTTATGGCTGTTGATTTGGTTTCCTTAATTTTGATGCGCCATTTGTGAAGCTATGCTTCCAAGGTGTTAAGATGGTTTTGCAGTGTAGCTGAGAGACTAATATAGCTGTGTCATCCGCGTATGTGGCAATAACTACCGGATCCTGGAGTGGGAGGTCCGCCGTAGAAAGGAGATATAAGACTGGCCCCATAACGCTGCCCTGAGGGACTCCTGCTTTAATGTGATGGAGGCTGGATAAGCTGTCTGATTGCCTGACTTGGTAGTAACGTTCGCTTAGATATGACTGGACAAGAAAGAAGTACTGATAAGACAGTGACCGCTTAATTTTATACAATAATCCAGTGTGCCAGACTCTGTCAAAGGTTTGACTGACATCTAGGAACGTTGCTACACAGTATCTGTTTTCTTCGAAATCCTGTTCAATCACATTTACCACTCGATGGATCTGCTCTGTGGTGGAGTAACTCTGTCTGAAGCCAAACTGGTGTTGGGGAATTAGTTCTTGACCTTCTATTTAGGAACCATTCTTTTTAGTATCAGTCCTCTAGTACTTTCGATAATAAGGGCAGCAGGGTTATTGGCCGGTAAGATGTGATTTCGTGTGCATGTTTAGCCGGTTTTTGAATAAGAACTATTTGGCCGAATTTTCATTGGATTGGAAAATACAGGAGTCTAATGACAGCGTTGAATATTTGCGTAATGGCCTTTATAGCCTTGTGGGGTAATGCTTTTAAAACTTTAGCGGTAATAAGGTCATACCCGGGTGCTTTGGCTTCGTTTAAGTGTTTAATTTCAATGACTATTTCTGCAGGAGTCAAATGTTGAATAAGCGGGTTTAGTTGAAAAGGAGCCTGTAAATAGTTTAATATTTCGTCTTCTTCTTCAGGGGTAGCTTCTGATGGGTGCGGTTGGAAGGTAGTAGATAGATGATTCGCGAGTAGCTTGACCTTTTCATCGTCTGTTCTAGCCCATGTGCCATCGGCTTTATGAAGTGGTGGAATAGGTCTTTTAGGGCATTTGAATTTCTTAGTAGCTCTCCATAGTGTGTATTCGTTGTCTGCAGAGGGCGAGAGATTGCTTACATACTCGTTGAAGGTTTCGTTTTTCCATTCTTGTAAAGCCAGTTTTAGTTCCCACGTTAACCGATTTAATACGTTTTTGTCAGCAGGATGTCTAGTTCGCTGCCAGGATTTCCTGGCTCTCCTCTTATCAGCAAGCTTAGTTTTGATGAAATATGGATGGTTATCGCAAGGTACGATTTTTTAGTGAACGGTTGATGTAGAATAAAAGGCAGCATTATGTATATTTGTTTTTAATTGCTCTACCGCTTTGTCAACTTCGTCTTCCGTCTTTAGACTGACTTGAATTTCTATTTTGGCGTTTAGGTAATCTTTAAACATTTTCCAGTCCGTATGCCTGTTGTATAAGGAAGGTTTCTTTTGTTTGGTGATGACTGGGGTACTCAGTGTGACAATTATAGAAGAATGGTCCGAGAAGAGTTCGTAGCAGTTTTCCACTTTGCAGTAGTTCGAAGATATGTCTTTGGTGACAAAGAAGTCCATGGCGTCTGGGATCTTATTTGGGTCTGAGGGCCAGTATGTGGGTTCACCAGTTGATAATTGGCTATAGTTGTTTGCCTGCATCGCTTTGAACAGTTCTCGTCCTTTTGTGGTGGTTAACCGAGATCCCTAAACTGGATTTCTTGCATTATAGTCCCCACCCGCAATAAATTTATTCCCAAGTTTTTGGAAGAATAGTTCATATTGTTGTTGGCGAACAGTGTGTCTGGGTGGGCCGTACATAACTGCTACCACCAGAGAGCCGTTGAAGTCATTGACACTGATGATAGTGCCTTGTAAGAATTCGGTAGAGAATTTTCCAATACATGGTGAGAAATTTTTGTATTTACGAGAATTGCTGAGCCAGCGTGGGCCGTACCGTCGGGATGGTTAGAAAATTATGCTGTACAATTGCGTATGTTAAAGTAGCTATATTCTTTAAAATGTGTTTCTGAAATGAGGAAAATGTCAATTTTTTGTTGTTTGAGAAAGAGTTCGATTTCTAAACGACGCTGGGCTACTCCGTTTGCATTCCATAATCCAATTCGTAAAGACTCCATTATTGTAATTTGTTAATTAGCTTTGTGAGCAGATTTAACATCGTGCTGTTCTGATTCATGAGTGGTGTGAACATTGTTTCAAATTTAGCCAGGAACTGAGAAAGTGAGATGTCGCTGTTATTTTGATTATGTGGTTGCATTGATGCTACTTGTGCATAGCTAGAATTGTTTAGGTTTGAGGTGTATGCATACTTCGCAGTTATTTTTGGATGTACGTTTTTTACATCTTTTGTTTTTGGGGGAACGGCTGGTTTGCCTCTATTCAATTGCAATTTTTGGTACACATCGCATCCCTTATAGTTAGCTGGGTGTGCACCTTGGCACAGCGCACACTTAGCAGGGGTATTTTTGTTTTGTTGCAGGTTATGGTATTGTGTTCTTCTCCGCACTTTACGCAAAGGAAAGGATTAGTGCAATAACTTTTGCTATGTCCATATGCCTGGCATCTTGTACACTGGATAATTGTGTTTTCTTCCTTGGCGGTTCTACTGTTATCTGCTGATAATTTAGGCATTTTATTTCGAACACTTTTTATTATTCTGGCCGGTTCGAGGTCAACAAAGAACATAGGGCTCTTTTGTTGCTCTATGTCTGATGTTAGTGATGTTACGTACTGTGTGGCTATGCTTTTTTAATTCGTTTTTGATTTCTTGGGTGTCAACAGAGTGATGCAAATTTCTGATTACCACCCTATAAGCCCTATCGTCCTTAAGCTGGTATGTGTAATATATGATTTTTTCGTTCTGTAGGTGAGAAATTAGTTTTCTGTGTGAATCAGAAGTATTTGTATTTATTTTAACTGTATTGTTTGAAAAAGCCTTAGTATTATATTGTTCCCTCTCTATAATGTTGGTTAAGTTGTCAACCATTTTAGCGTAATTATTTTCTGCACAGTGCTTTCACTTTGTGAGGGTGCCGCGTCATTTGTGCTTATGTTGGTCACAGGATTAAATCTATTTTTAGTGATGGTGTGATTTGCATTGTTCTGTTGTGCGTATTTTGGGGTTAATCTTTTGCGTTTCTTAATTTGTTGCCATTCGTGTGGGCTTTGTGTAGAATCCTCGTCGGATTCGTCGACTGTTATATGTTCGATTGTATCAGTTTGTTGAAGATTTGCGTTGTGGTATAATGCAGATTTAGAGGAGTTTATATTTGTGTAATTTTGCGGTGTAGGTATATAGTTTTGATACGGAGGTGCCGATATACAAGTACTATTTTGCGGAAATGGTCGGTAGCCAGATTGAGCTGGTTGTTGATTCCCAATTGAAGGTTGTTGTGTGTTATAGAAATGCTGCAGTTGAGTCGTAAACATATTTGGGGCATTACTTTGCATATTCTGCATAAGCAGAATTTGTTGTGATGGTATTAAACGTAATTTAAGGTAAAGTTTATAAATTAAATTATAAATTGTTCTTAAAGAAAAGTAGATTCTTCTTTACTCATCGCGATTCGTAAAGAAAAACAATACTTTTCTTTGCTTATAATACAAATAACTATTTTTGACTTGTAAAAGAAAATAAAGGCTTATCATTTCTCAAGTAAAACTTTTGTTTTGTGGTTTATTACATATGTCCTAATGTTTTACAATTTTCGAATTTATCTGGAATTTTATAGAAATTGTATGATAACAACAAATTTACAAAAAGAAAACGGGGTCGAATAATTTTCTAATATAATTTTAATTTTACTTTTATGTTCAGTTACTCTTTTATAGTAATGCAACGCTGTTATGCTAAAACGCTACATTTAAACAACGTTTATGGGTTTGTTAATAAAAAGAAATGTAGTTTATAATCAGTGTGTACACTTGTGAGGTACGTGCAAACCTATACAAACCCTCAATGCAGCCAATTTCCAAAAATATCTTCTTAAAGTGGTAATTATCTACTTAATTAAAACCGATTGTATCGTGCTACTACAAGAGTAATTAAACCCACAAGACTAACAGTGCCCTTGTGTGTATTTCAGCCTTTCCAAATTAACTACGATCATTTACCCATGCGAAAAAAAAGAAAGAATTCTCGTTTCTAATCATTTTTCATTTTATAAATCTACTTTTCAATGACGTGAAATTGCTTACCTATATTAAAATTTGATTAATCCGAGTAATGGGTAGTTTACGTCAGTAACATAAACAAGCTATTACATAAAGGCGTTAAAATATGTCAACAAAATAAAGTGTTTTACTCCTAAAAGGTTTTTTAAAGTAAGATTAGTAAAATCCTTGGATTATTCTCTTCTTTTATTTTATCCTGTTATACGGTATTTTCAACTTAATCTTAACTAATTACTTATAATCCTTACTTTTCCGATATACTTACCTACATTTTAAATTGCTAATTTCAGTACTTGCGCTATAAATAAACCGAATTTTTTTAGTGAAGCAATAAGGATTTGTTGCCTACCTAAACTGATAGAACTGAACTTTGATGTTTTTCGTATTACTTCGTTCCGTTTATAGTTTGTTATAGGGGTATGTATTTGTTTACAAGCATTTAAATTTATCTGGATTTTGTGATTTTTATCGATACAGGTCACAATTTTCTTTTAGCATTCCTCGATTCATTTCACATCCTAGATAAGCATAAAGATCCAACAAAAGTGACTTCAAGAGTAGCCATGTTGACTCAATAGCGTAGAACACATACGAAGCCAATTTTCCGCTCTTTTGCTTTTTTCTGGTCAAATCTTTGATTACATCGATTCTATTTGTGTATATTTATGTACAATGTCCAGCGCATACACTTATTAATCAATTTTTAGTATAGGTTTTTATAACCTTATACAAACCTCATTTATCATTAGAAAAAATTTAATTACTAATCTTGTGAATTAAGGGAACATTCACGTTCTATAAAGCGCTTGAAAAGTTGTGATAAATTTCCTGAGCTTAGTTTTTGATCAACAGATTTGAAATTTGGAATATGTACGTTTCAGTGCCTCATCTGTCGATTGGTTGTTCTAGATTTTTGAAAATATTGGTGTAAAACGAAAAAAAAACAAAAATTTAGGAAATCAAAAATTTAAAGCAACGTTTACCTTCAAAATTACTTTTTAAAGCGTAAGTAAAGAAACGCCTTTTTCAAAATTTTGGAAAATAACTGAGTAATTTTTAGCCAAAGGCTTAAATTTTGTCATCTAAGGCGTGTATGCAGTATTGCGTTAACTCCGCCTACTGTTGAGTGCACGTGCACTAGAGTAGTTGGTTCAAGTTTCTTTATTACCATAGATCCGGTCTCGGAGACGAGCCATCCACGATGTCGGACGAAGAAAGCTATTACGAAGAAGAATTGAGAGAGAGCGCAGATTACAAGGAATCTACCTAGGAGAATGCCAAAAGGCACAGGAAGTCATTCTCGCCAAAGACACCAGGATAGAAGAACACCTCAAGACACTCAAGGATCAAGAGAGAAAAATCCAAGAGCTTAAGGCAACCATTGGAACCCTTCAAGCTCAACACGAAGAAGTCGTAGCAAGACTCGACGCGATCACCACTGAAAAGTCGACAAACAACACCAAGCTCAAGACCTCCGAAGCTCACGCAGAAGATCAAGGCAACAACGGAAAGCCACCGCGCTCTAAGAAGAAGAGGCATAGTGGAAAGAAGCGAGGGAACGATGAAACTCCCGAAACATCAAAGAATACGACAAAGACAGCCGAAATGCTTCACAAGAAGATGGAAGTCTGCACAGCAGCTTCCCAACAAGAAAAAGACGAAGACGCCCTCACCGAAGAGGAAGAGTACAAGACCGTCACGAAGAAAGGCGGAGAGAGATCAGGAAATGCCCGCCAGGAAAGAGAGGATCCCACCACTAATCGTCCACCGACAGGAGGATTACTCCAAGACGATGAAGAAGCTAGCCACGGTCGGGAATACCCCAAAGGCTACTCGAACAACCAACGACGAGATCAGAGTGTTCTTAAGCACCCCCGACGAATACAGAACGGCAACAATTGCACTAGACACCATCGGAGTGCAGTTCAACGTCTACCTTTTAGAAGAAGCCAAACCGCTAAAGGTAGTCATCAAGGGCATCCCGCAAGACGACGAGATGCTAGAAAGGGTAAAGAACGATCTCAAATCCATGGGGTTTGACGTCCAGAAGGTTAGCCGGATGTTCGCCGGACGCGAACACCGGAAGACCGCCATGGCACTGGTCCACCTCGAGAGAAGCGAAAGGGCCAAGGAGATCTTCGGCATCACGACGATAGGATACTTGAGGGTGCGAGTGGAGTCGCCCCATAAGAATAATGGGACAGGTCAGTGTTACAACTGCCAACGATACGGGCATACTACCAGCGGATGCCATGCACAGCCCCGATGTGTGAAGTGTGCGGGGACGCATCACACCAGGGATTGTCAGAAGACCCGAGAGACGGGAGAGCCAAAGTGCTGCAACTGCACCGGGTTGCACACCGCAAATTACGGGGGATGCCCCGCCCATCCAAGAAACATCAAGAAAGGGAACGCCTCCAGAACAGCAGAAGTTAGAAAACCGGCAAGGATGGCCGAAGCAGGGATAAGCTACGCCCAGATGGCAGGGGGCTACAAAGAACAGGCACCTGAAGAATCAGAAGACGAGGACCTCGCGCTCATCATGAAGATCGTGAAGGTACTCAAAGCAACAAAGCAGATCAAAGGATGAACTCACAGATGAGTAAACGTAACCGCGCACCATTTAAGCGGCCGACCCAACCAATGACAGGGAACAACGACACCGAGGTGACCGGAACCATAAAAGCCGAAGTTCATCTCAGAAAAAGACAACAGAGGTATAGGTATATTTAATGTATTTATTTCTGGTACAGAAAATCTACATATATCATCAGAAAAGCCAATAAGACGGAGGTATAGAGGGAAAAGAGCCCGTAACACCGAGAATAAATAACGATGACCGATGACCGATTTATCATTGTAATATTTTTAACACAGAATCAGGTAAGAGAATTATTATGATTACTGATGGCATTATGAGAATTATTATAATGAGTAAGTGCTACAATGATAGCGGAATTGAATTACTGCAATTACATATCAAAACGAATAAAACTATACTCGTAAAAATAGTGAAGTCGTAGCGGTTGAGGAAACCACCACCAAATCGTGCTATTTCAGCTCCATCTCAGTTGTTGGTACCGGCTTCTGCATCTCAGGGCGTAGGTATATGAGATCATCGCGATGCGGACGGACATCCTTAGTACCTACGCTCTTAATATTTGTGGTACGTACGTACTGAACAGTTTTTATAGTGTGTTGTGCCTGTATGGTATTAGAAACGTATGTTTATATTTATCAGTGTGGTTGTGTATGTGTCTGCGTGTTTGAATATACCTATAAAGTGATTGTGGAACATAGAATAAACTTTTAAAATGCCACCAAAAAGGAAATATAAACCAAGTCCGAAAAAGCGATATAAAAGGTATGCCAGTTGTCACTTTCAAGCTGATACGTTATTGCGTAGTAAAGATTATTCCAAATACCTACATTCTTCAAAATTAATAATTATGTATATACAGGGTGACTTACAAAACCGGCGATGAATACCCACAAAATGAGATGATCCGACCACTATTACCTTATGTAAATGTTGATAGTTTACCAGAAAAAAGTGTGCCCTGGAATTTCAGAAAAAAGAGCATAAAAATTCATAGAAGGCTGTATATTTCATTGTTTCATTCCATTTCATTTTTTAAATAAAACGTCAGTTTTGGTCACATTCACATTCAGTAAACGGGCATTGTACTGCTTTATGGTGAGACTCACTAACTTAGTGCAACATGTGAAAGATTTCGGTTGCGACAATGTTGAATGAAGTAGGGTTTTTAATTGTTTTATAAACAACGACATAATAAATAGCAAGATTCGGATAACGAAAAATGAATGACCAGTATGACAAGTTACAAAACAATCTGTCTTGTGGAAATGAGTAGCCATCGGATTTTATTTTAGAACATACTGCTAGAGCGCTAGTAGTTCAGCGTTAGCGGTCAACACGCCACGTGGTTGGTGCGGGTTCGAATCCCGCCACATACAATTTTTTTTGTTACGTTATAGTAGTATTTTTTTCTAATCTAAAATAGATATACAAACCTTCTGTAAACTTGGTTTTATAGATAACGCATGTCTACAGAACACATAGATGTTTTGTGCGCATGTCTGTTCTAAAATAAATTCCAGTGGGCAACGTCGTCACCATAGAAGCCACCAGATCTAGTGCTGCCAACAGCTGCGGCACCTGGCATTGTCCCACTTAAAACGAACGTTGTCAAGATAACTTATTGCCAATGCTTCTTCTGGGCGCTAAATAAAACAAAAACAGTTCTCAAAAAAAGTGACTGCTTCATTTTTCTCGCAAACTATGTAACAACCTTTTTTTTGTGGTTGTATTAAAAAGTACATTAATTTAAGAATCGTTCATCTATTTGGCATAATATTAGAAAAGTTTTTAATTATTAATGTGTAGATCTGAAAACTGGCAATTTAATTAGCATTTCCTAGAACAAATCTTTTGGGTGTAATATTACATAAATAGTTTTAGTTCCCTTTCTTAAAAAATTGGATTTATATTATTGTATTCGCGCAAGCGTGAATATTAAATATACTTGAGTTATTCAGAAAGCTTTTGGTAATTCAGTTAATGCTGAATGTTAACAGCCATCATCATGATTTGTACTTAATTTTTTTAATTTGTGCCATCAAGAAATTTTGGTGGTAAGTTTGTTTTTTCTCATTATATTCTAAAGCTAAAGCCTTTGCTTTTTTTAGGCACCTTTTTTCCACCTTTTAATTTTTTTAATTACTCATTTTTCAAGTATGCATTTTTTAAGTACTTACTTTTAAGTACGCCTCTTTTTATTCATTTAACTTGTATACGTAATAATCTTTAATGGCAAGAATACAATAAGTTTATTGGATTGAAAATTTCTACAAATACATGGTTAATCGCGTTATTACAAGACTCGCAAGGACGTTGTGAAACGCTATCATACTAGTTGACAGTTCCGTATCCAAAATGAACACTGGAAGCTGTCGGTTAGAAAACCATTATACAGAGGTATTTATATAGTGGTGAATTTTTTAGTTTTTAAGCTTAGCTTTAAAAACCTTTTTTTTTCTTCCTCTCCATATTATCCATAAATTTGGTAAATAAACTTTATTGCATATTGTTATTTTTTTTTTATTACTAGAAAGCTTTTAACGTTCATTAAATAGGTTTTGTTATTCCTTGTCCAAGATAACATGGTGCCCGAGAATTAATTTAATTATATTTTATAATTTTTTTATTATTTAAAAATGGCTTACACTTAAAAAAATTAAAAATGAATTTCCTAATTACCGGGATTTGGTTCACCCTGTATAAATGAAATACCCTGTATAAATGAAATACCCTGTATAACCTAAAATAATTTTAAAATATGCGCCTCAGTTATTTCTACCACACTTCAAAATTTTGTTCTCCTATACCATCGAATAAAGGATGTATTACCCGCGAACGCAAGTTTGGGACACCCTGTATTAACATCATCCAAATGTACGTTTTCGTACGTAAAAAGATGAACCCTTTTTAATTCTGCAATAAAAAATGGGGGTTGACATTTAAAAAAAATGTCGACGACGTCATATCTTTTCTTCACACCCTGTATATTTCACTTTTGCTAAGAAAATTCGAAATTGAAAATAAATATCGACGGAACCGAGTGTTTTCTACCTAAGCCCCATTCGAATTTTTAATTTCTGCTCACTGTATAAATATTTTGTTGATTATAGTAGGAGGAATTGTATGATTTTTAGTAGACTAGTATAATTATTTTCGTTAGTGCTCAATACCTACATATTTCTACATTGTATTCTACAAGGACATTGCAGTAGTTCGAAATGTGAAAAACGCATGGTTGCGTTATTTTCTATTTCTTTCCTGACGGTTGTTATGAGGAATACTTTCAAATGCATAATGTAAATTCAGATAACTACTGTACGTTCTTGCTTTATTTGTGGAAATCATATATGTAGGAAAGAAACGGCAATAGTTTATATATAAAACACTAATCCAAAAACTGAAAATATTCGCGTACAAGCCTGAGGTTATTAACTATCTTGCAATTGTGTATGTTAAATGTCGGGCTAGTCGGCGAGTTCAGATTTCTGCAAGTTGTCGCATCCTGCTTAGACATACTGTGATATGATCTCGCCTAAGTTTAGGTTTTTATTCGTGTGTTAATAATGCCTTCAGTAAGACGCGTTCGAGCTGCGGCATTCTTAATTATGTATTAAAAATAGGTAAAAACATGAAAAAAAAAAACGAGATAGAAGTTGTTGGGTTAGTGAATGGATTTCAAAGAGAAAAAATTATGGGGCTTACAATAATTTAGTGAATACATTAAGAACTGCAGATTAACAGCAGTTTAGAAACTGCTGTTGACCTTGAAAAGCTTTAGTGGGTAACAAAATAAAAAACAAGACACTCATTTACGTGCATCAATTCCAGCTAGTAACCCTACGTTTTCTCACAACTGGTACGTATAATCAATAATTTTGTTATATAGATTTATGGGTTTTGAAGTATTAAAGGACTAGATCAAGGTAATTTTCATTTTAATATTGCATGTAATCTTTAAAAAAAGGGATGAAATAAGGGTTTGTCGTGGTTATTAATCCCCCCCAATTATTATTTATACTTCTAATGTCAACTAGAAGATTTTGAGCCTTGGAGTCAGCTGGAAATTGAGTGGGGCTGGTTCTTAAAATTTTGATTTGCTTTAATTCAAGAATGTGTGGTTAGATATGTTCGCTTTCGAACATTATGTAGTCAACCTGTAAATAAATGTTAAAAATATCTCGGACGCCAACTTATTTTATGGAAAACAGGTAAACCTTAAATGTAATAAATTTAAAACTAAACAAAAATAATAAGGTTTATTGTGTTACGAAGTAGAAAAAAACTAAATACTAATGTTAGTAAACTGGGATTACCTTAAAAATTAATTAAGAATTATAATGTTTAAAAATGAAACACCTGCAGTACTTTTACATTTTGATTGTCACTGTTATACTGTTAGTGATAACTAAATCTGCTGAATATACACTTTCAAATTTGGTTGTGTAATGATTTTTGGAATGGAAATAAAACCGGGTTTTGATACTTGTTGATCCAAAATATGGAAATTCCTTTAGAAAGCAGCCAAACTTAGTTGATTTAAACGGGTTAAGGTACCATCTATGGATAATTCTTCTGCATAGAAAAAAACTTTGACGTCGTCATCCTCGATCAATTGAAACGTAGAGTGTACAAATAATGATAAACTTAGTTGTACAATGAAAACACGCAAAAAGGAAAAGTTACCATAAAAATAAAAGTGCTTAAAAAAGGTAAACATCTCAAACAATGTAAAATAGGTTCAAATTGCACTTACTGTAAAAACTATACAGCACATTTCAACAAAATTTTTAAGGGGGCGAAATGGATGCTCTTTTCGTTTTAATCATCTACAAATCGATGAGCATGACCTGTCTGAAACTAGAACGATATGCGTACGAAATTAAAATAATTTTAATGCATGTTTTCAGCCACTCAGGTATGCAATTTACATGACACGAAAATGAACAAAGTTGCCTAAATTATTGCAAATTTCAACATAACATAAACAGTTTGTTACACGCGCCATCACTAATATATGAAATTATAAAAAAAGATTTTTCTTAGTAAATTAGCAATTTTTACAACACCCCACACATTCCAATAATTAGTGTCATTGATGTCCACATTGTGAATAGGAGCGGCTGTGGTTATTAAAGTTGTCGAATTTTTGACAAAATATGTTTATTGCGAATCTTCAATAAATTCCGTAGGGGAAAACACAGGAGTGTGGTTAGTCCAAGTACTTGAATGGTAAAATTGTGTGGAAAAATTCGAAAGTCCAGATGACTCGAACTGTGAAGCATCTAAGTCAACTATTTCCAATAGGGCATCATTGATTAATTTTTTAAATCTTCTTTTGTTACTAGGAACTTTAATTTGTCTTAAGCCTCTCATTTTGGTTTCACTTCGTATTCGGGTCATTATGAGCCGGGAGCCTATAGTTTTATTCGTTATTCGTTTTATTGTCGTTAAATTGATATAACAGTAAACAATAATAAGAAATAAGATGTAGTATTTATTATACTTTATTACGTTATTTTATATTTATTACATATTATAAATGTTATGTAAAGAACATTGAAAAACGTAGTAGTTAAGTATGTACATTATTTGTTACAGTCTTGACAATAGTAATATACACGAGCTTAACATAGATATTTTGAGCAGTTGCAACATACCATATTAGTTTTATTATCATTTAAAGAGGGACAAAAATTATATCTTTTACGCTTGGTTGTGGTTGATTACTGGTTGAAGAACGTTACTTTACAACCATTTCAGCTGCAGGAATACTTTGAGGGAGACGTCTTCTTTCTTGCAATAATGGCGTGATCAAGGAATTACCAAGTTCTTCAAGAAATAGTCGCCGTTTTGTAAGTTTTCCAGCATTCCTGGTTGGGGTTACTTCGTGCCGTTGTAAGCTGAAACGTCCATGCTATTGTAAAAGATAGTTTTAGTTTACTGTCTGCATGCGTATGATATTACACACTCCGTTATCGTGGTGTATGGTTCTCATGAGCGTAACATTTTTATTCCGTTTCGGAACATAGGAAATTATATACGTGTCCTTGGTAAAGTAAAATTTTGAAGAAAGAACTTCTTTCCTGTTGCAAACCAATGCGGCTTACAATTCAGGCTTATTTTTGCGAATAGTGCCAAGCATGGTTATTTTTCTTTACAATAGCATTTTTTTGCAGTATAAACTAGCAATAAAACGAGATAACAGATAAGTTGGCTTTCGCACTACTATCCAGTGGTCGGGGGTGAGTTAGATGTTAATTAGGTTGCACACCGAAAGATAGTATACCAAACAAATCAAAATAGGGAAAAAATAGTCATAAAACCGGAAATGGGCGCCAGGATATTTTAAATGTCACAATAGGGGATGAAATGCCTAATTACGATAGTTTACAGCTCGTTCAAAATACCCAAATAACTTGCTTACCTATACGTAATCTCCATAGGTGGCTCTAGGACCATCAGATCTTTCGCCAACCTGAAAGGCGTCAAACCAAATGTTCGCACGCTTAAATAAAATAATAGCGTGCCACAAAAATCAATCACTTCTTTGATAAACAACAACTAATCTCTAGTCAAGTTACGTTAATCCCGAAACAATATATAAAATAATTTTCACCTCGCCAAACAAAAATATGGTAATATACTAATAATTAAAAAAACGTTTTAACTGTGTACACAATCCTTTGAAACCCAATTCCTCAGATTACGTTTAATTATACTCAGTTCATAAGAAAAACGAGAAAAAAGCAATATTTATCGGCCTCTAAATGTACGTTATAATTAAATAATTCCTTGAAAGCTTTCGGTCGTGAATGTTTTATTCAAACTAAACTTGATGTAATTACGTACATTTAATGAGCAAATTAAGAATTAAATACGAAAAATGCTTATTTTCAGATGCTGTGTACTCCTGGGTTCACCTAATAAAGAAACAGGTCCAATAACCTAAATAAATATAATGTACATAAAATAAATAAGTGATACAAGAACAAAGGAATCGGAGACAATGTTGATTATAAAATAACATTCTCAGGATGAAAGTCACTGTCCTTATAATTTAAACGATAAAATAATCGATAGTGAATTTCTAAAAAAATTAAACAGTGCGTTCATGCTTTCATTTTTATACCTAAATAACATCATAATAAAATACACTCAAATATTTATTTAAATCTTGTCAATCACCACATTAAAAGAAAACACAAAAATTACCTTAGTTGCAGAAGCACCTTTGGTTACACAGAATCTGGTACGGACGATAACCTCGATGATGATTGATACTGGGGACGCTTATGATATCATACAGATGTTGACGGCTGCATTTTGCTTCGCTTAGTTGTACTATTCTCAATAGATTGTGTACGCAAATGTTTACATTGGCACGTAATTCGTTCGCTTGGTTTTAATATCTTTAAATATACTGCTCAAGCGATATTATTTACAATGGTTGCTTATTATCCTCACACAACTATAATGAACAGGTTCTGATTAACTAGTATGACTTTAAATTACAAAAAAAAGGTCTTATTTGTTCAGCAGCAGGTCATTTGAATAAGTGGCGCACTGTGAACTACTTTGAAACGAACGTTGTATATTTTCGCAAAAGAAGGGAAATTTTCTTCAGACGAAGGCGGGAGCACTAGGTACTAACACTCAGCGCAGTTTTGGATTTCGAACTATCCTTAAGGATTAAATACACACAACGATAAATGTGTCTCATGAAGGTTGAACTCTTATATGATCCCGTTTTGGATTTTGGCTTAGGGAAAACACCTTTTTTCGAAAATTTGGTCTACACGAGCCTTAATCAACATCGTTTCGCGATAAGTACGCCACCTTAAACTATATGTTTCTACGCCTGTACTAATACTGCGAACATAAAGACTTTACTTTCGGTCACATTGGTTTTCCAACCACCTCCACTATAATTTGCCCAAAAAACTTAAATATATCACTAGCTCATACACGAAGCCTAAATTCGAAAAACGTCGGGAGAGATTGTGTTATCAGCAAGCCTGTTTCTACTCGAAATCTTATCTGAGAAAGCTGATAGTTAATCTCAAAATAGCCCTTATTACTATGTACTTAAAGTCAAATCTTTTGTTTTCGGAATATAATTCTTACCAATCAGAATGGTGCCTATCTGGTGGCTAACTAGAACTTTTGCAAAAGATGTACCTTACAAAGTAACATCTGAATACGTCCTTTAATTACATTTTATATGATGCAATCCCAAAGTGATTTAACCAAATTAAAATACGAAATTTATTTCTACAAGACTATCCCTACTTACAAATACAAACTCTAGTGAGGGGGTTTCACTAAATATCTATGCCAAAGCGTAAATCACATTTTCCTTTTAAAAAATAAAAAAACTTTTAAATTACGTAAACGACAAAAGTAAACGTTACAATCGAAAAGTTTCTCCAATCATTACTGCCGTATTATATCCCATTACGAGAATCTATACCCCATTCAAAATGCTCGGTACCAACAAATAATTTAGAAATTCGAAATTTGTCGGCGAAGCTTGATAAAATCTTGGAAACATTACAATCTGCCCCACATCGTACGAGGTAAAAAAATTATTAAACGTTAGGTCTTTTAGACCATAAGGAAGGTCTAACACAACTCTTTTACCTTGACCTCTTTCCGGAGGTACACCTTCTTTTTTTCCCAATGTAAACTTGCATGTTATATGCATAAGCAGTTACAAAATCGCATAAAGTCCCAATCTTGACTTGGCATTTAGCAGGTTTATTCACGTTGTATTGTTTAAAAGGACAACGGCCTCTAAAAGGTACCAGTTGCTCATCTAGTTATATTATCGTGAACATTATAGAGCTTAGGTATTATTCGAACCCATTCATACCACAAGTCCCGTATGGGAGCTAATTTATCAGTTTGACGTCGTTGTGGTCAAGTTTTTTTATCGTCAAAGCGAATTATTCGTGCAATTACATGAAATCGTTGCTCTGAATATTGGACGACCTACATTTCCATACTAACTGTTGCCTCTCTATGAGATTTATACACTCTAGCTAGAAACAGTAGGTCAAAATATAATTCTAGTTCAACTAATGTTAGCTCTTGAAACGTGTCGCCACAGTCTTTACCTTCTAAATTAGACATTTTCAAAATTAGGTGTACAATGTTGGGTGTGAAATATAAGAAATACGGGATTTTATATCAATTATTCGCGACGTAGCATAACTTGTTGGCCAAAAAAACAACAAAATAATATTTTCTGCTGATAACCTTCCCTATTGATGTGTGTTTTTATTCCATACTACATTGCCATCTTTTGAAGTTACGTGATTATCCGTATCATCTTCATCTGAAATCGTAGATTCTACTTCATCATCCTATTCGCTATTATATATCTCGGTTTCCGACAAATGGTCTTCTTCTTCAGAAGCATTGGAATCACCATCAGAAACACGCAAAAGTTTCTTCAAGAGGTTAATTGTTTGTACCTAAACTTACTTTGTAGAATTCCATAATTGTAGATAATAACTTAAAGTTATGTATATTAGAATTAAGTATATTTAGTAATGTATTGTATGTGCGACGCATGTATGATATTGTATGAACGTGTGTTTGTACGGAAGATTTTTTTTGTAATTTCTAACTTTGGTGTAATTGTTGCACCACTGGATTTTTTAATAAGTTGATGAATGTTGTTTAAAATATATTGCATGCTGTATAAAGCTACTTTAAATTGAAAGAATTGAATTTAAACAAAAAGTAATATTTTAATAAAACCTCTGTAGAGACAGTAATGTGCGCTACACTGTGGCTACCTTATTTTCATTAATGCATGTTCCAAACTGATGTAAACTGGTAGCGTGGGCGAATAGTATTTTTATATTGTAGTGAGGTGTGGAACAAATGTGTATTAGTTAGGAATGCATAATTTTATGTATGTTTCAAGGGTAAATAGCATGGAAACTTAATTAATATTGTGCACGGAGATTTCGCACATACGGGAGACTTTCGTAGAAAGTTTAATCTGTTTTTATATGTCGTATTGAATGAACATGAATGTCAAATTTGGACATTTCAAAAAGTTATTACGTCTTAGTTAAAAGTTTAAGGATAGAGTAGATGCACGACCTACAATTTGCGATGCTGCCGTTTCAAATTTCCAGCCCGGCGAAGATATGTGACATTTAAATACTTTACGAGTGGTTGATTTTAATTTCGTGGGACGAAATCAAGTAAAGGTTCTGTATATGTGAATTAAGGTTTAGGTTGCATTAAATATTATTTATACTGATGTAATATGTGCGCGTTTGTTGGACGTATAAATCAAGTTTGATTTATGTATGTGTGTGGACCCAGAACCATTAAGTCAGCGCTTACAGTGTGACGGCCCCGTACTGACGTTAAGAGGCTTATTATGTACACAATGTACGCAATGCCAGAGATTAACTAGGTGAGTCCAATACCGTTGATTAGGACGCTTCTTAAAAAGGACTATGGAATTTATAAGTAAAAATAATTTTAGATACTGCTGAGTAGTGAAATTGGGTACTCTATAATGATACAGTTGTTAGGATTGTAAACTTTAATTACGCCATAATTACAACTACTACCCACCGCTACGTTTTTTGCATGCTTAGTTAAGAGTATAAGATGACTTAGTAGGGAAAACTTAGTTAAGATAACCTTTCTGTGTGTGTTTCCTAATTGCGGCAGTCAGGGTATAATTAACATTGAATATTCGTTGTGATAGTTAGTTATTCAATTTCTTCTAATATTTGAACTATAAAGATCCTTATACAAAAATTTTATTGTGAGACTTAAAGCAGTAAGTCAGGTTAGATGTTACAGATGTAACACCTTGTGAATGAGCATAGAAATTTAACTTTGTTTCAATTTAGTAGAGATTTATTACTCTGCAGTACCTTGTATAAATGCTTTTATGAAAGTTATTGTATATATTACAGTGTTATATTGTAGATTAAGTTGAGTGTGCACGGAAAAGGAGACGCTAACAAAGGCGCAAAAGTAAAGAGTGTCGGTGATTGACATCGTAAAAGTGAACGCTGATCAAGCTTTAAAGCACAATCTGCAAGTAATCCGTAAACAATTATTAGTAACGACCATTAAAGCGTTACTTTGAACTCAAACGCTGTAAAATATTAAAGTTATTAAAATTCGTATATATATATATATATATATATATATATATATATATATATATATTGGGAGGGTCCTACACCTTATGCCAATTTTCTTTAAATGTTTGTGAAATAGAAAAAAGTGCTAATACTCAAATTTGAATACTTTGATGTCAACTCTAGGATGCCTCCTATGGATGTAATAGATTATTTCGATCATTTTTTAAAAAATAAATTTTTGACATTTAAAAGAGAAAAAATTGATAAAGTGGCCCAAGGTACAAGAGGTGTTGTACCTTAAGCCATGGTGTATTGTATCTTGGGTCTTGATCAAGAAAGGCAAAAAAGGAAAATTCCAAATTACGTTTAAGGGTTTATTTAACAAAATAATACAAAAGACATAGTAACTTGACTATTCAACCTTATACAATGAAAAATCAATACCAAAAGTTAACATACTTCTTTGTCTTTCTGACAAACCTTGATGAATTGGCTGTGGCAGAGATAAAACAATGGATTTTTTATCAATGGAAAATATTTCGTCACTTTCTATTATAAATTTGTTTGTGGAAAGGAACCGTTTTAAACATTTGACTTGAAATTCATCACTTGCGATATGTATTATCTCCGCTACATAAAAGTGCGTTGCTTTTGTCCTGCTATTTTCACTAACACATAATCACGCTGTTTAAGTGCTGTTATCAAATGCGTGTTCCACAGGCTGGCCAATCTTATCTCCGAACTATCTGAACTGGTGGAATAGGTGTCGTCTTCATCATATGTGTCTACTTCAACTGAAGCTTTCCTTTTAAGGCTCAATATGTTCCGGACAGTTTATTTTCTTTTTTTTAGATCTTCTTTTCGTTGTCTTTCATTAAAAATTCGTTCAATTTCGTCCTCTTCAGGAGCGTAGGTCAAAATTAGATGTATAGTTTCGTTGCGATTAGTGACTTGTACGGCACGCTTTTATGACTTTGGATAGAGCCGTATTTCTTCAGGAGAAGCAAATAATGAAGCATCTTTACTTGATTGTTCTGCTGACACATTCAAATCTGTTGCAGGAGGGAGCAATGGTCCAATTACAACACTAGGGTCCTTTCGATCGGTTACGGATGAAGAAATGTATTCGTCATCTCCAAAAATATGTTCGTTTAGAGGCCAAATTCCCGACACTATAAAGCCAGATAAGATATTTTTGGGCGCAAATGCTAGTGGATATGCTTTGCTACTCGGAGATTTTATATATTGTTATTGTTTGTCCCGGGTGGTTTAAAATACATTTGTCACAAGCAGTATTATAGTGTTGTTTGTAAGGCCTAAAAACCGTGCGGCCGAAAGGTTGCAGCTTGCGACTTGTGTGGGGTGGCAAAGTGGGTAAAATAATCCCATTGTTTTCAGCTAATGTTACAGCTTCAAAGGAACAATGGCTTTCGTGATTATACAAAATTAATAGTTTTTATTCTGCTGGCTTGACCTTTCCTTATCAATAAAATGTTGCAACCACAATATATCCTTTTCAGAATTGGACCATCTAGATACATGTGCAGATCCAATTGAATCGGGTTGCGCACCACTCATCATATATGGTTTAAAATTAATCTTAGGAAAAATGAACATGGGCGGTACACTATTTCCTAAAGTGTTGATGTAGGCGATCATAGTTACGTTCGATCCCCTTTCGCTAGCTCCTATTTGTTTTTGGCCCTTAGGTGTAATTATCTTTGTATTATTTTGAACAGTGCAATTACCGGTTTCGTCCATGTTATAAATATCTGCGGCAGTAAACTTGTATTTCGAAATAACTTCCTTTAAATTTGCAAAAAAATTCCAACGGTATGTCTGTTGAAGCTTGTAGCTCTTGAAAGACAAGTTGCCTAAGCTTTTCTAAGTCTCAGTTTCTGATGTCTTTTCATTAACTCGCGGAACCACAGCTTTCCAGCTTTTTTATTTGTAATCCAAGATAGAGGAATATTCTTCTTATTTGATTTGGCAAAGAATAGGCTAAAGATCTAAGCTGATTCCTATGGAGACCATAGTGCATTATTGATGATTTTGTAAACTATCACCTGTGCGTTAACCACGAACACCATTCAGTTGGCTGTTGTTATATCGAGGCCGCACGTGTTTTTTCGTAAAATTCGGTTTTGTGAGTTTAAAGTAAGTAGTTTATTCCGTAATAACTCTTTTTTTATGTAGTGTAAACGTAGATTAATATCAGAACAATTTTTTGTATGAGATACTATACTTATGCTTTATGCAATTGATACACCTTTGTAAAAGTTGTGGATGATTCATAGGTTATGTGATTGTGTTTGCTTTTCTGTCCACTGGCGAAAGGGGATCGAACGTAACTATGATAGCCTACATAAACGCTTTAGGAAATAGTATACCGCCCATGTTCATTTTTCCTAGGATTAATTTGAAACCATATACGTTGAGTAGTGCGCAAGCCGATTCAATTGGATCTGCACGTGTATCTAGATGGTCCAATTCTGAAAAGGTTATATTGTGATTGCAACATTTTATTGATAAAGAAAGGCCAAGCCACCAGAATAAAACAACTTCAACACGCTGTAGATCGGTAACGAAGCGTTTGCGGACCTGTGCAATCACCCTCTTTACTATTTCCGCATCTTTTTAAACACCCTGTATTATATATATATATATATATATATATATATATATATATATATATATATATATATTATATTATATATATATATATATATATATATATATATATATATATATATATATATATATATATATATATATATATATATATATATATATATATATTGTTATCATAACTGCATAACAGAGAATTTTTCTCATTGCGCTGAGTTATAGTCGAGACATACAAAAAATTAATTAACGTTCATTTCAATTACAAAATTAAAAGAATCAAGTTAGCAATAAAAGGGTGGCGGGTCGGTCCCCAAACGGATTACGATTACATATATTAAGAGTGTTTTATTGGGTTCGTTTGTGTTTCTTGTGCGTAAAGTCGTAAAGGATCACATAAAAGTTCGGCATGATAAATCATTTCTGTTATTTTTGACTATATTTGTGACTGATGGTTTGATAATTGAGTTTCTTTTGACCAGCCGATTAGAAAATGTAAATGCTTTTATTTCGTCCATTTAATTAAACATACAATGCACATCTTATCTCAGTGACTGTTCATCACATTACAATCATTATTTACTCATTTATATTTATAAAAATAAAAGATACGGTTGGAACCATGGTTAATTTTATATATTTTCAGACGTTTAGATATTGTTACTAAAATTTCAAACTATGGTTGAACGTAACAATAATTTCATATTCAAAGGTCCGTATTTGGTTGTAGTACGGTTGGTGCTGTAATCCATTTAGAATTATACTACATAAATCTGTTTCAAAATTGATAGATTTAGTCACTATTCTGTTATATTTATTTTAAATTATTGGTACTATCATAATCAAATAAATTAATTCATGTTCATACGAGAGTGAAACAAGTAGTTCAGTTAGGTTTTATAGTGTTTGGGACTTATGTTTTCAAAAGTACCAGATGCAATCGATTACATGGAAAGTAAATTATACGAGAGTCTGGGTTTAACACAAAGTAAACGCATTCTACTCCTTGTAGAATAATACATTATTGTATGTTTCTAATTTTTAATTGGATCTATTCTTTACAGGTACTATCCAAAGCTATCGATATTTTTAACCGAAACGTATTCCAGAACAGCAACAAAGGTAACATTGAAATTATTATCTAAACAGGTACTAAAAGGGATTTGTGGAAAAAGTTAAAAGTTATGAAATATGAAAGAATCACTTGAGACGGCTCACAACTGCGACGTTAATAAGGCACCTCCAATAGTTCTCGGAAATAAATGTTGAAAGTAAAACCACGTATGGATAGAACTGAATGGTAAAATAGAAAAGGTATATGAAGGGAAAGGGTAAAGGATTATGACATTTGAGTATTGTGCAGGATACCTACCGCATTAATATCCGTTACTTAACATTTGGACATAATGAGAATCCGACCATTAAGCGTTTTTATATTTAAGTGCCCTATTGATAAACCAATAGTTATTTACGCATAATTTAATTGGTTCTCAGGAATATAAAAGCCCTCCGCTTCGCGTCGGGATTTTAACATTCCCTCGAGCCATAATCTTCTGATTATGCCCTTAATACATAAATATCTATTAAGAACGACTATACATTATTTGTCTAAATGAGTCTGGAATAAACAGGAAAGTTGGTAGAAGTGGTCAAATTGCTAAATGTAATAAACAAAAAGGTTGGGAAAACACGAAAGCAACAATTGGATCTGCTTAAAGCAACAGCTGGTTGTAAGAAATGTCTTACAATTTTGTTGCCTTTCACTGCTGTTGTTACAGGTGCAAATTTCAGTATAGTTTGCATAACATTTAAGCACATTCGCCGGTAGATCAACGGAAATGGGAGTAGGTGTATTATTCCAATCGTTTGTTCTGTTGGCCTTCTTCTTTTATTCTGTTTGCATTTTTACTTGTTTGTATTCTTCTATTGCTCATTCCATGCTGTTCTTTTTCTCATCCCTTTTGCTATGTCTTCCACTCCACATTGCTGCCTAATATCGTTGTTGTCTTCTACTGTCTAATAGTGTGTTCCTGTTATTGTTCTCAAGCTTCTCATTACTGTTGTCCTGTTAATCTTTTTATTCTTATTGTATCCGCTCTAGTCTTGGCTGCATATGTGATGATTGGTTTTATGCGTGTTTTATAAATTCTGGTTTTGCATTCCAGAGACACACTTTCGCTTTTCCATAGCTTGTTCGTAAGGCATCCCGCTATTCTTGAGGATTTATTTGTTTGGTTCTGTATGTCCGACGTTAAGTCTCTGTAGCTGCATATTCTTACTCCTAGGTAATTGAATCTCATAACTTGTTCTATGGGTTGGTCTTTTACTACTAGTTTGCATCGTAGTGTCATGCATTTTGTTTTGGTAGTCGAGATGATCACGTCAAAGTGTTCTGCTCGCTGACTAAATTCGTAGAGTAATCGATGTAAGTCATCTTCCGATTCGGCAGTTAGTACCGAGTCATCTGCATAACATATTATATTCATGCGGGTGTTTCGTAAGCGATATCCTATATTTGTTCCCATAATTGCTGTATTATTTTATTCATAATAAAGCTAATAGTAGAGGGCTGACTGCCTTAGCCCTCAGCTAAGGCTGTCTCCTTGTCTTATTCAGTGTGTTTGTATTTCTTTTGTGAGCCTATTTTTTATTTTTAACTGGGTTGTTGGGTTGTTGTTAAGCTCTCGTATTATTTTTAAAACAGCGCGGAGCTGTACTCAGTCGAATACCTTCGTCAGGTCTATGAAGCGTATATACGCTGGTGTGTTATATTCTAAAGCCTTTCTGCTATCTGGCGAATTATAAACGGCGTCCACCGTGGATCGATTTTTTCGGAAGCCCTGTTGTTCCTCCATCAGGCTGATTTATTTCACTTATATTTTCAGCTAGTATTTTTGCAAATAATTTTCTTGTTGTGCCCAGCAGCGTTATTCCTCTGTAGTTAGCTGGATCTTTTTTACTTTTTAAATATTGGGATAGTTATCCCTTTTTCCAGTCAGCCGGGATGCTCTGTGATTTTAATATTTTGTTGAAGAATTTCGTTAGTTCTTGGGCTAGTACTTTATCACCGTATTTAATTAATTTATTTACTATGTTACCTTCCCTGGATTTTTCCTGTTTTTAATTTCTTTATGGCTTTGTCGACGTCTTCTTTTGTAGTTTGGTTTCTGTTATTTATTACATTAATGGATCCATTCTTTTCATTCAGTTGGTGTATTTGTTCGTGTAGTGTTTGATGCATCTTCTTCGTTTATGTTGTTTATTTGTACTGTTTGGTTTACTTCCCTTTTTAAACCTCTTAATATTTTCCATATCTTTCTGCTTTCCGTACATGACATTTTCCATTTCTGTGCTGAACTATTCCCAATATTCTTCTTTGATCTCTCTAACGCGGGTGGTTACTGGTTCCTGATTGTATTATAATTTGTGTGTGTTTGTGGCGTTGGCGTGATTTTTACTGTAGGTTGCTTATTCATTTTTGGCTGTGGTTTGCTTTATTTAGTGGGTAAACCATGGTTTTGATTTAGCTTTGCATTTATGTTGACCGTGCGATCTAATTATCTCTTCTGTTGCTTTCCATGTAGTTGTTTTTATTTTTTCCAGCTTTCTTCAATGTTGTTTTCATCTATAATTTCGTTGTTATTTATGTGCTATTGGATCCTTACTTTGTATAGGTCTTTGTACTGCCATGCATGAATGCCTCTATGTGGTAGTCTTTAATTGTTATTGGCTCCTGTTTTTTATGTGGAATAAGGTTGTGGTCACTTCCAATGTTTGCTGATCTGAGACTTCTAACTTCCAAGATTTTGTTGTGAGTTATTGCTCTGTTAGTTATGATATAATCTATAATTGATTTTGCCTCTGTTTCCGAAACGTAATTTTATGTTGTTCTTTGTGTGGGAAAAATCTGTTATTAATCCATTGTTTGTGCATAATTCAAGTAGCATTCCTCCCGTTCGTTTATTGTTGGTTCGTTGTATCGTTGCTTTATTCCTTCGATTGTGTCGTTGCCGATTCTACCATTAGGATTAGTTTATCTTTCGTATGTATTCGGTCTATTTCTATTTGGGGTTGATCAAAAAAGATTTGGGCTTCTTGTTCAGGTATATGGCATGGCTCGTTTTCTGCCTCAAGTGTTGTCATCAATATTCTATCATTAAGGTAATTGATGTTGGTTATATTATTTTTATATTTTTCGTTTACCAATAATGTTACGACTGACGTCGCTCTGCTGTTTTTTCCTTTGTCGCTATAAATAATTATATAATTTCGAAGTTGTGCAGTGCCTTTTTCCTTTTTGTCGGTCTCTGATACGGCACATATGTCACTGTTGGTGTTGGCACATCTCGTTTATTAGTTCTTGATCTTTTTGTTTAGCGATTTGACGTTCCAGCATGCAATTCTCAGTTGTTTCTGTTTCATTTTCCATTTACTCGTTTTCCATTCACGCGTAGGTTGTCACTGTTTTAATTCGTTCGGTATCCGAGGCTTGGTGTTCAGATCTGTGAGCCTGATAGATTTTTTACCACCGGCAGGTAGCTGGTCTTACTGGGGAACCCTCCTCCTTTATCCAGGCTGGGGACCGACAGTGTGGTGAACGGGCTACTCGATCCACCCATTAACCACCCAGGCGGAGTTTTTCGCTTGGCCTGTGACAAAACAACATGAATTCGCCTTCAAAACTCGCCCCAAAAGTTAGAAAAATGAATTGAGTACCTTTCGAAATGCTCTTCCTCCACGTAACACTATGTTACGTGAAATATGTGAACCGAACCAGCTTACCGCAATAGAGCGGCTTACCTCAAAAGAAATGAACTAGGGACAAATCGTAGATCAGTACGCGTGGTATAGGTCCTTGACAATGACGATATCACAACTGAAAGAGAGAGGGGAGGGGGTGGGATGGAATGGGAGGAGAGAGAGAGTGCGTGTGTGTTAAATCGAAGTAGGGCAATATTTGAGCGGTAGAGAAAACAACAGTTAAATATATCAGATTTAAATCAATTTGTTCTTGTGGCCCTTAGCCCTCATTAATAAACTTGATAATGAATTACAAAACGAAACGGTTCTAACAATCCCACACCTATTTTTTACTATACAATGAAGAGTTCCATGGAAAGGTTGCTGTACTTAATTCATAGACTTGATTACCTGAATCGAGGTTACATCGGTATATACAAAGGAGTAGTTGAAATTCGGAAACACTTTCGTGCTGTATACAACAAAGGGTGTTTTAGATATAGTATCCTATCGGATTTAAAGTGCGAAAATGTTCTCCCGAGTAATATTAATAATTTTTAAGTTGATGTAAATATTGTCGATGGATAGACTATAAAAGGTCATAGAAAAGGATATAAAGTCCTTACCAAACTTTACAATAAAACCGCCCTTTAAGCGTACAATATGGAAACACTATTAGTCGTTTTTAAATCTACCAACGTTTATATCCCATAGAGACTCGATGGGGTTAACAACCCTGTAACTATAAAGTTTCTAATGGACAAAATTTTCCTGCCATTTTGATATGTCAGTACGTCGAAAACAAAGTTTTATTTGATCTATTGACACAATACTCGAGTGAACCAATCACAAAACATTGTATGTACGTAAACCAGAAAACGCCAATCAGTGTAGCATGTGCAAAATAAAGCAGTTACTGTCGAGCAATTCCCACAGCTGATTTTTGAAGACCTAGTACAAGTATTGATTGCATTGAATCGGAAAATGCAAGAGAAACTTAATTCTTATGAACACAGTAAAGCTCAACAAGTAAAAAAGTACACATGAAGCAGCTAATAGCTTTCTTGAGATATCTAGAAATCAAACAAAAAAGGCATGTAACAACTAGTTTGGTAAAGGAATCTAGATGCGTGTTAACAAAATCTAAAGCAGTAAACTTACGAACTCTCGTTGGAGTTCATGTAAATTAAAAAAAAGGAAGATTAGCATCTACAATTGCTCTTAAAAGGAACAAGAAAACAGAATTTGTTGCTTATGTTCGGGGTCACGATGTTAACTATCAACTTAACTATTTTCGTTTTAACGGTGAATATATTTTCTGGGTTAATGTGATAATAGAATCCTCTAAATGGGAAGGTTGCATAAATATTCTCAAAACGCATTGTAATGATCACAATAAAAAAATTGACCTAATTGCTGTAGCACTGAAAATAAATTGCTTATTGCCACCTGTTACCTACCCCTATTGCTTAAATCGGTCACGCTTGTAAGCTCTGGCCTTCTATCTTAGTTTAAATTTTGAAATTAAAGTTACCCCAATCCTGTTAGAATTCAAAACATTTACGTAAACAAATGTTTACTCAAGTCATTAATTTTACAGCGTGAAATTTTTATGCACATAAACCTGCAGTACATTTAATTTAAACACTTAAAGAAATCTTAAAAGGAAACGCAAATAAAAGTAGTCTGTCAACCTTAATTTAAAATAACGTAAATTAAAGACGACTTTATCGCCAAATAATTTCACCAAAATGCAAACATTCGTATGATAACACAATCACAATAAACGTACAACGGTAAGTGACCTAGAAAATTCTTGAAAACTTCTCCTCCACCTGATAGTGGAAGCAATCTGAACAGGAACAGCTTCAGTATAACTGTTAATGACTTCCAAGTGGCAAACCAACGCAGCAATTTCCAATTAATAGCTTCTATAACGTTACGTTTTATTTGACTGCCTTGGACGTTGTATAGTTTACGTATACAAAAAGCATTTACGCATGAAATTATTTACACAACCTTGAATTAATACGGTAGCTTTATATACAGGTCTATATTAGATATAAAATAACTACTTACACAACTACAAACAGTAAAGAATGGTATGCCTTCACAACAATTTTTATTCGATATCAATCCGCGTATTTGCGTTCAATATTTCACTATTAAGATGCACTGAGGAAAACACATCACTTTAAGAAATGTTCATTAGCCGACACCAAGTGTCAGAAACTTCGGAAGAAACAGCCAGGAGGGATGAACTCCAACATGTGTTCTAGGTTGGTAACAACCGGGACAATATGTTCGGTCCTCTGGGCTATTCGAAAGCGCACACCCACCAATAAGTCAGGTCCTTTACAATCGACAGTCAGATCAAGACTCCCCTCTAATTAACCGCTCAAAAAAGCAGCCTCTTCCCCCTCTTCAATAATATTGCACCATATTTCGCACGAGAAAAATGTTATCGCGGAAGCCTGTTACCAACTCGCGCTATTAAGCTTTAAGGTCATGTGTCCTGAACGTTTACTTGAGCACAAATTGTAGTCCAGAGAGATATCACATTAAAGATAACGATGATTATTAATTACCTTCAACGGACTGAAGTACTGTATCTTGACAGAAATACAAATGATATCAGCGGTGCATGATTCAAACAAACAACTCGAAGGGTGATCTCATCCTTCAATTTAAATTTGAACTTTTCTTATCAACAGGTACGTTTTATTTTTAAAACCTTTTTATAAAAATTTACAGGAAATGATTTATGCTTAACTTTTGAATTTCCTATTTCCAATTGATTAATTCATGAAAAATTTAAATGCCAATTTCAGAAATCCATTCTAAATTTCAATACTAAAATTTTAATTTGAAATCCACCATAAAGTTTAAGGAAATCAATCGACACAATGCGTCAATCTTACTTTTAACTTTATGGAAATACACAAAACAACAAACGAAACGAAAAAAAAACGTAATATATATATATATATATATATATATATATATATATATATATATATATATATATATGCAAAAGTGATTATACTACTCCGAAGTGTATGTGTGTAGGTTGACTTCACCTCCGATTTTACTAGTTCACCTCCGAAATCGGAGGCAGTGGCGTTTTCTCTCGTTTTTAACAGTAAATCAATACTTGTAGTGCCCGCTGTGTTTTGGCAAGTTTTTATGTGGAGGTAAAATATACCTATTTTTATATACAATTACGCTTACAAATGTAACTCTTTTTATGCAGAGGGCGCTTCTCTAATACTCGTAGTATGTAGTTTTCGTACATAGGTTGTGTCTACCTCCTCATATGGAACGTACTAGTTCACCTTATAAAATTGGCAACATAGTTGGAGGTGTAAGAGACAATATCAAAATCGCCATAATTGATTCTCCATTCGTTATTTGCAATTTAGTTTATTCTTAATGGGGTAAACTCTGGTGAAGTTCAAGTACCTACGTTGCATCACAACGAATCTATCAATATTAGGTTTCTTTCGTGAGTTGTCCAAAAATGCGTTTTTAATTTATTGTACAGGGTGGTTTTTTTCGTTAATATTATAGGGTACAGGCTAAACGGTAAGAGATACAAAAAAACTAAGATACGTGTCCCGTTTTCTTTTTTTAGTGTTTAGTTTAATGGCGCAATCGGATCTACGCTAACTAAATTGGTTTCGAAGATACAGAGTGATTCTCACAATCTGCCGGTTTTTATTATCTCTTATGACTGGTTATTTATGGAGATAAAAAAAAGCTTTGGATACGGAAGTTTTATGACTTTTTACGTTGAATCCAGTGGCGTTCTTTAAAAAAATATAGATGTTTTATTTTTTGAGATATTATCCAAAGTAGCATTTTCTTAAATGGGACACCCTGAATCTGATAATCTCAAAAAATTACATTTTTTCTTGAGATTGCAATAATTTATAACACTTAATATTTTGCATTGTCGTAAATAGCTAAAATACTAAAAAAACATTTTTTTTTTAGTTGGCCATGGATTTAATCAATTCTTTATTTTATAATAGGCATAACAAAATTGCAGATAATAACAATAATAAAACATTAATAAACTAAAACAACTACAAAAAACAAGAAAAGATTTATAACAACTCAACAGTAACTATTTCAAATACTTACATATAACAATTAGCATAGATGGTTAATCACAAAAGGTGCTCAAATTGTCTTCCATTCTGCTCGATGCATTTTCGGGCTCTGCTTGTAAATGAACGAGTGGCGTTATAGATTTGAATATTAGGCACTCTTCCAATGCAATTAATAAAATTTGCTCTGAGTTCTTCTACAGTATTACTTCGGGTTTTATAGACTTCATTTTTGATAGATCCCCAAAAATAAAAGTCGAGTGGCATCAGGTCGGGGGAACGCGGAGGCCATCTGTTTGGTCCATATGTACCAAGCCAATTTTCGCCAAAGTGACATTTAGTAAGTCCCTTACCATGTGGCTTTTACGTGCTGGAGCACCGTCTTGTTGTAAATAAACATTATTTCTTGCAGCTAATGGCATGTTATGCAACTCCATTATTACACATTCTTCCAAAATTTGGATGTATCCTTGAGCATTCAAATTTTTATTAAAAATTCTGTAGTTAAGGACTCTGTTTTGATATAGCGCCACCCATACATGGAACCCAAACCGTCCTTGTTGTATCCTGGCGACCGTCTGATCAGGATTTATGTTTGACCAATATCGACTATTATGTCGATTAAAAATTCCTTCGCTAGATATAAAAGACTTGTCGGTCCATCTTATACATTGAAAAAAATTGGGATTCCGATTAATCTGCTGTGAATACCAATGACAAAATGTTAAACGCCGCTCTTCATCTCCAGGATGCAAGTTATGAACCTTTCTTATTTTATATGGTTTATACTTATGCTTTCTTAACGTTTTTAAAACTTTAGATTTACTTGTGTCAATATCTTTCTCAATATTACGGCTAGATATCGTCGGATCAACAGCAATACAAGCTAATGTATTTGTTTCATCTCTTACTCTATTTGCCTTATTGTAAATCTTACTTCTTGGTTTTCCAAATGATCCATACTCACTTAAATTGTGATATAATCTTTCAAACATTTGTTGTTGTGGCTGTCGTCGTTCCGGATAACGCTCAAAATATAAGTCTACAACTGCGTCTTCATTTTTATTACTCTCAATGTAGCACTCAAGCATATTTAATTTTGCATAATTTTGAAAATTATTCGTTTTAATCACCTTTTTTAAAAAATATAATCGGAAACGAAATAAGAATACCAATACATAATTGTTACTAAATTTTATGACATGTAAACAAACAAAAACAATTGCTTAAAACATTCAATTAATGGCCAACTAGAAAAAAAAGTTTTTTTAGTATTTTAGCTATTTAGTACAATGCAAAATATTAAGTGTTATATATTGTTGCAATCTCAAGAAAAAATGCAATTTTTTGAGATTATCAGATACAGGGTGTCCCATTTAAGAAAATGCTACTTTTGATAATATCTAAAAAAATGAAACATCTATATTTTTTTTAAGAACGCCACTGGATTCAACGTAAAAAGTCATAAAACTTTCGTATCCAAAGCTTTTTTTATCTCCATAAATAACCGAGTCATAAGAGATAATAAAAACCGGCAGATTTTGAGAATCACTCTGTATCTTCGAAACCAATTTAGTTAGCGTAGATCCGACTACGCCATTAAACTAAACACTAAAAAAGAGAACGGGACACGTATCTTAGTTTTTTTGTATCTCTTACCGTTTAACCTATCCCCTATAATATTAACGAAAAAAAACCACCCTGACATAGTTTTTTTGTATACCTGAAGAAAAACTATTTAATTAATACAAAGCACTATGTGTCACTCCAACAGTTTAATCTTGAGCAACCGGAATTATTTCGAGAATCCATTTATTCTGCCATTACTTTGTATTGATTTGATAATTTGTCGAATCAATTCTACTTTTGGCACCTTGACGTTTTTTATAAATGTTTCTAGAAATTTATTTTCACGTCCAATATTTTCCTTGAAGTATGCAAAAGAATTGTAAATACAATACGCAAGAAAAGTGGGTACACACTCTTGCTTATAAATTGCATTTTCTTGTAGAATAATCTGCTATTAGCACATTATTTTTAATTTTTTAATTTCTAATCTTAAGGCTTTAAATAATATCAAAGTGATTATAACATCACATAATGTAAAATAACTTAATAAAGAAATATTGATAATCATTTTGCAAGTATCTGAGTTGTTGCTGCTTAAATAATTCTATGCTCATATGATGAGGTAAAGTAACGGTAAGTTTTTCTTTATTTAAAGTTTTTTATTAATTTTTTTTTATTTTGGACGTTTAGTTTCTAGAATCGTCTATTTACAAATGTTAATATTAACAAAAGTCATTTTTCAAAGTTAATATAGCTATAGTAATTAATTTAAAGAGTAAACAACGTTAGTAGTTTTATTTAACTTCTTTCTCTATCTTTTTGTTGTTTTCATTGTTGCAATAGCCGGTAGAAGTAGATAGATATAATATTAGAAACATTTGTATTTTTCTAATTAAAGTATGTCATTTTCCTATTAACTCAACAATATATTATTTCCATGTTATACCTTAATTTTTGTCCATTTTTACTAAATTTCTAAATATTAATATTTTGTTTCAGAGTCGACAACCAGGGTTTTCATTGCGTTACTGTACTACTTACGAAACTAAATTTAAGTTTTATTGTGATCATTGAAGCTTTAATTAAAAATAATTTTTATGATAAGAAAGAAAATTACATTTGTTTTTTCACAAGTAGAAGGTTTTTAGATATTTTATTTTATTAATCTAAAATAAATACCATAATTTTATCATATGTTTATTTTTTAAACCAAAAAAAAATTTTTTTAATCTAATACAATAATAAGATGGTGTAAGTACTCAATACAACTCAACATGAATATTAAAGAATCACTAATTTTTTTTTTGTTCATTCTATGTGCGTTATATATAAAAGTTTTTACCCTTATCCAATCCAAATTACCCAACACATTTTCATGATATTGAATTAGTTTTTCGCATTCTAATCTTTTTGGTACTCTTTTTTCGTTAATACAATCCTTAAAATAAGAAGAAACGAGTTTCTTTTGTTTTGACGTCCACCTAACTCTAATGTAATAAAGTGGTGTAAATGGTATAATAAATTTAATAATATAATAATGAAATAAAGAAATAAATTCTAAAATTGTTCTCCAAAACACAAATCGTCAAACTGACTGGAGATACTAACCATTCATCACAAATAGTGCCTTTGATTCAGTCGGTAAATTCAATTGGGCCGGTTCAATAATTTTGATTTGCTTAATTACCACTAAATCTGCTATGTTATTTTCACTTAACATAAATAATAAAAATGCAATGTAATACTAATAAAATGATCTCAGGCGCCAAGTTGTTTTTTTAATAATGTCGGAACAACTAAACCGAGTTTGTTAACAATAAAAATTTTATCAAAATGTAAAACAATAAAAAAATAATAACTTTGTTTATTAGCAGTTAAAATTTAAGGTTATATAAATTATCTTAAAACTGGTTATAGCCTTAAATTACTAATAATCATTAAAAATAAATACCTGTTTCTAAATATATACAAAATCTTCTTGAGGATCCCTGGTATTATAAAAAAATGGTGCAGAATATAAACCAAGATGACGTAATCCTTGTGTAATGTTGCGAAATTTATTGCAATAACAATGCTTTTATGTTATCAGCCACACCCAACACTGGAATTATCCTTTAAAAATTTCTTCTTTAAATGGAATAATGCGTTTAATGCATTCTTTGAAATTTTCCAATAAAATTTGCAATCATAAAATGCAAGCGTGCGCAACAGTAAAATTAGATGCGTACTTAAAATGTAATTAAAGTGTAAATCGAAGTAAAATAAAAAATGCAGTAAAAAAAAGTGCCTGAAAAGAGCAAATGTTTCAATTTTTAGTATAACGAGTTAACCATAAAATTAATGGCACTTTCACATAAATTTTAGGGGAAATCCAAAAAAAACTTTCTGCTTCTCTTAACTTTCATCAGGAAGTGACAAAAATGGATGCTTTGAAAGTTAGATCATCTAGTTGTGCGCCAAAGGATTTGCACAAGGAATTACGTCACGATGACGTATTGCGTAAACCTATTTGAGCAGGAGAAAATTTAAAGTGGGAATATATACCTTTACGAAAATATGCACTATGAAGATATGCAAATTTAGTTGCCTACCTCATACCTATATTTCAATAATTAAAAACTTTTTTTTTTATTTACAACTAAATGAATGAAAGACATTAAATTAAGGTATATTTTAATACAACTCAGAAAAGGGTTGTTACACTAATTCTGATCTTTTTAGCACCTCGGTTACTTTCAGAGTCACTACCAGAATTGAAACTTCTATCGTTTTTGTGTAATGTTGGGTTTATATTAATATTAGGTTTGCTAGAATTTTGTGTTTTTTCAGGTTCATCATCAGGTTCTGCTACCAAAACATTTGGATTTATATCAATATCAACTAATCTCTTGTTGCGATATTCAATACCTTGACCATTATCAAATAAAGTCAGCAATTTTAGCAACTTTAGCGGTGTGATACGCATACTAGAAAAATTAAAAAATAAAATGGTGAAGGTAAAAAATTTGTTTTTAATTCGAACCCAAATTAATACACTTACTATAAAATTCTTGGTGGGTCCGTACTGTATGTCCCATAGATCTGGAAAATTGCGAGTATTCAGTTTTGTCTAAGTTAATTACTTGCATAGCTGTAGCAATTTTCTTTCTCAACCGGTTCGATGTCATTGCCAAGTTATTTTGAATCTTACTGATTTTTGCAATTTTTTTTAAAACAATATCTCCTCTAACCCAGTGGTTGGTCGTACCAGGATAATAATAATAATAATAATAATATATTTGCGTATTACTGTGCAGAGTAATCAATTTAGAGTAGATAAATCATTACAGGAATTCTTTAATTGAGTAGTACGCTTTGATAGTTAAAAATCTTTTAATTTATTTTTAAGCTTGATCTAGTTAGCGTTTTGATTTGAATGGGAAGACAATTAAAGAGATTTCGAGAAATGTATACAGGACCCTTCTGCGTTTTGGATAACCTACAGTAGTTGGTTCTGATGTTATTTCGATCGTGTATAATGGTCATGTATACCAGATTGCGATTTAAATAAGTGTAAGTTGTCTTTTGCATATAATATACTTTCCAATATAAACAGGGATGGCACTGTAAGAATTTGCAAGTCAACAAAAGACATCTTACAATCATCCTGATATCGCTGTGCATTTATAATTCTTACTGACGTCTCTGCAGTCCAAATACTATGCTTGCTGAGGAACAATTTCCCACACATTATGCCATAACTTACTACAGAGTGTATCAGAGAGTAGTAAGCGTTTATTAAAACATTTTTGGAAACATTTTCCAAAACGTCTTAGAACGAAAATATTTTACTAATTTTTCTACTTATCATTTCTGTATAAACATTAAAGTTTAAGTGTGGATCAATCTGTATACCTAAAAATTTTACTGATTGAGTGTTGACATGAATGCGAACGAGGAAAGCAATAAGTTTTTATTTTGTTTCATTTAATTTTAATTCGTTTGGTATGAACCACTGTGACGCTAAGGTTTGTACTTTATTTTGTTTTAAAATAAGTTCATCTAACGATTGTTCATTGACAGAAAGGATTGTATCATCAGCGTAGAAAATGTAATCAGCATAAATGTTTACAAAGTCTGGAAAACCGTTGAAATAAATCAGAAACAATAGAGGACCAAGAATGGATCCTTGGGAACACCACGAGTTATAGAAAGTCTGTTTGACAGAATTCCATTGAAAGGAACGTGCTGAAATCTGTCTGATATATATGACGAGATTAGTGTAACGCTGCTTTCGCTAAAATTATATATACTTCTCAATTTTGCAGCAAGATATTGTGCGATACACATTCGAATGCTTTGGTTAAGTCCAGGAACATAGCGATTGTGTATGCACCGTTTTCAAAACAGTCTAATGTGGTATTTACAAATTTTATTAATGCATCCGAGGTACATTTACGTTTTCAAAAACCATATTGGTCAGAATAAAAAATCTGGTTATCTTCAAAATATTTGTAAATCTGCACTCATCGCCTTTTCAAATACCTTAGAAAACGTCGGTAATATAAATATAGGTCTATAATCGGCAATTTCGTTTATATCCCTTGACTTAAATAAGGGCACAATGGAAGCAACCTTTAGTAATTTTGGAAAACAGCCAGATCTAAATGTGTCATTTATTAACTTTGTTAAAGGTGCAACATAAAGGCTAATATTTTGTTTAACAAGATAAGTGGAAATGCCGTAGATGTCTTTAGCTTTACTATTTTTGAGACTCATTAATATATCTCTTGTTTCACCCTGAGATATTTCTTGAAAGTTTGAATTCACGCTTACCTTGCACAAATCTAAAGCGCAGAATTGGGTTTTTGGTAAATCCTTAACTATTTTAGTTGCCATATTTACAAAAAAAGAATTAAAATGGTCCGAGCTTATATCAACCGATGGAGAAGTACTCCTTGAATTCCTGTGTGAATTTATTAGTTGCCACATAGCTTTCGTCTTATTTACTGCTTGTGAAATAACTCTGTCATTTGAAATAATTTTAGCAAATCTGATGGCTTTCTTATATTTAATACGAAATGTATTACGCAATAGTTTTCAGTTTTGTGTGTGTCATACAAATTATTTATGAAGTGTAGTTTCTCTCTAAGAGCTCGAATTTCTTTACCAAAGCACTTTATTCCATGGTCACATTGACGGGTTACTAACTTACGTTCAGGGAAAGCCATTAGAAATGCACTAGTGAATTGTTTGTGAAATATTTCAAACTTTTCATTAGGATAGATAGGGATTTTCTGCAGGTACTATGAAATGTTTGTTTCTAACTTCCAATAGTAAATCAATATATGCTTGCAAATTTACAGGGAACAAAATTATTATTGGCCTACTACCCTTTCCACCACTAACAACGCGTTTGTAATTTCCGGTAAGAGATTTTTCAGATTCATAAATTCTGTTTGGTTGTTATTCGCAAGTATGATTCAGTAGATAAATATTGAACATCCCCTACTCTTCGACGATGAAATAATATTGTAAACGCTAATGAAGCATCAACGAGCTCTTTATATGCATTTAAATCCTTATTTTTATTTTTCATCTTTGCTGCACTCTTTTCGGCAGATTTTAATATGCAATTTTTAAATTCTATAATGTCTTTTGTTAAAGGCAGCATAACTGGCTTATTCTACTTCTTTTCCGCTAAATCTTTTAGAGCTAGAGAGGATATTTCATTATTCCATTGAGTTTGCACTAAAAACCGAATTTTTTTTACTTCTTTTAATCTTTCTTCAAAATTATCGCACTTAAATTGAGGCGAATTCTTCAGAAGCAAGTGTTAGTAACTCACTCACCTGCTGCATTGTAGTCCGTAAATGCATAGCTAAGCTTGGAAATCTAAAGTTTTTTGCTTCTTCGTTATAACCACTAATTGTTCTAGCGCTTGCAATAATATTATCAAAAAGAGTAGATTTGATTACATTAAAAAAAGATAGATTGGGGTTTTCGAAACGACGACGTATTTCTAGTAATAATCTAGCACATTCTCTCATTTTATTTGAGCAAGTGAAATTTGTGCACGTTTATGTTTTTTTAAATAAAATGCGCCAAAATGACGAATTACGGGATCTTTTCTGACTAGAAAACCAATGCTATCTAATGCCATTCTACTAAACACCTCCTTTTTTATCCTCAACGTAGCACTAGTGTGTGCATGTTCACTAGCACAAGCTACTAATCAGTGTTGGGTAAGATCCATTTATTTAGGATCTAGATACAGATCCAAACACATTTTTAAAAACTGATCTAAATAAAGATCCAAGATCCGTACGTAAAATGGATCTAGATAAAGATCAAAGATCCTTGAAATGGGATCTATATCTTTTATAAAGATCCGACATTCCTAAAATTGATTCGAGATTTTTCTAATTATTAATATTATCTTTAATTGCTAGTATTGCTACTGATGAGTAGTACTCCCATTCCCATGATCATTTTTCATGTAATACAAATATTAGTCCGTAAGGTTAAATTATTAAGAAAAATAATATACAAATATAATTTTATAGGTTTTTATTGAAAACTGACATTAATTATTTAACGCACTACAAATTACAAAATTAGTATTAGGTACACATTTACACTTGCAAGTTGCAATGTTAATTGTTAATTTAACTTAACACATAGTTGTTATACAATTATAAGGATAAGGACATTTATCTAAATTATTATAAGTATACATTACATAATTACATTTTATTATCTAATTTTATTTTATTTTGTTTTAAAATTAATAGCATCTCAAATATATCATCACCTAATCTATTCCTACGAGGAGTTAAAATTAGTCCACCCATACTAAATATCCTTTCAACGGGGCAGATGAAGGAAGTATAGAATTATATTTTAAAAGATTTCTTTTATAGCAGGGTACATATTTAATTGCTCATAGTTAGTGCTTGTGTCTTTAAAATAATTTGTGCATTCTGAATCAAATGTTGTTTGCGATTGAGTATTTATTTTTAAAAATCAAAGAATTCGTCCGTGGCAGAGGATTTTTTCAGTAAGTGTGAACTGAATTTCTGATTCTGAATTATTAAGATTTTCTTGAAATCCGGAATTGTTAAGTTCACACAATGATTGCGTTTGACAGAATGCTGTTTCATTTTTAAAGGGGTAATTTTTAACCACCATAATTTAAATTTTGGGTTAGAAATTGTGGATAACAGGTATGGTCGACTACTAGAATTTTAATATCCATTATATTAGAGAAACGTCTTGTAAAGCCGTTCAATAAACATTCTCTTCATTTAGAACAAAATGTCAGTTTTGTCATTGCTTCTAAGCTAGCTTTAATTTTGAAAAGTGTTGGCAAAACAGTACCTAACTGACAAGTTTTTCATCTTGTAAAATATCTATTGTAACGGCTATAGGTTTTGTAACAGAAATATATTCGTTTAAAAACACAAAATCTGGCAGTTGGAACACGTCTAATTTTAATAACTTACAAACATCACTTAATTTTGCTTCAATATTGATTAGTTTAACACATGCGTCATACATGGAATTCCAACGAGTAGGACAAGGAACTTTCAATTTGACACCGCAAACATTTTCTAACTGATCCGACGCCTTAGTTGACCTACTCACTAAATTCCATAAAGAATAAGCTTTCCCAAAAACAGTAAGTATCGTACATTTTTTATACCTTATGTTTTCAAATGCTTTAGCTGCATCTATCGTAATTACAAGGCTGAGTGTATGCGAACAACACTTAAAATGTTAGGGCAAAAGCACGTAAGTACTGTCAGTATCAAAATTCAACATCTACATCATTTTGATTTTGCAACTCTATTAATTCGCTATCGCTGCTCTTATTACATATAGAAGCAGTAAATACGTTAAAAGCTTTATTAAAGTTGCTTGCGTTATCTGCTACCGTTCCTGAAATTTTACCGAGATTTGATTTGTATTCGTTATGAATTTCACTTAATAATTCCGTAATTCTGTCAAATGTATGTGCAAATTTAAATCGCCTACAGCTTAATGCAAAAGATTTACGTTGGAAGCTATTACTATCGATAAAGTGTGCAGTCATACCAAGATAACTTTTGTTATTGGTGCTCCAAACATCTGCAGTTGTACAGACGTATTTGGTTTTATTTAATTCTTCTATTACAGCACCAATAACTGCTGATTTCTCTTCTTCTAATTTACTCTTAAGCGTTTTTCGGTCACAAGGTTTTTGCCAGAAAGTCCTTCTACTAATCTAATAAATGCGGGTTTTTCGACTGTACAAATAGGCCTCATCTCTTTAATTATGTAATCTAAGACGAGTTTGTTAACCGAGTTCTTTGTGGTAGAACTGGTAGATCGTTGAAAAATGTTAGTCTTGTTGAAATTCTTCATTGATAAAATTTCGGTTTTACTTTTTTTTGTTGTCTTTTCTGCATCGAATTTGCTAAATGTTACTGGATGCTTTCTCTAGAAAAAAAGGAGAAAGTGTATGTTAATTTATAAAATTCAGATTGAAGTCACTTCAAGTTTCAGTCAAAATTTAGATAACACCAATTTTGAAAGCGACTGAATCCCATCTTTTATGAATACAGGTATCATAAACATTTAAAAAAGTTTTTTGATGCATTAGGGACTTTAAGAAATAAATCTCAACCTTTTGTAAACGTTCTTTTACACACGAGAAACTAAGTATTTTGCAACAAAAAATACTTTACGTAATTCATATAGAATTTAATAAGAAAAATTAAGTCTACAAATCACGTTTTGATATATCAGATGATGTATTTCGTAAGAATCCAATAAATGATACTAAAATTCTGCCAAAAACTATATTAATACATACCTTCATATGCCGAATAAAATTTCCTGTTGAAGTCACATGACCTTGTATTTGTGCGGGACAATTTAGACACTGGGTCACTATCTTGTTGTCACATTTTGATAAAATTTTATAAAATTTACCGCTTAAGATTGGCGGAACTTCCATTAATTCAGCTTCGTCACTCATTGTTGATCTAACTAACAATTAACAAATGTGCTTTACTTAAAGTGGTATTCTTAAGAACTGAAGACAAGATTGTTGTTTTCTATACCTCCTTTTGTTCGATTAAATTAGCAACAGGGAATTCCAGTTCCACTTAACTTACGTACCTACTTTAATGGATGGATGACCCCATTGTCATTACTCATTAAGTCATTAGATTAGCACTTAGCTGTCATTACCTGCCTTTGTAGCTTTGGGAAACAAAAACAACCGACGGAAATATTAACAAAGGAAATGAATAGTTCTATTATTGGTTATTTCGGAATTTAACATGCCTCAGGCAGTATGTAATTGTGTAAATGTGTATGTATCTCTGTGGGGTACGGATGTAACGGTCGTAACGGAGCATAATGTATTTTTAAATATAAAGCTCTGTTACCTCAAGCCAGTTAAAAATTTCACAAAATACCCTTAAAATACATTTTAAAATATTCTAATGGATCTTTGGATTCAAGTACTAAAGATCTGTTAAAATGTGATCTAGATCCAGATACTAGATCCTAGCAGAGCAAAGTATCTAGATTCAGATCATAGATCCGTTTAGTGGATCTAGATCCTGGATCTAGATCACTTTGATCTAGATCCTACCCAACACTGCTACTAATGTTTGAGATGCGGCCCGATGGAGCACATTTCTGCCAGTTTCATTTATTCGTTTCGTAATGAATTTTTTGTAATGTCTTCTTAAATATTTCACCGCAACTATACGTTTGCAGTGACCATACGGCAATCTGTCTTCGTTTAATTCTTCATTTTCTACATATTTTTCAAAATCAGTTTCATAACGTAATAAAACTAAAATATTTCTCCTTATTTTTTACCGTGTTTAGTATTTTTCGGAAAACTTAAATAGTCTTGAACTTCTTTTCGTCTTGATGGTGCCTAATCAAATGTCTTTCGAAATTTGTTACATTGATTTTGCAAAATTTACATTTACATTTGTTTATTTAATTTTTCTTTCACCTAAAAAACTAAAAAGTAAATAAATTAATGCTTTACAATGTTATGCACAGAAAAAAAGACGAATTTGGGCTTACAACATAAAATTAGTATGTTAAAATTACTATACCGGATTCCACGAGATCACTTTCCGGCTGCCATTTTTTATTTATCTATCGATTTAAATGAAACTTGGCAGGGTTGTTACTCTAACCAAACGTCATTTTAGGAATTTTGACAAGCATTTCCGACTTCCGGTTTCACCGGAAATGACCTTACCTTTTGATTTTTAAATGACACCCCTGTATATTTTAGTTTTTCGGATCCTGGAGGTCATTTTAATTGCGTATATTAATATTTAAATCGATTTTTTTCCAAATATAATTTTAAAATTGAATTTTATTTTCTCATAATATAAAATATAAATATAAAAATATAAGATATAAAATAAACAACAACCTTTATTATTACCTGTCAAACTTTTAAATTTACCATAGTGTTTCCATGGCAACCTAGCCACCTATTGTTTTCATGGCAACTCTGATGTGCTGTGACATAGGAAGTGTATTTTATTAATGAGTAAGACGTAAATATAAAAATAAAAATGTTTTAAATCGAAAATGGGTAAAATGACAAAAGTGTGATACGTCATTAAATTCGTTTTAAAATACTGCATTTAGTAGTTTTATGAAAGTGGTATGCTTCCATTTAATTTTTTGAGCTACGGCAAAAATAAAGTTTATAACGTTCTAGTAAAAAGTTAACAAAGGTAAAAGTGAGTTTGCATTTTCTGAAAGTGAGTTAAGTATGTAGAATGGCAATGGCATGGATGAGAAAATAAAATTCAATTTTAAAATTACATTTGGAAAAAATCGATTTAAATATTGCGCAATCGGCCGTAAAATGACCTCCAGAATCCGAAAACTAAAAATATACAGGGGTGTCATTTAAAAATCAAAAGTTAAGGTCATTTCCGGTGAAACCGGAAGTCGGAGATGCTTGCCAAAAATTCCTAAAAGGACGTTTGGTTAGAGTAACAACCCTGCCAAGTTTCATTTAAATCGTTAGATAAATAAAAAATGGCAGCCGGAAAGTGATCTCGTGGGCATCCGGTATAAGAACAAGTAAAATGTCTTTCCTTCGCGTAATAGTATTTACTTCAACAACAGTTTACGAACCGAGTGCAAAACTCGTTTATTTTTCCAAAATGCCAAGAATATTCTAAGAAAGATACACTTTCGGTGAGGTTCTCTTTATTTACAATCATAAATAAGGCAGTTAATTTTATTTATGTTATAAAGGTAAGGAAATTAAAGGTAATGTAACGACCGTTTGAATACTCATGGTTTCTTGCCAACGAGAAAAAATGACAGGATCTGCATGTTAACTTCAGTGGTTTTGTACATTATTGTTGGGTTAAGTTAATAAAATTCGTATTAAAATTACATTCATGACAACCATCCATTAAGGTTATTTGTTACACTATGTTGTCAATAAAATCAATACCTTGTATAACAGGAATATTTATACTACCTAGTAAATGTTGTTAATGTTGAAAAAATGTGCCCTTACATATTGATGGAGTCCAATATCCATGCGTGTTTGAGAAATTGGTGCATTTTCTTCAGTTTTGTCTGTTGAAGCAAGAGTTTCATCATGAGCTTCTGGTGCATCATTTTCCGTTGGTATTTTTACCAACAAAGGACCTATAAGTTAAATGATTGGAGATATTTTTGCTGATTTATTATTTATAGAACAATCCTATAAAAATATCATTAATGTAATAAAATTAAATCGTATTTTAATTATAACCGTTATTGGTTGCCTTTGATTATCATCTGAAAGTAAATTTTCAGAATTTTTAAATTCAGTCGCTAATTCCTGGAATACACAGAGAAAATTGAAAAACTAATAATATTTTATTATGAAATTACCGAATTAAGAGTACCATTTTCAATTGTAAAAGGAGAATAGTTTTCAATACGCAACCAATCCTACAAAAATCTGTAACTAGAAAATAAGTTGCGTAACAAACGGTCTAATTATTAAGAGTTACAACCATATCTTTTACGTAACTACAAATCTATCATTACGTTTTACAGGTGCACGATGTGAATGTAAGCTGATAATATAGTTTTCTTTTGGGAGAATGCGCATCAAATGCAAGGAAAACACACACAGAGACGCACTCGCACACGCACATGCACACGCGCACGTAGGCATAATGGCCGATCTCGGCGAAACTTTAACAAATGTAAAGTAAAGCAATAAGTCGATTTAGCGATAGTAAAAATATATCGATTGCATAAACATCTATAGTTACGTAAGTATGTGTAAGATGGAAGGTAAAAAAGGAAAAATGTGGATGTTTTGGCTTCTCCGTAAAGGAGCCTCCCGATGGGTAGTAGGTAGAGATCGTTTAAAATGTCATGGGTGGTGAGGTGCGCGTCGGGAAAATTCGTAAGTTGACGAAGATGTAATGTAAATTCCATATTAAAAATATCAGCTGTACACATGATGTTCCGATACTCCTTACGATAGTTGCTTTCAATTCTACGTGATGTCGTTATATGTGTATGTAAGTATGTGCCATAAATGAAAATCTTGACGCATTATTTAATTTATTTCAGATGAATTGATCTCATTTGCATGCACATTTGAGATCTAAAAAAACAATGCACCACACTATAGAAGCAGATGTTTCGATACTTTCCTTTAATGTTTATTGACATCGTTGCATGTGTATGCATTACCTAAATGACAATATGCATTATTCGCTGTGCTTTGGATGGATACGTACAGATTTGAGTCATTTTAAAAAATAATAGGTACATCATAACGTTGAAACCCTTATGAAATATGTAGACTGTATTGTTATGCATCATTAGTTGCTTAAAAGTTAAATGTTATATATCAATCTTTGAAAAATTGTATATATACCTACTTGCTTTATAGAATGACTTGGTGAGTCAGGTGAGTGGTTCCATACAAAAGGACTAATTCAGTGATATGTAATCTGAAACAAGGTTCTATTTTGAAATTAGAATGCATTGCAAAAGTGATATGTAGCATTAAGTTAAATAAGTTCTTTTTTTCCATTATAATGTATTTGTGATGATCTATCAAAGGGTACAGTCAAAGCTTACAGAAAAAAATTGTGTAAGTGGCTTACTTGTGCTGAATATGTTGAATGTACATAATAATACTATGCAGTCATACATGTAATTTGTTTTCACTAATATTATTTAACAAATATACCATAAGTACATCGATTTCTGATTAATCACAGATCAATTTTAAAAATTCATTTAAATGTTTTAAAGGTTCACAATCTAAATCGTCATTATCAGATGAAAATGAGAAATCAGATTCGTCACTGTCATTATTAACATTTATTACCAGTTCGGCAACATCATCCAATATCACTTCTTTTTTAAAATATTCACTTTCCACTTGTTCTACATGTTCACACACTTTCTTCCAGTTCTCAGCTGTAATTTTTTCAAATTCTTCGTTTGCCAATTGCCTAACATCTTCCATTTTAAACGTCATATTCCTCGCTACTATACTATTTTTCACAATTCCCCATATTTTTTCAATTAGATTTAATTCAGGGTGGTACGGAGGGAGACGAAGGACAGCATGACCATTTTCAGCTAGTAGCTTGTCTAGAATATGTACTTTATTTTGTAGTTTGTGCTCTTTAATTTTCTTGTATAGCTCTACTTTCTATGCAGTAGCGTCATAAATTATTCCTCTATCAGAGAGCCAAGCCTGCATGTCACCTTTTTTCCAAGCTGATGTGGGTGCAGCTTCTGTACTTACATTATGATAAGATGCATTGTCAATCACAAAAACAGAATTTTTAGGTAAATTTGGCGTGACCTTTTCTTTTACCCATTTAATATGATTTGTGTGGTTCATGTCATCATGATAATCTCCTGTTTTCTGTCCTCCCTTAAACATTAAAAAAGCATTAGGAATGAAGCTTTCTTTTTCTCCACAATGAACAATAATTAATAGTTGGCCTTTAGTAACAGGAGCTTTCAAACAACAGTTTCTTCCATCGTCCCATGTTTTCGGTACAGTATGGCTGCTGTGTAAGTAAGTTTCATCACTATACACCAAATATCTTCCATCTTCTTTATATTTCTTTAATTTTCGAAGAAACTCGATTCGTTTAGTTCTAATGTCCATTTTTTCCACTAATACTTTTCTATTATCCTCGGTCTTTTTCGAACGAAATCCTAGCTTTCTTAAACACCCTCCAAAATGTGGTTTTCTTTCCATAGAATTAATCACCACCACTTGTCACTTCCTGTAAAACCTTATTTATGGTCGTAGTACATTTTTGGGTATTGGTAAATGAGTAGATGATTTTTCTTATTATCTCTTCATCTCATGCATCTAACGTTGGCTTGGGGCTTGGTTTATTGATAGTTTTTCGTGGTGAAGAGAATTTACTGTTGCCAGGGTGACTTAGTCCAGGTGTACTGTTTCCTTCTTTAATAATTCTTCTCACAGTGTTTAGACCCACACCTGCAGCTTCAGCAACACGTTCTTGTAATTGAAATAATTGCATTGTCATCGTTCATTCTTTTTCTTTTTTCATAAATTGGTAAACATTTCGATTATTCATTTTCAACCTGACAACAAAATTTATACATTATTGCCTACATCAAACCACTCATGTCAATACAAACAAAAAGATCATTAAACGCTCATCATAAACAGTTTTTAGTCTTTAAACTGTAAATTATTCTCCTAATCAAATTCAAGCAAAATTTTTTTAAACATTATTTTTAGTATGGAAAAGCACTTACAAATCTTGCATATTTGGCCAGAAAATACAATGTGTTGGTTTATTACACCAAAAATCCACCTTGGAAATCTGTAATTTGAATTAAAAATACCTCGTTAGTAATTGATAACTTTTAATGCAATTTGTACCCACCTAATAACTATTTTACCTTGAAGGAGTCTTAAAAATGAGACAATCCACACACATACAATATATCAAATAAAAGTAGCAAAAGCGTAGGAAGTTGTAGAATAGATATGAACAGGTAAAACACAAAATGACAAATGCCAACATTTTCACGTTAGTTGATATATTTGTATTCGGTGTGAAATTGGTTTCTGCGCAATCACCCATGAGGTTTGGGATGGTCTCTACTAATACCTACTCCGGTAAAAAAGTGAGGCGAGTAGGTTTTATACTAAATGCGGAGACAGATACACCGAACGTTTGGAAAACCATCCCATTATCATAAGTGACTTTCATTTTTCTGTTTAATACTATTGACGTTTTTGTAGATACGTTTTCCTAAAACTACAAACCTACCATAAAAATATATACATGCATGCACACCCCGTCCCCTTACATTCATAGTTTTAAAAGTGCTGCAAATGTGTATATCCGTTGAAAACTCGACGTCGCTTCAATTTTGACGAAAACGATACTTTTATTATGTGCTTATAATTAAGTGATATGTTAAATTTGATTGCTGACATTGACGACTAAAAATTGAAACATATACTAATGACTAAAGCACGCAGGAATATGCCCTAAAAAACCTTAATTATAGGCGCATAATATGTCATTAAAATACACAAAATATGCAAAAAATATGCTGTTTAAAAACATAATATGCATATATGCACTAACAAAAATAATTGTCCTTTTCTTCGACATGCATATTATTATTTCCCTTTCATTAATAAAATTTTTATTTTCTGTACTATAGTCTATCCGCCCAACAGAAATAGATAAGCTCCTCCCTAAAAATTACCGCCACATTTAAACGCAACTTTTTTATTCGAATTTTCGAAACCCGGAACACAAGCAGTCACTTGCAAATGTTGTAGTTGGCGTAAATGAATATGACATCTGTAATATGTCATTGTGTTTTTTTATAATTGTGTTGGTGTAAAACTGGTCGCTGCTTACATTGGTCAAAATTTAGTGGGAGGAACTTAATTATTTCTGTTGGGCAAACAGACTATAGTTACAATAAAATAGTAATTACCATAACTTTTTTATTAATAATATCAATACATCATACACCAATACATGTTAATTTCATACATACACAATCAGGATTATAGACTATTGATTAAACCTTGCCAGTTTAATGCTTAACACAACTATTCGTAAAATATCAAAATAGGATAAAATACAGGTTGCAAAAACATTTGAAATAAAATAGATAGCTTTCACAATTATTCAGTTAATGTTCTGTTGTTGAAATACGTCACAATATGTTTCTCTATATTGTATACCTTAAAACTTTGCATGCGATCAGATAATATATTTTTATAGTTGGAAAATACCTTTCCACATCACAAGATGTAATTGGTGCATTTTTAAATTTAGTTATAATATCTGGACAAAATATCATTAATTGCGTTAAGAGTTTTATAACGTTCATTTTTATTCAAAATTTCAGTAAGTTTGTTGAACACTTTATGTCCTATAATACAAGGTACACTGTTTAAATGAGTTTTCAAATTGTTTCCTAAGCTAACGATTCTGATAAAGGGGTAGATTTTTCTTCTAATTTAGAAATCACTGAAACAATTTTTTTTAAAATGGTTGAAATATATGCTAGAGCATTTTTTAGTTTTATATGGTTTAGTTTTTTTATTTCAGAGACTGCTGTAATACTTTCTTCATCTAACTCGCTTACTAGGCTCCAGAATTTTTCAAAATTTTGGTTATAAAAACAAGCAGCTTCCAGCCAAGTTCCCATCTCGTAATAATTGATTGTGGAGGTAAAGGCGTATCCGGTAAACGTTCTTTGTACAGCTGAATAGGGAGGGGTGCCTTCAAGAATATTTTCTTTCCATTCTTAATCAAACTATTAACTTCACTGTATTCGTTGCGTATAAATTCTGCTACCCTATGAATACCATGCGCAAAGCAAGTAACATGGAGTATATTCCGATAAAATATTTTTAGAGCTGTTGCTGCTTTTTTCATGTAAGTTGCTGCATCAGACACCTTTAACAGCACTTTTGCTGTCTGAACTGCTTCTGGTAGGTAGAATTTATTAATTGATTCGTTGACAAAGCTAGCAATCGTAGCATGGTTTGTTCGGTCTAGTTCTTTTACAGAAATCAAGTACGGAGTGGAAACCTCGTCAGTGCTAAGAGCTCCGATTAATAAATTTACAATATATCGACTTCTTGTATCCGTGGTTTCATCAACCATTATCCATATAAAATTATCAGCAATTTTTTTTTTGATATGTTGCAAAGTCTTGTTATAATTTATATCTATATATTTTGATCTCAAAAGAGAGGCACTAGGCAATGGTCGACTAATATATTTTTCTAGAAATAAACGGAATCGAATATTTTCAATCTTCGTCAAAGGAATATTTTGCACTTATCAAAGCTTCGCATAAATCTGAATTAAAATCAGGTGCTTCTGAATTATTTGGTGTTATTGCATATGACGTCAAGAGTGTCTGTTTATTATTAAAAAATTTAATTTTATTGTCTTTGTGTATTTGCGTTGACACATGTTGATCAATCTGATATTTCTTTTCACAGTTGATCTGAAACGATTACATAATGCCACGTGCTAATTTCACAAATTTATAACTATTTAAATACATAAATAAAAATCCCAAACGCTAGGTCTGGATAGTAAAAAGCTTGAAACATTGAATTGCAAATTACTAAAAATAAGCTAAGCTTACATTTTTACTGCAAACGGTGCACACAATTTTTTCACCACTTAATTGTAATTCAGTATGATTTTTGGTAAATAATTTAAACAATTCTTTTCTGCTTGACCCTGTTTTCGGAATTTTGGCAATTAAAAACAAGAACGTGGAACCAATCAAGTAAAACTACGAAAGGCGCAAACAAACCCGGTTACTACTGAAGACCTAACACGAATGGGCCTTTGTAATAGTATTAAGTAGAAACTGCAATTCTCTTCAATGGTGAATTGGCGATTTTTTGTATGTATTTCTATGATTCACAAACCCCTTGTGACGGCATAATTAAGCACAATGATTATTTACCTACAAAGGGGCCAGGAAATGTTAAATCTGCAATAAACTCTTTTGAATTATATGACCAGCAATAAATTTTAATATTTTGAGCGTTAAATGGAAAAATACCTCAAACGTGTTAAAGCGTGTATCTTGTTAACTGATTTTATGATTTTAACTATCCTGTTATTTAACATTTGTTGTATCTTATAGTATTTATCCTGAAGTAGTGATTTAAAGTCTTTCTCAGAAGTGCACCATTCCGGAAAAGAGTAGGTTTAACTTTAAATGGCCTGCTTTAATTCCGCAAAGGGATTAGTAAACAAACAAATTTTAATATTCGAACTGTATTAACTAAAAAATCGATCAAACGCACAATAAAGCTTATTTTATGCATATGTATGCTTTAATAAGACCTTATATGCCTGTATATGCAAACATGCACAAACGATACGAAATATGGGAAAATATGCCCTATAAAAATGGTATCATATTGAAGGATTTTTTAAAATTCGTTTAGATTAGAGAAAACTATTATTCTGCATATCATACTTTAAAACATGCAAATGCATATTTCTGCTCTACTAATGACTGTAATGCATACGGATAAAATAGTTTGTAACTACAACCCAAAAGTCCGTAGAATGTCGACACATTTTCAAATTGTTACACGTGAAAAAAAAATACAAAACAAATAAATTTTACCGTTTTAATAATGTGCTTACCTTCAGAAGCGTTCTCAACGTTTGCATCTTTTAAAGTCATTTGCATTATTTGTTATCCTCTTGAAATTCTGAAAGCACACAGCTGTAACAATTCTTTAATTTATTGCAATACTATTGGATTAACAAATGATATCTAACAAGGGCGTAGCCAGGATTTATAACAGGGGGGCAAACCATGGTCCATGGTCGTTCAAAATGTAAAATTTTAGGATAAAAAGAAAAGGCAAATGAAAACAAAACTTTGAGATTTTAATTATACTTAAATTAAACTAATAACAGATAACAAAAAAAAATATGCAGAACAGAAAAATATGTATATTTTAGATTTAATTTTTTGTTTATTAAAATTTAAAATTTATTTAATTTATTTTTGCTCTTCCAGGGGGCAGTTGCCCCTCCCTGCCCTTAGCTGGCTACGCCCATGATATCTAATTGATAACGCTGTAATAATAAAAAAATGGCTTAATATGTAAATTATTATCATTAATAACCTGAGCTGTGAAATGAAAGTAATAGATACTGAGAACGAGAACATTTTTAGAGTAATCATTTTAAGCCATTACAAAATTCATTTATATAAAATATGATGGTATTGAAATTCGATCCTTAAATGAATAATCATAATCGTCATCGCTTTTTTAGTATAATCAAAGAATTGGATAAATCAAACTGTATATTAAGCAGAAATCAAAGTTGATCATTTTTATCTTTAGAAAGGCGTAGATATATGGTTTACCCAACAATTTACTAACTACTTTAAATGATCAATTTGAGGAAGAAAAGCAAAAATGATTGTCTAGTGACTAATATGAGCTACAAAATTGATGAGTAAATAAAATTGATTTAACCTTCCGTCGCGTCGGGCGCAATATGTTGACTGCCGTATTCGGGCGCAATGTGCTTGACAGGCACATTACAAAAAAAACCTAAATAACGCACAATTAAATTATTTTAAAAAAATTGTCGAGTAAGGAATATCATATTGGAAGTGTTAAAAGAAAAAAAATACAACAATTTTTGAAAAATAGATATGTATTCGACATAAAACTAATCGAAATTGTTTTAATGAAATTTATAAGCATATGAATACTGTGAACAAAGTATAATAAAAATCAAAACCGCAAAATAAAAAAAAAGAAGATAGAAAATCGTTGGAACAATTATAGAAATAATATCTATTCACTCAGCTTCCGCGATGGGTTCTGCACCTTCTCCAGTAAAGCACACTTTGCACACCATACATGCATGGGACAAGCCAATAGAAGTCTTGCATTTTCTGCATACATGATTTGTCAACCTTCTCAAACCGGTTTCGCTGGTACAAGTTGAACATCTCATCCTTTTAGAGGGGGGGGGGGGGTGACATTTTATTTTTACTGAGAAGAAGGACGAAATCTTTTGAGTTTGTTTTGAAGATCGATTGACATTCCAACAGTTTTCATACTTCTTCTGCTTAGCTCTCCAATTGTCAGTTCATGGCCCAGTTTTTTGAGAAACAGTCTTCTACGTAGTGGTTCTAAATCATTACTAAGGTAAATTACTTGTGAGTTAATACCGGCCAGATTTAGCATCGTAAAGAATATTATCATTGGCCAACGCTTTATATTACATTAAATATAGCACACATTTTGTCAGAGGGGTTGACCCTCCTTTTGTCGAGTTGTAAAATGTGATAATTTCGGGTTTTATTTTTTCTTCGGAGCTGAGATCAATGGCGTTGTCAGTATGAAGCGTTGAGACAAGAATTACGTTCTTTTTTGGCTTTGGAATATAAGACACTAATGTCTTTCCATTACCGAAGCCAAAAACGCTAGTAAATTTTGGCCTACTTTTAGTAGCTACAAATTCAGTGGGTAGTTGCCTTTTATTCCTTCTTATAGTTCCAACATAGGACAGTTTCTTCTTTTTCAGGTTATCAACCAGATTTATATCGGTAAACCAGTTATCACCGGTAATATTGCGTCCGGTCCTACATAAGGGCTCAACCATTCTATTCACTACGTCACTTGGTTTATTACTAATAGAGAAGGGCCCTTTCGGCTGCTGTCCAGCATAAACTTCCATGTTATACGTATAAACCATTTATGCGTCAACAAGAGCAAAACATTTTAAACAGTATTTGCTTGGTTTGGAAGGTATATATTGCCTAAAAAGGCACTTTCCTCGGAAAGCTGGCAGCATTTCGTCAATTGTTAAACTTTCCCCAGGAATGTAGCTCTCTTGACATCTTTGCACAAATTTATGAAACAAGTTACGAATTGGAGCAAGCCGATCCACTTTTTTTCTTTCTTCTCTTGTGTTTCGGTCATCAAAACGAAGACAGCGCATCAAAATTTTAAATCGTTTGATATTCATCACAAGATCAAATTTTTCAATGCCATACCTTCTTTCCCCCAAAGTTCCTCGAAACTTTGTCTATTCCCTCTGTACGCTCCCGCTAAATATAATAACCCAATAAAAGCCCTAATTTCGATTATGTCCGTGTATTTAATGTCTCCCTCTCTCTGCGATAATTCCTCTTGATATTTTCGATGTATTGGTTTGTATACTCTACTATCATTCCTAACATTTCTTCGGTGAAAAGATTGTTTCAACAATCAACAGCAGTTTTAGCAGCTTTGGCATTCCCTTGAACTCCAGGTAGGTGAGTAATCAAGTTGTGAGGTTTCCTACGAACACTTTTTAGAGGTGGGTTTTTATTCCACTTCGTGATCTTATCTTTTCCCATAAAAAAACTCGCACCTAAATTATCATCATCTTCTTTATCAGTTTCACCTTCCTGCTCTGATTCGGAATCATTATCACGTTCCTATAACTCATCCTCGGAAGCAATGTCACTTTCCTCTCCAAAATCGTCGTCTAAAATCGGATCGTCATCATCATTTTGTAGTAAACGCATTATTTCTTCTACATGTTGCGGGTTATCCAAATTGAAGATTAAATAAAAAGAAGCAACGTATTAGGGCGCAATGTGCTGGATACGCCAAACTGATAAATCCAGATGTTTTTATAACATTATTGAAAACCCTTACATTATTTGCATTAAAGCAGCAGTAAGTATTCATTTTTCTAAAAATATTTCAAAAATACGTACCTTTATAAATGTAACGAGTTCGGGCGCAATGAGCTTATTTAAACAAAACTTGAATATCTCACGTAACGAAGGTCGAAAACAAACTGAATGAGTAATGTTGTATAAGTGCCGTTTCACACGAGCGGATTTTGACGGCGCGTATTTTATTCCGCGCTGAAAAATTATCGCGCGTTTCTTGAGTATCCATTATTTTTACCTGAGCTTTCACACGATCGCCGCGCGGGAAAATATCGCGCGGAGGCTTTGTGCCATCCGCTGGTTTCTCTACAAACCGCGCGGTACATGGAAGTGCATACCGACAAGTTGAGACTTGCACACGAACTGCAATACCGCGGCCGATTTGGTATCTGTCAGTCTTGTGTTAAACTTTCACTTGCACTTTTGCGATGTCTGACAGTGAATCAATCAACAGTGAAGATTGCGAACAATCACAATCAGTTGAAAACATAACATGCGACAAAAAAATATATACAGACATTTTAATAAGTGAAGTACAAATACGACCAGTTCTATGGGACACAAGTTGTGATTTGTATAAGAACAGATACAAAAAACGCGATGCCTGGAGGGAAGTGTGTAAAGTCATTTATTCAAATTACGAACAGACGTCTAGCACGGAACAATCTTTACTAGGTAAGTTATATCATTTATTATAAATTACTGTTAAATAAACACAAAAAATATAATCAAACATTAAACCTTTAAACATCAAACATTAAATCATTCTATTTTGCCATGGGACTGCACCTTCATTTACAAAAAACTCTGCAACTACATCTCTTACATTGTTGACTCTTCTTCCTGCTCGAATGTTGTTAGCATTAGGCAAGTCGTCAAGTCCATTAATCGAAAGCGTATCTTGAAATACGTACCCGTCATTCCTTCGAACGTAATTATGAAGAACACAGCAAGCTTTCACTATGTTAATGGTAAATTCTAATGATACATTTATCGGCCTATGAAAAATGCTCCATTTATTGGATAGTATTACAAAGGCACATTCCACATATCTTTGGGCACGAGATAATCGGTAATTGAATATGCGTTTTTTCGGTATCAAATTCCTTCCCGCATACGGGCGAAGAACATGTTCAGAAAGTCCAAAAGCTTCATCACCAAGAAAAAAATATGGTATTTCAGGGCCTTGTGTACCATACAATGGTCTTGCTTTTGGAATATTCAGACGATCGCTTTGTAAAAGGTCCCATAGTGTGGAATTCTGAAATATTGTAGAATCGCTGTCTTTCCCGTAAGAGCCAACATCCACATAAGTAAAGTCATAATTCGAATCAGATACTGCCAGTAGAACGATGGAAAAATAGTTCTTATAATTGTAATACAAACTTCCAGTAGATGTGGGTTTTATAATTCGAACATGCTTTCCGTCTATTGCACCGATACAATGCGGAAAATTTGCATCATTTTCCAAATCTTTAGCTGTAGCTCTTCCCAGGAGTTCACTGTCATCGGTGGCATTACTAAGTTTAATAATTCGTTCCATATTACACAACAAGCGTCTTGTACAATGCCACTAATTGTGGACGTTTCCAGTTTATAAGAATAATGAAGGTCTAGAAATGAACAGCCACTTCCCAAATATCTGTAAAAAGTAAGAAAATATATATTTTTATTGTTTTTAAGAAAGTTGGGTGTATTGATTGCTCTGAATATTAAAAATAAGAATGAATTGAAGTATTCAATAACACTTTTTAAGCAAAAAAATAAGGGGTCGGAATTCGGGCGTAATTCGGTTTGCTTATTTTCAGGCAAAGCTGTGGAAAACCGTTGGAAGAATTTAAGAGATGCTTTCGTAAAATTTGATAAATTAAAGCGTCTGCCATCCGGATCTGCTGCTAAGAAGCACAGAAAATATTTGTACGCTGACCAGCTTTGATTTTTAAGAAAAGTAACAATACCTAAGGAAACGATAGAAAACGAAACAGAACAAGAAATTGAAGATGAAAATGTTAATGAACCAGAGACATCGGCAACACAGAATGCACGAGAATTAAAGACTAATAAGAAACGCATTACTGACAGTAACATCAAACGCAAGCAGAATGCGTAAGAAGCATTTCTAAAATATCTCCAAAGCCAGAGTAAACAAGAAACAACAGATGAGCATGCTGATTTTTTCAAATCTCTTTTACCGACAGTAAGAAAATTTAACGAGGAGCAAGTTATGGAGTTCAGAGTTGAAGTTCTTAACATTACACGAAAAATAAAAAGGGGAGAAAATAATCAACAGTGTTATCCAAATGCTACTGGTTATCCTCCAGTACCTTCGTAATACTCCCACAATCAACAATTTATGCCTAAATGCAGTCTGCAAATCAACTAACTATGTCTCATCAACGATCAACTTCACAATTGCAATATACAAATCAACAATTCATGTCTCACCATCAGCAGATGAACTACAATAATGATATCCAGGCTGCTTCTCCAGCACCCTCACATGGAGATGATATCACACATTTATAAAAATTTTTTAGTTGAGATATTTGTTACATATATATTGGATAAAGTTTCATGTGTTCAAAAATGCTCAAAGCCTTTTCATGTTTGTTTATGCATATAACGACATAGATATTCAGTTTATTTTATATTTTAGTTATTTTGTTTGTTAAATAAGTACCGAATAAACGTTTTATTTGAGTAGTAATTTTTAATTGTGTATTTACTGTTCCAATGGTAGACGTGCAAAATTCAAACGACATTTAAAATAATCTAGTTATACTCGTAATAAAGTAAGTGTACTTACCGCAAAGTCACAGCTAATTGTTCCACTGGCGATATAGCTTGCCTCATATTAGTATCAGCCTTTGTCATGTTGGGACCAACAATACGGAGTAATTCATCAAAACTTTCCACTGACGGAAATAGTTAAAAAATTTCTCAGGGTACTTCCTCAAATTTTGGAAAAGTAAATGGAACGCTCCCTCAGTCAGCCTAGTACTCACAAGAGGGTGGGCCCACATACGTTTTCTTCCATTTTTTTTCTTAATTAATCGACGATACAGTAAATACGCAACACACACATTGTTAAAATTATTTCTGTTTGAAATGTTCATGATTGTGGAGCGTCTTCTTCAAAAGACAAACCACGACTGACATTTTCCGCTGAAACCGTCCCGTCCGTGTGAAAGGTGTGAAAAATTTACCGCGCGATTTTATTTCAGCGCGGAATAAAATACGCGCGGTCAAAATCCGCTCGGCTGAAACGGCATTAATGTACCTAAAAAATGGAAGCTATTGAAAGCATCATGCACCAAGGTCACCGGAAGGCGGAGTAGGGTAACAAAATGCATTCGCTGTGCCTGTCAGATCAGTTGCGCCCGACCGAAGGTTAAGCATATTCTGATTAATAATCTTTTGTCAGTCTTTTAAAATCTATTGTTTTCAAGTTTGTTAGGTACTCTTTACTATTTTTAAATAGATAACCCAAGATGGTTAAGATAAAATTGTATTCAATAAGTGTTACCTATAATTTATAATAGAAGGTGATGACATATATAATGTTAACAGTTTTTACTATAAATTTTAACTTTCAATGTCTTGTTTATATTACACATAATAATTAATTTTAATTAATTATTTTTTTAAATAAGACTTTATCAACATTTTGGAGCAATTCTTGTGATTTTCTTTCCATTAGAGCAAATATCAACAAATTGAATATGTATTACCATCCTCATCAACATTTTACATAAAACAAGTAATTTTTCCTCTTGGTGTATCTTAACCCATAAAATGTAGTACTATAGTATTTACGGATACGGGTAATTCATCAAAATTTCCAGAGGAAATATTAATAATATATAGGTACTTATATATATATGAATATATAATATTATCATAATATATAGTATCATAATAGGGTGGACCCATATACGTATCTCATATATATATATTAATTAATATATATATATATACAAATATACATATTAAATTATTAACACTGACATTATCATAAGTACAACGGTTTAATAACTATTTACCGACACGCGCTTACTGGACTTCCCCGTATATATGCAGCAAAATTCCCTTAAGCTAACTGAAACTTCTTAGTTTCTATTTGTTACTTCTAGATCTTCTCTTCTCATCCTACATTCCGTAATCCCTTATATTTCGAATTTTGCATAAATAAATTCCTGCGCTCTTCTTAAATTGTCGTACTTTGCTCTTTTATATGGATTCGTTACATCCCTTTCACTTTCATCTGCTTTTCTTTTATATTCTCGTTCAGAGTTCTTGCAGTGAATAAATATATTGCTTACGCAAACCGGTAAAGGAATCAATATTTCTATCGGAACATTATCGCATTCTTTTCTTCTTCTTCCTCGATCTCTACATCACTTTTAGATGTTTCAGTATTATTTAAACAATTTATCCGCCCCTTGTATTTTTTTTAATCTGCTTGCATGTACTGTTGATTCCTTATCCTTGTACGTCTCGTATTTTGAAGTGTGTTTCTTCCGTCTGTAATTCTGTTATGGGCTTGCCCATGATTAACATAATTGTGGTTGTCTTTCCACTTAAACACCAAATCACCGGGTTGTCATGTAACTCCTGTATTTCTATTGTGTTGGATGGTTTGTTCCTCTGCTGTCAATTGCAAGTTTATTCTTGTGTCTTTAAATGCCTTATTTACATGCTTTGTGTTTATTTCATACATCAATAAAAATGGTCCGAACCCCGTGGAATCACTCATGTTCGTGCGGTTAATATATATTTATTTCTTGATGATTAAGTCACAAACAACTATTCATGTTGCATCTCTCTAACGGATACCTTAAAGCCAAAAAGCTCTCATTTTCAGTCAAAACATCGCCGTCTGATAGTGGCATGTCTTTTCCTGTCCCAGGGGCCACTAAACGCCATATTATGGAAACTGTGTAACACCTTCTTCATACATTTTTAAAGCACTACCACCACGTCTTTGTACTGCCCGTTACTTGTTTTATATAACATGCCCTCGTAGTTTTCGAAATATTCACTGTCCTTCCCATCTGCTTCTAAATAGTCTTTAAAGTTTTCGTCGATATCCTGCTGTTGGCAAAGTGATATATTATTCTCAAGATTTTGGTTATAATTGATTGAAGTCATGTAATAACCTATAGCAAATCAGTCAATAGACAGCAGACTAACACATACCCCTAGGATGGTCCAAACGAATTATTGAGTAATCAAATTAACACTGGTTTTCTTTGAGGTTGTACAAAAAGGAAATAGTACGGATTGATGACTAATGTTCGAAATATTGGTTTTCGAAACAGCTTTACCAACTATACTGAACCACAGTTATTAGCTCCTCTTATGACAAGCTAAAAGGGAGTATAATTTAGTAATGTTTTTAGATAAAAAGCATGGAATACCTAGTCACGTGAATCTGCCCAAACGTACTAATAGAAGAGAATCAATACAGATAAAGTAATATTCATTAATAAATTAAGCTTTGAGGAATCTCATATTGAGTGATAAAGTTTATAACACTAGGAAAATTCAAAGCCCTTTTCTTTCTTTCGCGAGAATATAATGGTGCCAATCTATGTGCTATGCCTCCGTTACAATACCGCAGAGCGATTGTGACTGGGAAGCTTTAACCCAGCACAATCTAGAAAGAACCAGCAGCTATCGAAGTAATGAGAGCACCTTGTATGTGTGGTCAGCAGATTATTGTTTGTACTATATTAGTGTATACGTTGGTAAGAGTGAAGTTTTTTTAATAGTAAAAGCACGCGCCATGAATTTACTAAAATAGAACCCTGAAAATTGAAAAAGGGCGTAAAAAGAAATTGAAGCTGAACGATTATGTAATTTAATTAGCACATATATAAGAATACACATAAATCTAAACAAAAAATAAAGTGTTCAGTAATTATAAATTCGTTTATTTAATAAACATATAAAAAAGAAACCACATTTTAAGTTATTTAAACACTAAATTGTAATTAGCAGTTTTGTGAACATTATTATTTACCTAGCGCAATAATTATAAGCAAAGCTCAATGACATAGAACGTTGAGTTCAAGGGTATCTTGACCCATTTAGGTAAATTTTACTTAAACAAAACTGCCTGTATTTCAAGTTAATAGTATGCACGTGGAACAAAGCCTTTACCCTAATTATAGGTAAATACAAACAAAATATAATTTACATTAAACTTCTTTATACATAATTCTAGCTGACGCAGGACAGTTACAAGATCACCGCTACAAGTGTCACTGATGTATTTTGTCAATGTAAGTAAACAAATCAAATAAGTGAACAATAGTTAACAGTTATTATGTGCTAGTTACACACGTATATAAAACAGAAAATATGCAAATAAGCAAATGTTATGGATAGAATTGGTTCATTTAATGAACATTCTATATTGTAGATAATTGTTCAACTAATACAACTAAATAGTACAATTGTACCACTATGTTCAATATAATAGCTACACAATCTTCATTTGTGCAAACAGGCAGTAGATTGTTTGCATACAATGAGTTATCATCAATTGATTGCCTTGATGACCTGGTGCAATTAATTGAATCGTAGACTAGCATGTTTCGATGTCCACAATGAGAGATGTGAAAGTCACTGGTGTACCAGTAGTGTGTAGATAATGAAGTTTACATTCACAATAGAGGTCATTTTAGAATATAACCATAATGTTGATATCATCAATAGTACAGAAATATTACAGAAAAGTCCAGAAAGGACAAAGTATAAGTAAAAGTCCTAAAGCAATTCCAGATATGTTTGATGAGTATTTAAAAAAACTGCAATCAATTTAACATACCATGTTGAACATTATGTTGATATGAAAAACTTTATTTTCGAGATTTATAAATGGGTATATAGTAGCTTATTGGATTATATCCCAATTAACTTGGGTTGTTTAATTAAAAATTAAACAGAGAAATTATAGTGCATGTATTTTTCAATCTAATATCTTGCGGGAAAGAGGATATCTTGTATATTAAATTCTAATTTTACCACCAGATTTATAATCACAAAGTAGTAAACGACAATTTAAGTAGAGAATACATAATAAGAATGATATATAAGAGTCAATGGCGGAACATAGGGCTTTTACTTAGGACAAAATTATGTTTATTACACAAAATTTACTAAACAAATTGTTAATGTCGACTGAAATAAGCGAAGTCAAATTACTCACACCACCAGAAACAACTTTTAACCTCAAATGAAGTGCAAATCAGATTGTATTAAACAGTGCGAAACGCGCCTGTCTAACTCAAACTTCCTATTTCACAAATCCCGTTAGAGAAGTAGCCTGCGATTTCTTTAAAAACTTTGAAGTATAAAAGAATAAAAATTAAGAAAATTATTTTCTCAAAAAGAAAGCATAATAATTTTTTTGGTTACTAACAACATTGTTAAGTTATACTGGTGGGATTATTCCCACCAGTATAGCTTAGCCTTCTTAGTGTAAAGAGACTAGAACGCATGACAGACCACCGCTCGACCCCGACCGGTGTCGTCATTATTGTGACTCATCAGGAGCGGGTAGATCTGTCATGGAGTATCTCGTCTCTGAACCTATTCAAGACAGCCACAAAAAAAGACGATATATGAGGGTTAAGGGTAGCGCCATCTGTATCCCTTGAGTGGGGCCTCTTAAAATGGTATGTAATAATATACATAAAAATTAAGAAAACTATATTTCTCAAAAAGAAATCATAATAAAATTTGGTTATTAACAAAATCGTTAATATAAGTCCCCCAGCATGACTTAGCTTTCTTAGTATACAGAGACGAGAACACCATGACAGGCCACCGCCCGACCGGTTTCGGCATTATTGTGACTCATCGTGAGCGGGTAAAACTGTCATGGAATATCTCGACTCTGAACTTACATACAAAGGAAGACTATGTTATAGAGTTAAGAGTAGCGCCACCTGTACCCCTTGAGTGGGACCTCTCAAACTGGTATAATATATATATATATATATATATATATATATATATATATATATATATATATATATATATATATTTGGTTATTAACAGAATTGTTAATGTAAACCCACCGGTATGACTAAGCTTTCTTAGTGTACATAGCCAAGAACGCCATGACAGATCATCGCACGACCAGTTTCGTCATTATTGTGACACATCGAGGGGCAGATTGAAATGGTTCTATAATAAACCACAAGATGCTGTTATACGCGTTTGCTGATCACTTATTTCGAAACCGCCATTGATCGTACAACAGTTGTCAAATTTTCAAACAGATTGGGTATGAACACATGCCGTTACTATCGATACAAGTAAACAATTTGTGCATTTTCCTAATCATGAATAAAGATGAGTTTCGTGTAGTGATAAAATAATACTTTTTGTGGCTGAAATGCTAAATAAGTAAAAACGGGGTCAGATGAAATGCATGGTGGATCTTCGTTTTCGTATACAACAGTTGCAAACTGGGTTGCTGATTTTAAACGCGGTAGAACAAGGATATAGTATGCACAATGCTCTTGCAGACTTTCAAAAACAGCTACCGATGAAGAAACGATTGAAAATGTCCATGAAATCTGTGATGAAGGATCGCCAAATAAAGTTGAGAGGGATAGCGGAGAAAGTAATAATTTTATACATTGCATCTTACATCAACCTGTGGACATGAGAAAGCTTTGTGCTAGATGGGTGCCGTTTCTGCTGACATTAGGCCAAAAGCCATACTTGGACATGTGCAGTAATGAAAACGATTTTTGCGACGTTTTATAACTGTTGACGAAACTTAGAATCACCATTGCACTCCGGAAACCAGGGAGCAGTCAAAGCTATGAACAAAACGTGGAGAGTGAACTCCAAAGAAAGCAAAGACGATTCTGTCGGCTAGTGGTAAAGTAATTTGGGGATCCCGAGGAATAATCTTTATTGATTATTTGGAACACGGTAGGACAATGGCAGGTTAGTATTATGTCTCGTTATTAGACAGACTGGAAAAAGAAATCAAAGCTAAAAGCCCTCATTTGTCAAATAAAAAGGTCTTGTACCATCAGAGTAGTACCCCATCCCACAAGTCGGCAATCGCGATGGAGAAACTGTACGAACTATGATTTCAGTTAACTGAACATGCACCCCATTAGCCAGATCTCGCTTCGTCGGATTTCTTCTTGTTGCCAAATTTCAAAAAATGGTTGGCTGGAAAGAAATTTTCTTGGAACACTGAAATCATCGAAGTTGTAAATAAATATTGTGAAGGTTCTTATTTTTGTGAAGGGTTTAAAGGTCTTGAAAAGCATTGGCGCAAATGCGATTTTCCCCAAAAAGTTGTTTTTCCGTCTTGTAGAAATTTTTCGATTTATCTTCGTAAGAGAACTTAGATTTTAGCGCATTTAGAAACTTAGGAAACGTAGATTTAAAAATATTTAAAATACGTAAGTATCAACTAGGATGTTAAAGACTGCTTAAATAGAGCATACGTATAGTAATGATACAACAATTAGGCTTAGAAGTAATGGGTGCGTGCGAGTTCTTAGTTTGTATGGGTCCATGACTTTACCAAAGATTTGCCGATAAATTACGAAATTATAAATTATTTATTACTACCGTACATGTTAAATACAGTATAAAACCTCGTAATTAAATGTAATAACGCATCAATGTTTGTAGAAGCTTTTCTATTGTAACGTTTTCTTTTGTCCTTTACGTATTTGAAAGGTTTAGGAATTTTCTTCGTATTTTCTAAAACGAAAATGAGGCTTTTGTTGTTGATCAAAGTAAAATGAAGGTTTAAAAGGGAAAACTGATTTACTTTTTTGGTATCGGTGTTTAGGAAAACGGTTTTACTAATTTGAGTGGAAACATTCGTTAGTGTCGTTGTAAATAAATATAGTTTTGCATAAATAAATATTTTCGTTATTTTAAATTGGGTGAATTTAGTTAGATTACGTTGAGATAGCATCATATAAAATTTGATTATAGAACGCATGCAAATTATTACATTGTATGGTACAACTTTTGCAACAGTTAAATTTAGCCGTTAAATTTAAGGTTGATTTTCGTCGATATTCTCTTTGGTACTAGTACGGTGTTACATAGATGAGGTCTTGATAAGAGGTTGTGTTGTCGATGCAATTTCTCCCGACGATTTTCGAGTTTAAATTCGTGGATACGCGTACTCCGAAAACTTGAGTACCTTTTCTTTAATTGGCTAGTCTTTGTATTACGTGAAGTAAAGAATTCCGCGGAACAACGTAGACCAAGGTCCGTGTCGAAGGAACTATCGCAGGAGGGTTCTCATTCCCTCACAACCCAAATAAGGGATCATATGGCCAGTTTATCGTTGCCTGCAGTTGGTCTATAGGGACTTACCGAGATCCAGAAAGGGATTTAGTGTTTAAAGTTACCAAGTGGTTCCGCCCTTCTCTGGAGAAGTCTTCGCTTTTTTTTGCGGAAAAATCAAACGTACGTTACAAAGTTTCAAATGCAAACTTCATAGCTTGCCGTTAATTAAATAACCTGATATAAATTAACCAGTTTTTCCGTTAAGTTACAAATAATAAATGTTAATCAGGACTGGTACGTAATTATCTAAAAGTAATAAGTACCAAGCAAACATAGGTCGCATTAGAGTAAAGTTAATCATTAGCGTGTTAATATAACTGTCAATTTTCATTCAACCAATTGAAATTTAATCATAACGCGAGTCGAAGGAGAGGCCGTTATTAGCTGAATTTCTCCGGGTGCTGCTAGTGTCGTGTTAATATCAACCATAGATCCAAGGTCCTTCTGCAGGTCCATTCCAGATGACAGTGTAATAAAAGCGCCTCTACCTAAGGTAACATTTCTGTATTTTTTATTATTGTGGTGGGTGACTAATAAATTTGTGGTGTGTAATTTGTATTATTTTTATATGTGTTTGTATAACGGTTGAATACGCCTATTCTTTAAAAATTAACTTTTTGTTAGTTTATAGTCTACATTGTAATATAGGTGTATCCATATGAATTATTATCCAAATGCATTTGAAGGTTGTTTTTAATGTTTGTTTAATCTGTCGAATTTACATCGAAAATTATGTGACAAGTGCGTTTTAAGCACGCCATTTATTTGTTAAGAGAAAAGTAACCATTTATTCTTTTGGACACTTAAATTAGTGTTGTAGTCAATTTTAATAGAGGTCATCGTGAGCTACCGCGCTTCACCGGTAACAGATAACGTAAGTTATAAGGTTGTAATACTTCTGTTGACAATTCTATGGTTCTGTTTTATATTTATTTATTCACATTACATACATTGCCGATGATAAGTCTTACCCCCCCTTTAATCTCCGTTACTGAAGACAAACTTGAAAAGCGCTGGGACACGTTAATTTTTATTTCAAACGAGGTGTTTTTTAACAGAAAAAAAATTTTCACCTCTTTCACCCCCTCCCCTTCACAGCTACCCCCTCCATTTTTTAAATAGCAAGGGGGGTCGTGCGATACATCGTTGGAAAAGATTTTAAAAGTAGAATTCAAAAATTATCATTTTTAGTTTTTTTAAATAAAAATACAAATAAAAACAAACAAACAAATAATATTAAATTAAATCTTCAAAAATAAATGAACTGGACAAATTATTCTAATTAACAACTTAATTACTGCAGGAGGTGTTCAAAATGTTCCCCATTTACTTCCTAGCAGAAGTAGATTCTTTGTTTGGTTTCCTCCCTAACCCTTTGTAGGGTCGGCATATCAATTCTGATGCATTCTTCGAATATTTTTTGACGAAGTTCATCAAGTGTCATCAACTGGCTCGCATACACTTTGGATTTAAGGTAACCCCATAGGAAAAAATCCATAGGAGTCATATCTGGTGACCTAGGTGGCCACTAAATGAACCCACGACGCCCAATCCATCTTCTCGGATATAAATTGTTTAAAAAATTTGGAACTCGAGCAACGTAATGTGGCGTAGCTCCATCTTGTTGAAAAACAATATCTTGATTGAATTCACCTGGGTTGGTTCTAACCACATCATTAATTGCTGGGATTATTTGTGTTTCCAATAGGTTAAGGTAGCTATCCCCCGTTAAACTGCCTTCGATAAAAAAGGGCCTAAAATGTGATTCCCTAGTATACCTGCCCAAACATTTAATTTAGTTGGGTATTGTGTGTGGCACTCTCGAAACAATTTTTATTTTATATGGGTGAAATTTTTGCTTCTTTAAAGTGCTTAAAACGGTCGAGTGACTTACTTCGCATTCGCGAGCAACATTTCTGCTTGAACTGGATGGATTTACTACAAATTGGGATACAATATCTACTTGTTTTTCCTCAGAAGTCTTATTTCTACCAACCCGTTTATTGTTTTCGACAGAACCAGTTTCAAAAAATTTGTTGATGAGTAGTCTATAGTAATGTCGATCAATTGGACGATCCGGAAAACGTTCATTAAATATTCTTACCGCTTCATGAAAGTTACGGCCAGCTTCAATAAATATTAGAACGGCTTCACATTTTTTCACTAAACCACGAGGTTGTACCATTTTGTCTGTTTGGAATACAAAAATTTACAGGGTACCACGAAAACTCGCCAATTGTTAATAATTACGCTTTGCTGTTGTCAATATTGTTTAGACTCAATAGTGCTAAATGTTTGTTATTTTTGACAATACTTGTCAAAAACTAGATACGCCAACTAGATTGTTTCAAAAAAGTTTTCTAACAATGATACTTTCTTATCTACAAAGTATTTATTCGACAATAAGTAAGGATAAAAATTAAATAAGCTTTGTTAATAGATTGTCCCATATGAAAGTAAAACCAGTGTACCTGATTTGGTATTGTTGAGGATCTTAAAGAAATAGATTGTTATTAACCAGGAGACAACTGAGCTTAAAATAAAGTGTTAGGGAGGAAACCAAACAAAGAATCTACTTCTGCCAGGAAGTAAATGGAGAACATTTTGAGCACCTCCTGCAGTAATTAAGTTGTTAATTAGATTAATTCGTCCAGTTCATTCATTTTTGAAGATTTAATTTAATATTATTTGTTTGTTTATTTTTATTTGTATTTTTATTTAAAAAAACTAAAAATGACAATTTTTGAATTCTACTTCTAAAATCTTTTCCAACGATGTATCGCACGACCCCCCTTGCTATTTAAAAAAATGGAAGGGGTAGCTGTCAAGGGGTGGGGGTGAAAGGGGTGACAATTTTTTTTGTTAAAAAACACCTCGTTTGAAATAAAAATTGACGTGTCCGAGCGTTTTTCAATTTTGTCTTCAGTAACGGAGATTAAGGGGTAAGACTTATCATCCGCACTGTATATTTAAGTTATTGGACCTGTTTATTATGTGAACCTATTATTAGACAGCATCTACCGACACGAATTTTTTATGTTTATCGTTTCTTTTAGTTGCTCATTAAATTAACGTCATTACATTGTGTTTAGTTTAAATAAAACAATTACGACCGAAAGCTTTTCAGGTGATTATTTAATTATAACGTAACATTTTGAGGTTTATAAATCACTGCATTATTTTCTTTTGTGATTTGAGAATAATTAATTGCGAAATACGGAATTTCATTTCAAGCGTTTGTGTACGAATTAAGTGTTTTTTTTGTTGTTGAAGTGGAATTACTTTAAAAGTCGAATTTTCTGGTAACGTAACGTAGCAAGAGTATTGTTTTTTTTTACCAAATTAGTGATTGATTTTTTTGGCGGCACGCAATTATTTTAGTTAAGCGTGCCAATATTTTTTAAGCATTTCAGGTTGGAGAGATCTGCTGGTCCTAATTTCACCTGCGAAGATTGCGGTTAGGTAATCGAGTTATTTGAGTATCTTGAGCATCCTGTGGACTAACGTAATTAGGCATTTCAACCCCTATCGTGACATTTCTAGTACTCTGGCGCCCTTTTCTGGTTTTATGTCCTTTCAACCCCTATTTGGACTTATATATGATGAACTATCCTATTTTGCGCAAAATGTAGTACACGGGATCCACCCCGATCGCTGGCGAGTTGAGATAAAGCCAAGTTTATCTATTCTACTCTCAGTTTATGCCGTAACAAGTTACAGAACAATTAATTGCGCAATTCCAAAAATAATTAGATAAGGTTTACGAATTAGGACATTAGCAAGAAAAAAAATAGGAAACAGAGTAAAGTTACGCACGCCACTAATTGAAATTTTACTTAGTTGCAAAAATTACAAACGGGCTTTTCTAATTTTTGGATATGAATACACCATTTTCGTAAGTGAAGTGATTTGCAAACGGTTTGTTTAATTCGATGTTATTCATAAGTGACATTAAAACCCTTGTTTGATGAGGACCCCTAGACGCGTTGAAACGTAATTATAAATTTTACTGAAAACTGCATATTTTAGGTACTCACTTTACCAAAAGCAACTCAACTGCTTTTTACATCAAATTTGCCCAAAAACGTCAAATTGTAATTTTAAGTGTCCAACTTTGCACTGTAAAGGATTCGTCTTTTTTGCTTTCAATAATTTTACTGTATCAGCTTGTATTTTCTAGTCTTTTCTGAATAGCTGTTAGTGTGCAGATTAACTTTTAAAGCTTCTTGATGACGTTCCGTCGGGTTAGCTTTATCTAGGCAAAGATTGCATCAATGCATTATTTATAAACAACACTTTTCTTCTTTTATGCAATCTTTCGATGTGCAATCTAATCCATATTACTTGAACAAATCCTGCCGGAAAGCACTTATAAACGGTGCTTTCATAACCGAGCTTATTTTAGTTCATCTTTCATAATGGAAACATGTCCACCTCTGAACAGTGTCATCTGCATATCATCTTGCTTATTAATAAACAAACGCAGCGCACATTTTACAAAATTTAGTTTGGTTTAGTTTAGTTTAGTTTGGTTTGTAAAGTTTTAAGTTTTATTTTGTCTTGTAAATCAGCGAGAACCTTATATGGCATGTTCATATAATAATTAAACTATTACATTCTATTACGCTCTATGATACGTTTAAATAAGGCAGAAATAATAATGAGTAATAATTCATGAACGGAAGTGGTAAAAGTAATCCCAAAAGTGCTGAAATTCAACGCCAATAAATTAAACTTGTAGCAAATAAAACCTTTGTTTAAACGCCGCATAAATTTACACTTATCGTATTTTAATAACTTTATCTAGTTTAAAAGTTATTATGGAATTCACAAACTGAAATGGACAAATTTACATAACTTTTTATTATTGCTTTTTTTATTATCTGCACAGTTGAAACGAACCATAAATTCTTATTTACTTTATTATGCAATTGTCCTCAATTCTTTGGATTTTTTAGATTTTATTTTAATTCACTATTTTTTAGAACTTTGATCACATTTGATCAAGAAATTTACCATATAACATGATCTCTAATTTCTGGGAAAGACGCTATCAACAATAACGTATAGTATGGAGATTGTCAGTTGCTTGTGATAGTCATACCGAAAGGTGTAATTGATTTACGCCTGCATAATAAAAGTTGCTTGTTATTGATTAGCACTTAAACTTTTAAACAGGTTAAGAGACAGAGGCGAAGTTAGCATCGCTTTCTTTAGTCAGATTAGACCCAGATTTTATAGAATTATGATCTAGAATTGATAAAATTACAATATGGTAACTTAAGGGTAGTTTTGGTGAGCCAATGCCCTAGGGGCCAAGACTGGGTATCTAATAAAGATTATTTCTTATATCGTTTTCGATGGTTAGTTTTTTTATTAAATGAACTACAGAGTGCCCATTTTTGGATATGCCGTTTTGTTTTTGATTGCATCTGTGAAAGTGGAAAGCCACTTCTTCGCGCTTTAATCTTCTTTTAAGAACATGTTGGTTTCTGTTGTGTTATAGAAAAGTTAAGGTACGGTTAAATAAACGTTTGCCAACTTTACTATGAACATCTACAAATACCATTTGAATTGTTACATGTTGAAGCTACTACTAGTGACTTTTAGATATAATCGGATTGCCAAGCTAACCCACATACTAAAACTAACTCCCAATAATCCGTAATGAACGTCACAGCGCCACTGTGATCTCAATTTTCGGTAAACGGTCTTAGGCTAAAGCTGTAACACTTATTGAATGACTACAGAAAGCAAGATACATGAGTTAAAGTATGAATCGCGTAGTAATAAGTACTGATCACACCGTATAGATGGAAAGTCAGTATTAAACCGCGATGCGTAAACCATGCATGGAAAAATGAATTTTAATCAAAAACCGTATAATAAAGATGTATCCGAAGATGCTTCCTAAGTGCGTTAGAATAATTATGGGCGTAAAAAATTAATTTTTGCTTTTTATTTTTAAAATCTTTTAAAACAGATTAATGAATTTTGGCGGCAAACATTATTCTTAATCAATCGGCTGATTAAATTTTTCAAAATCATTAGTCTCGCTTTTATTTTAATTTTTAAAGTACGCTATTCAACCCTTTATTCTTCGCGCACAAAAATGAACTTGTATAATTTTCGTAATTTTTATGGATATTTACAGTAAAGCTGAATACGCGGATATTGTATTAATTTACGTGTATTGTAATGGCAATGGGTGCACTGCTGTAGTTGATTACGCCAGTACTATCCTCTAAGGAGTATATCTGGCAGAACACTGTATGTTTAGAATTCGTTGCCTAATGTCTTGCCAAGAGGAATAGAAATAGGAAAAGCAATTATTTTCAAAATCAATTTTCGTGTAACGTTTGGATGGAATTATACGACGACTCAATGATTTGTTTACTTGGAAAATGAATCTGAATTAGTTTTAGATGGTACCTATGTCTTTAATAAATAGAGCAAGCAGATGGTTCCAATTAGACTGTTGTCCTGCTTCTTATACTCTACTAGTCCGGCAATCACAGTTTTCCCGGAAATCGTATCGATGGCGATTAAGACTACCTCCGCTCTCCGGACTTAACCCCTTCTACTAATTTACTAACAAAACTTTTAATAGAAGAGGTTACCTTCACTTCCGGCAGTATGCTACTTTTTTGCGTTTTTGCGTAATAGACCATGGTAAACAAGAACATATAAGATAATTAAGGTTTATTTACTTCTCCCTAGCGAAATATAATTCTCCTTTCCCATGCTTTTCACTACTGTTAAAACTCGTACTCGAGGAGTACACAGTTTGAGTCAGCGTCAAGTTTCATATTCGATTATCTGTCACATAATTGATTTTACCGAAAAAATTAGGCACAGGTTGATTATTGTTTTAAGGGGGACACATTTTCATGTAAGCGTCATTCCCATTTGTGATTAGTTAAGGAGGGGAGGAGGTTCACTTAAATATCTTAAATCGCAATACCCTACTATTTGAAAGCGGTTGTCAAGGGGAATGTTAACGGATTCACCCAAACTGGTTCAATAATTAATATCAATAACCTGCCAAGAATGAAGACATTCCAATTGCTGTATTGGGTGATGAGGCACTTAATCTAGAGTAAGTACACGTCAATTACCAGTGGAGTGTCCCAATCATCGGTGTGAATATTAAAATCACAAAATTTCATCCACATAAAATCCATATTATGCATTTGTTTTTCCGATAGCAGGGTTTTCTTCGTAAATGGAATATTAATCGACATAATTGTAGATGCTGGAGCGATAATATTCCTAGAATAAGAATATCCTGAAAAGTTAAACATTTGGACAGGAATTTTTGGTAAGTTTCCTTATATTCTTTGACTTATTAATTATTTCATACTGAAGACAGCTGTTTATTAATTATTGTAACACTTCAGGTAAAAACTAATTGGTCCACTTTTTGACAATCATCTAAATGGAGATAATGTTTTAAATTTATTGGAAGAGCCTATTGAACCCATGATGACGGAGGCAATTGAAAATGACCCCAATTATTCCTAAAATGATATTCATTTTCAACAAGATGAGGCTCTACTACACTATGCTATTGTAGTTATAGAGTTCTTCAACTCAACGTTTCCAGGTTCATAGATTGAAGGGGGGACCCATTGAGTGGCCAGCGAAATCTCCAAATTTTGCACCTCTGGATTTCTTATCGGGTTATTTGAAGAATAAGGTTTTTACTCGATAGTTCGAAGGGAATTTAAAACTTGGCTATACTTCAGTATGAAGGTTGGTGGTGGAGATATTGAACATTTGATAAGTGACTTTTAATACTTTTAATACTTTAGGTTTATTTAGACAGCTCATATTTCGTTAAAAATGTATTAGTTTTGGATGGCCATAGAAGGGGAAAATGTCAAGGATTTTAAAAAACGAACGCGTTGCGTATTCCCCATGACAACCGCTTCCCAATGATGGGTCACGGGTGGTGTACTACTATTTAAGTTTTTTAATTGACTATCCCCCACTCCTGACTAATGACAAACGAGAATGACGCTTACATGAAAATGTCTCCACTTAAAACTAAAATCAACCTGTCCCAGATTTTTTGGGTTCTAATTAATTATGTGACAGATAATCTAATATGAAACTTTTCGGTGACTCACCTTGTATAAAAAAATAGAGTATATGTACCTTACCTTATTGTACTATAATTTTTCTCTTGTTTAGTTTATAGGAGTTGAAAGAGTAATTAAGTTACCTATGGTCTTTATTGTTTCCAAAATTTTTTCGATTTTCCGTAATAGGCACCTCGTAGAGAACATTCTAATAAATTCAAGTGGGTGCATCTCTCTTACCAAAAAGTAATTTCTTTGTCCCGTCTGCTTTAGGAGAGTTGAAGAAATAATTAGTTTGGCTATGTTCTCCAGTACCTTAAAAACTTTCAGCGGTTCTCTACAGTAGGTTACGTAGTAGAGAGCAATATATAGGAAAATTAAAATGGTTATACCTGCCCCTAGTGAAATAGTATTCTTTGTCCCGCCTGCTTTATGGAAGTTAAAATAATTAGGTTTTGTTACACTCCCACTACAATCAAAGGTTTTGGAGATTATCGTTAATAGGCAATGTGGTATAGAAAAACGTATAAAAAAATAGTGTCACGTGTGGTTGAATTTGGCTTATAATTTTTGACGGTTATTAACATTTAGGTGTCGTAAATAGGATACGAAAGTACATTATCATTGTGTGAATATTTATTGTTATTGTGGTTTTCGATAAAAGTAAATTGGTTGTACTTGATGAGACAACTTGTAATTATTGATTTAAATGATTTAAAGAAATGTACTGATAAAGTTGTTGTCGTCGTGGGATTGTGGTGTAGATTGTTTGGTAAGAACTGCTGTCTTATAACACTAACGAGTATGTTATTGTATACCTTGCAGTGTGTTTAACTTGATTCTACGTATTTAATATTCTACCAATTTGATAATGAGCAGAAACATTCATGTAAGGGTTGTTGAAGATTTAATTTGATTCTGTTGAGCAGTGGTTGGTTATATACAATGAAAAGGATTGCGTTTAATAGCGATTCTAGTTTTAGATCTGATTTTAGAATTGCACACGTGCATCTTTCTTGAGTAAATTTTTGTGAGACACGTTGAGTTTGCATTTTGATATGCAAATGTATTGGGTGGTTAGATATGACATAAGGAAGCTGTTATAGAGTGGGGTATAAGGGTTTTTGTGGTAGTTAAGTTAGTTTAGTTTATGACTTCAGCTAGGAGCTTGAGTTTGGGTTGTGATGTAGCAACGAGGTGCGTGCAATAAGAATACGTACCCATTACTAGGTGGTTAAGCAAGTTATCTTTTCACTGATTGTGTATTTATCGATAGAGCTCAATCTTCCCGTGGAAATGTTTGTGTTTGTGTTTGATCAATTGTTCACGTTCTCGTTTCCATTCAGAAGGGAAAGTGTTTATCTTTAGTGATTCCTTTTGTCGTGGATTTAATTTAATTTGCGTCTTGGTGTATTTGTTTTGGTATATTGCTTCTTGGAAAATCTAGTGCCGAATTGTTGTTAATGTTGTTCACTCACATCCGTTTAAGAACAAACAATTGTTCTTTGTGGATAACATTTACTGAAGTACTTTGTATATCAAGAAGGTTTACGAATAATTAAGTAGTTGGAACTATGCTAATGAAACCAGGAGAGGGAGTAAATAAAAAATACCTGGGCTAGCATTAAATACTGTACGGTTATTTTAAGGCATCGTGTATATTTAGAATTTTGATAACGTATGGAACGTATTTTGAATGTAAATGAAGTAAGTTTGCGCGTAAAAAATGTGTTTGTGTATGCAGAATGTAAGTTGGCATAAACGATACGCCACTGGAATTTAATGGGACATTGCGTGTCATATAAAAGGATAATTGAATGTTTAGAAAGAGTTTTATGTTGAAAGCATTAAGTTTGGATGAAAAATGTCTTGGGACCATTTTTACTGGGACGGCACTGGTAAAAGACTATCGGATTGACATTGGTCTTTTGCTGCTGTGAACAAAAAAATTCGGATTAAGGAAATGGATCTAGAAGTATGAGTGAGGAGATTATGTATATTGATATTGTGTTAATGTGTAGTGTCGAATATGTATGCATATTTTTGTTCGTATAAATGTTGTAACATTGTGCAATAATGGAAAATGAATGCATGTTCATTGTTCAGGGGTAAATGCGTTGGAAGTTTGTAACAACCCATTTTGAGTTGTATTAAAATGTACCGTAATTTAAGGTCTTTCGTTCATTCGGTTGTAAATAATAGAAAAATTTATTAATTAATGATTTGCATTATAGCTATGAGGTAGGCAACTTTACTTGCATTTTGGTGTAACTTAAGTGCATATCTTCTTAAGGGTATATACTTCTTAAAGATTTATACTCCCACTTTAAATTATTTTTCTGCTCAATACGTTCGCGCAACGCTTCATCGTTGACTTAATTCTTTGCGCAAATCTGTTCGCGCACGACTACATCGTCTGATATTCTAGGTGTCCATTTTAGTACTTAATGAACCTTATGTTGAGTAGGAAGCTTCTTTGGGTTTTCCACCTAAATTTAGTGAAAGTGCCATTGATTTGATGGTAAGATATTTTAACGCATTATACTAAAAGTTAAAACATTTGCTCTTTTCAGGCACTTTTACTTTACTTTTACTTTCTTTTTTTTATTTTTACTTGGATTTACACTTTAATTACATTTTAAGTACGCATTTAATTTTACTGTTGCGTACGTTTTCATTTTATGATTGCAATTTTTGCATTGAAAATTTCAAGAAATGCAATAAATATTGGTTTATTCAATTTCAAGAAGATAAATTTTTAAGAAGGAAAACTCCATTTTTGGGTGTGGCTTACAACGTAAAGTATTATTTCAAGATATTGCACAATATTGTGGCAAAGATGACATCACCTCAGTTGAAATTTCCGTAATGATTTAGATACCAGAGGTTATTAAAAAATTTGTGTACAAAAATTTTACAAACAGGTATTTATGTAATGATTTTTTAGTAATTTAAGGCTAGTTTTAAGATATATATTATATAACCTTAAATTTTATATGTTAATAAACATAGTCTGTATATTTCTTTATTTTTTACAATTTGATAAAATTTTTATTGTAAACGTCGGTTTGATTATTCCGAGCATTATTAAAAAATAACTAGGCGTCCGAGATCATTTTTATTAGTATTACATTGCATTTTTATTATTTATGTTAAGTGAAAGTAACACAGCAGAAATTGTGGTAATTAAGCAAATCAAAAGATTTGAATCGGCCCACTTGAATCTTCCTACTGAGTCAAAGGCATTATTTTTGGTGAGTGGTTAGTATCTCCAGTTAGTTTAACGATTTGTGTTTTGGAGAATTTTTAAACTTATTTCTTTATTATATTATTACGATTACTAGTTCGACCACTTAATTATAAGTTGTTGAATTGTGCCGAAAGGCGATCGACCACATGCGAAATTTTCATGAAAGGTTGAGTCAGGGTCTAAATTATATACCGAGTGAACATAGTTACTAATGGCTTTTCCGATGAGTTGTGAGTGTGTTTGTAAGATGTATTTCAAGATGGATACGTTTCTCTTACTTTGGATTGCGTTGGTTCCGTCCGGGTTTTGCACTCGGCAAAGTTACGCAAGGAATACTCGATTGTGATATGTGAATTTTGATAGTGACACGAGAATGTTGAACAGAGGGTATAATAGCGAGAGCCCAATTGAGGCAAACAGAGAATCGCTCGGTTAGACCTTAAATTAAGGCGAATTGCGCGTCTTTTTAAGATACTTTAGAATGGCCAGTCCTGATTCTGTTTGTAAAAGTTTAATTCTGCAGTACGTATCAATGCGACTGCAATAACCCTTATTGCGAATGAATCATATATAAACATTTACAAATAAAAGTTTAAGTTTAAGTGTGAAAGGAAATAATAGTGTTTTCTTTTCAAGAAATTTGAAAAGTGCTAAAGCAGAATTAACAATAAAACAGCAAATATTCCGTTACAAGTCAGTCAATACAGAATCCGAAAGTAAACTGTTAACTAACATTAAGTTATAGATTAGTGGTCATTATTGACATTGAGTGAAGTACTTGTGCAATCGATAATAGCATAAAATCGATTGTATGAAGCAAATAAGAATTCAAGTTCAAGTGGAAGTAAAGATTCTTTGTTGTGATGGACGTTTATTTGAAGGGCAAACAATAAATCTGATTGCCCAGGTGCTTATGCGTACTGCGCGCTAGTGAAGGGCAGTTAGCTGTGCTCGCTAGTGTTACAGCCAAATAAGTTAGTGATTACGGCTGTTTCTGTTTTCTTTTGTGACAAGCGTGAGTGCATAATAAGAGAATACGGAGAAACAAAGCATTCTCGATATAGACTTCTCGGATAAGGGATTACCTACTGTAATTTGTAAAGATAGTTTAGATTTTGTTTAAAGGATGAAACATGTGATTATATTTTAAGGCCAATCTTGCTGGTTGGGTTAATAATTTCTTATTATGAGAAACAAGGACAATCAAGCTTTATCTGCTTTCAGGTGTTTGGGGATTTTTATTCTATAAGAATTGGTTTTTGTGGTGCTCTTCGAACCAATGCTTGTATATATATATATATATATATATATATATATATATATATATATATATATATATATATATATATATATATATATATATATATTTATCTTTAGAAATTGGTCAATATATACCCATTAATTAATTAATTTACTTTTGTGTATTTGTCAGCTGAGATTTTAGCATCAACCTGTGTAAACTTACCAGTAGTCCGTAAAATACACAACACTAATAACAATATTTTTTATTAAGTAGAAACTCCAATTGAAATTATTACAATTCAAACCTATTGACGAATGTTTAAATACCATTTTTAGAGATTCAGAAGAGATATAGGTATTATTTATGATGAAAACACTGACCGTTATATTTTCAATTTTTCAGAAACAAACGAATATTGTGGTGATTCAAAAATTACTCAACCGACTTTTTATTTTGATTTATCTAAATTGGGTAATATTTATTTAGTACAGAATGTTAGGGCAATTAGAAATATAAATATATATGTATACCAGGTTTACTTAGATAGTGTTCAAATTAACGTTTTATGATTTGGAATTTTCATATGTACAGAGTGTGATCAATGAGTTTACGGTGACTCGTGTATATCAAAATCTTCTTAAGCTTTTGGATAAATTTCTTTTGAAGTGTGATTGAACTGGAGTTGTGTACGATTGTATTGAGTAGACCACAATCCTATCTTCCACAGTCAGATAGAATTAATTGAACACCCCGTATAAGACTATTTATTATAGAAAAATTTAAGATTGTGGTGGCGCCTAGAGACAATTTTCCCCGACTTGAGCATTGTTAGTTGTGAATTTATGGTAAGTGTACGGTACTGGAAACTACTCTTCAATCATTTTACTCCTTATATTGACCCCGCCCATTTCCACGGCAGTTGAGTTGGCAACCCGTTTACTTCGGTAGGCCTGCACGCCTGTTGCGGTTTGGACGTGTAATAATACTTCCATGTTAGTTTGTTAGAGTATACCGAAGAAGCGCAGTTACAGGAACTTCTGACCATTTCACCTGTCATAATTGATAGTTTATGCTCATTGCTGAAGTCGTACATAAAGAAGGAACAGAAGACTCCAGCCGATTATTGGTCCCGATAAATTTTAAGGATCATTTGAACGGGGTTGGTACCATTCCCATGTCCAGTAGCAGGAGCTTGAGAAGAAAGGAAATCTGTCTACAACTGCAGACTTGAGGTAGTCTGTATTTTACTGACATTTTTGTAATATTTTGAAACTAGTGGACAGCGCTTGTGTTTTGTAATTTTGTAACCTCTCCTCTTTGTGTCGGGGTGAGATTTTATATAACCGCCCTTCTTTGGGTGTAACCCAGCGCGGTTTTATTTTGCCTCGGCTAAGCTCAGTCGTGTTTATAATTTTTTTACTAAACGGGGTGTGGATTCAAACTTTTTAGTGGGCTGAACACTGTCACTTTAAATAATTATACTAAAGCGATTTAAGATGTATATTAGTTTGTAATTTTACAATAATATTAATAATAAACTATACTAAAACTAAATATAATCGGTATCAGTGGGGCTCCTTCTGCTCTCGCCTGGGGATCCTGCCAATCCTGGTTATTGAGTGCGAAGTCGTTTCTGTGAACAAATATATATATATATATATATATATATATATATATATATATATATATATATATATATATATATATATATATATATATATATTATCTTAATCTATTCCCTACCTAGTTTTTCCAACTCGCGTTTGAATGTGAATGGAATTTTTCGTAATATTCAAATTACGGTCCTGTCTTACAGAAGCACATGCGGTAGCCTTAATAGATATGGGTCGGAAGCGCCAGCTCAATGAACTCGAGTTATTTCTAGGTCAAGGGGGAAAATCAATACTGATCTCTGCTTATGCGCACTGTTTTTTTTATACTTTTCAGTCTCGCTGGAGCGCTGGAGATCGTATGTCCTACTCCAATGAAGAAATACACGCGGAAGATTCGCGTAAAATAAAGGCGAGATCTCTGTTTAGAACCGGTTTGAGAACGCGTTTTGTTCTCAAAAAGCGTTTAGACTATTTAAACAACTGGATTAAGTCCTAACGGCGCAACTAACTTCAATTATATGCAAATTATAAAGTAAACGAAATACTTGCTATTGAAAATGCTATACTAAAATGAATTTACTTTTACTAAGGTAAATCGTAATATACACGCGGTCGTATTTTTATTATTTACTACAGGTTAATATTAGATAATTTACGGATTATCTAATGTTTGAATTTCCGGTGGTATTCTAATTTATTTAAGAACGGTTTTGCACTAGGTATTTCGCGAAATTTATTCTTAATACAAATTTATGCAACAGGTTTCTTGTGTACTCTTCTGCGTGTGTTTATATTGTGTTTGTCTGTACGTAGTGTAGATATGTGTAGTAAGCGGGGGCCTTAGCTCCAACAGTAGACTGTAGGTAACTGCCTGTCTAACCTGTTTGACTAAGAAAAAGGTCGTAGGTTTTTACAGCCCTGTATCAAACCTTCTCCGTCAGGTGTTTGCGAGTGACGTCGGGATCTACCCTGCGTTACACTCTTTGTGTATGTGGTGGTATAATGTTAACGTTATAACTCCTGGAGACTAAGCCCGTCGTTATTTACGTTCTGTAGTGATTTGTTGTAAATTGTTAGATTACATAACGCTACAACTTACGTGTCTTTTAATTGCAGTTCGGTAACAAACTTTAGGTCGCCCGGCGTGAGGTGGTGTGCGTTATAACACGATCGCGATGGAATCCGCGGCAGCGATTAACAGGTCGGTGATTACAAGAAGCAATCGGTACTGGCGGCTACTGGATATCAGGAACGGCGTGGCGGTCTCGGTCACGATCGAGCAGGTATTTCACGTATGGTACCGATGAATGAACGAAGCGAAGTGCATTCAATTTCTTCTTTATCTCCTAGAGCAGGTAGGCTATGCAGCGCGTCTCGGGTTTATAAAGGTGCACCTGGGGGCGGCTTCGTGGTTACCGTGCGGGGATGCCGTTATTGGATTGGTTTAAATTGCTCTGACGTGCAAAAACTGGTTTTTAGAAGTACACGTCAGCGGTGATTAATTTGTGGTGCAATATCGCGCAATTTGTTGTAATTTGAAATATAGGGAGGTCCGCGAATAATTTATTCTAAAAAACATACGTGAAGGATGCTGGATCTTTAGAATTTGAGCGAGTATCCTTTCAGACGTGTTAATATAGTTATTATTATTATTTTCCCTGTTTGTTTGTAGGGATTCTACTTGCAAAATTCATGTATGAACTTTACATTTAAACCAATTCTTCAAGATATTCCAAATTATTATTCTAAATACAGGTGTTCATAGAACTTTTACGCATGATTATAATTTTGTGTGATTTCCGCCCAGTTCACATCATGATAAAGTTATTTTACGAGTCTGGAAATGTATTAATGGTTTTTTTTTATTTGTTTGTGATTTCGGGATTGTAAATCCGTTGCAGTGACGATTCTTTTTTGGTATACGATTTAGGCAAAGTATTAGGTGTTGTATTGCTTTATATTTTACGATATTGTTGAGTGTATTTATTGTAGGTATTGAAAACTAATAGCTAAAATTATAATTTGTGAATATTGGGATATTTCGATAGATTTAACGTCAGGAAACCTAATATTTTACAAATTCAATTTGATGACCTCTACCTATTGGACTCCCACACTTAAATTAGCTTATTGTTACGTACAATATCTGTCCAGGAGAACTTTTGCTAATCCATCTCGTTGAATGCTACGAAAGGCAATAAATTTTTGCTTGTTTCTTGTAATGCGTGCTAATTTTACCAATACTCTTGATTCAAACACATTCTTATTTATCTTATACTCAGAGCAATATTCACCACACCCACTTCCACTGAGCTATCAGCAATTACCCTTACCTGTTACGTAAAAATATTACTGCCATTTTCACACATACCAAAGTAGATTTACTTCTCCTTATCGAAATTATGATTTTTCTCCCGTCCGTTTTATGGGAGTTGCAAGAATAGTTAAAACAGAAAACAGAATCTACAGTTAAAACCAATCCTGTTCTCAAGCTAATTTCACGCAAGTCCTTTTTTTAGTAGTTACCATTAATATGCAATATAAATTTACTTAACAACTTTCCTACTCAACTAAATGAGTATAATTAGTCGAAAGGCTTATATTGCAGATTCCAACTTGCATAAATTTACATGCTTTATGATTCATCAGCATATTAAATCAAGTACACTCCACTTATGAGGCTTTTTGTAAACGTATGGATAGCGCGAAACCCGGTTTACGTGAATGTAAAAAATAATTATGTTCGGAAGATTTAAAATGATTCACTGTAATAGTTCTTTGAATAATTTTCTTCTGTGAATGCATTTCTGAAGAATCATAAGATATCAAATATTGTACTGTGTATGTATTTTACGGTTGACTTGAATATTAGTAAACAAACATCAAAGCTACATAATAGAAAAGCAATGCAAATGTGGCTAATTTTACATAACTGGAATGCAGTAGACCTTAAATCAATACATATAATTAACAGAAATAAACAAAGTAAATAGAAAAGAATACCATGAAAATTGGCAATTATCATGCAATTGAAATCCATACGAGCGTGAATATATATTTTGTTAATGTTGATTTACTCACAATCATAATACAATTTCAACATTGAAACAGTGTAACAATTGAGCATACATGTGTAACAAAACCTACATTTCCGATAGTGATTATTAATTTTACGTATAGAGGAGAATAGAGCTGTAAGTATTAAAAAAAAACTTTTTATTACTTAATTGCTGAAAATATCTTAGATACTCGTTATCTAAGATACATTTCCATTGATACAAAAAGCAATTGTTGTAGCTATTCTTGTAAAGTCAAAGACTAAATCTCATTATTAAAGTAGCTCATATCAGCTACTAAGATATTATCAGAGCATTTTAGATACTTACTGCGTATGTTCCATTGAGATATTTTAATATACCTTGATAGTATATTGAGTATCAAGCACAGTAACAGACGTTTACTGGACGACGGCATGTTTGGAGACTGAGCGATAACGAAGCCTCCAATTTGTTCGGAGACCAGTACATCCCTTAATGTTCGTGATACTCATACGGTTTTCTGCACGACTGTATTAAATTTACCACAATTGAAATTATTTAATTTCTATTAAATAAATGAAAAGTCAAAAGTGACGTTTTAAATAGAAATGTCCAAATTTTTTGCTCTTATTGTCGTGAAATATAGTACCTATGTAATATTTTACATTGGTAAGTAAACTACGTCGGTAAGTAACATCTTACCGACGAGTTGGGCCTCGCAACCAATAAATATATGCTACTGTTTTGGAAACAGATATGGAAAATAAACGAAAAAGCTCAATCGTGCAAAAAAGTATCTTAGATACCTTCAAATCTTTGTTTAACCAATCGGCGGGTGATTCAAATACCTAAATTTTTTTTTACTTATAGTATTCCCGAACAGGCTAAGTTTTGCCTAACTCGCTAAAGCACTCAGAGGGGTTTAGGGATATTGTTAGGCGGCCGAGAAATGTTTATGAATGGCTATCTTAAATTGACTAAGACAAAGTTTTGAGGAAAACAGGAACTGGCTAATGCATTCCACAATTTGGTCTCTGCGCGGAAAAAATGTAAATTGCGCCCGTTTAGTGTGACACGATGGAATGTTGAGTGGGAAATAATGGTGTGAATGGGCACTTGCCATGGTAATAGCGATTGAACAAAGAAAGAACCGAAACTGTTCTTCTATACCCAAGAGACTGTAGGTCAGAAGTCAAAGACGGGTAAATTATAAGCCTTACAGCTCTCTTCTGGATGCTGTTTACCATATCGAGGGTGTATTGGGGAGCACTGACCCAGAGGTGGGAATTGTATTCCAGATGAGGTCGAATTTGAGCCTCATACAGTAAAAGGAGGTGTTGCGATGTGAAATACTGTTTAGATCAGTATAGAAAGCCCAGTTTACGAGCATCTGTTTCGCTGGCTTGCAAAAGGTGGTCAGCCCATGAAAGGTTCGATAATTCGGACATCCCTAACATAGAAATAGAGTTTGAAATCTTTAGACCTTAGCAATTGATGTTTATAGCAGGAAATGATCGCTCTTTCATGGCGGACACAAGGCAACACTGGGTTTCGTCGGCGTTAAACGTGAGCAGATTACTGCTTCCCCATTCAGCGAGACGTGCTAAGTCGCTGTTGATTCGTCCTGACTAAACTTATTGTTGTGGAAAAACTGAGAAGAACTACAATGTAGAGTGCTGTCGTCTGCAAAGCAATGGATCGGGTTAGTTAGGAAATGAGGTCATTTTTGTATAGCAAGAAAGGTGTGGGAGCTATCACTGATCCTTGCGGTGCGACCGCGTTGATAGTGGTTTCTTTCGAAAAGGAACCATCGATGACAACGCGTATAAGTTTCTTGCCAAGAAAGCTAGATATCCAATTGATGAGCGTATCGGATAAGATGAACGAAGTGAGCCTTCTCAAGTAGGCACTTGTGCCAAACCTGGTCAAAAGCCATTGAAATATCTAAAGCTACTACAACTGTTTCACCGTACCTCTCTAATGTGCTGTTCCAAAGTTGGGTGACATATGAAAAAAGATCGCCCGTTGAACAACTCTGTCTGAACCCATACTGGTGGTCGTTTAGGAGTTTATTGGATTCGAGGAACGAAGGTAGTTGGTGGTTGATGACTTTTTCCATGATTTTCGACAGAATGGAAGTGATAGCTATTGGTCGATAGTTCGAGGGACAGATTTTGTCACCCTTTTTAGGAATAGGTTGGACATTTGCTAACTTCCATGATAACAGAAACTCGCTAGTCGACATGGCGGTCGAAAAGGATTTGGACAATACAGGTACTAGTGCGGGGTAGCATTTTTTAAGCACGATAGCTGAAATACCGTCATGGCCAGTAGCCTCGTTTGAGTGATAATTGATTCTAGGAGCTTATAACGAAATTTCACATGTTTAATAGCGTATTGGGCAGATTTGGGCGACGGCACAGTTTTACCAGAATCATTGAGACATGAATTTGATGCAAAGCAATCGACAAAGAGGTTGGCTTTTTCAGCAGGATCAGCTACTTCAGCTCCATCCCAAGACGTCATGGGAGAATAGGATGATGTACTAATGTCTTTGCTGATGGATTTAGCTAATTTACGACCACCCAAAGCATATGAGGCTAACTCTTTGCATTTATGTCCTTCAAACACCTTTTTGGCCTTGGTGATGATGCTTTTGCAACGATTCCTTGAGGTAATACCGTCGGCGTGATTTTCGATAGATTTATTTGATTTCCATTTGGTAGAGCTTAAGCTTTTGAGATAATACACCAGTGCAAGCCCTATTAAACCAGGGTTGGGACCGGGCATGACCTACACGATTATGTTTTTTGGGAATCTTTAACTCCATACCCATCAAGATAACTTCAGTTATTGATTGAGCAATGTTTGAAGGAGAGATCCGTTTAAAGCAATACATACGCCAGGCGAAGGTGGCAAAAAAATCCCTTAGTTAGCTCCAGTTAGCTGATTTAAAACACCACATAGTTCTATCCGTTTTTCGAGTAACAGCGGGATTGGGTACAGAGAAAGTTATTTCGGTTAGGAAGTGGTCGGATTGATCAAGTGAGGAAAGGACTCTTGTTTTATAGACAAGTGGGTGGTTGTAAGAAGAAGGTCCAGGAGACGTGGAGTATGTTTAGGGCTGTGGAGGATTCTGGTTGGTTCGTATATCATTTGTATGAGATCACAGGATACAGAAAATGCTTCTGCATTATAACTTGCGGGATTAGTGGTAGATGAAAATTGAAGCCATTTGGAGTTGGGCATTAAAATCTCCCAAAATAGAAATACCGCAAGATGGGAACTGTGATAAGAGGTAGTTTCAGACTAAGGTAATCAAAGAGATCTTGGAAATTATTATCATGGGGAGACCTATACAAACAGCAGTAGAATTTCACAAATTGGGGCCCAGAATGTTTGAACGAAATCGCGTCAAATTTGTTATTTTCCAAAGTAGAGATTCTCTCATAACCTACGTTGTTCTGGATATTCGCACACACTCCGCCTTTAAGGCGAAAGTTAGAGTAGGAGTTGTATCTGGGAAATTGCAGGTGGGGCAAATCAGTGCTTCCAGGGAAGACTTGTGTTTCTTCTTTACTAAAATTAGATTCCATAGTTGACTTTATGCGTTTTCAAATTATTATATTAACAGCAGACTTATATTTGTGCTTCATACTTTATAAATTTATGTTTATATTTTAAATAATTCTTAAAGATGTCAATATTTAGGAAGGACGATAAGTGTAATTGTTATCGAAACGTATAAGCTCATATAAAGATAAATAAGTAATACACGATGTAATACTTATAACATAAGTATTTTAATTACACCGTGTTAAACTTTATCAAGAAATCCATTTTAGCCAAAAAAAAAAACACTCCGCACAAGAATTATCGCAACACCCAAGTATTATTCACTTATGAGTGATTATGACAACGTAAATTTACTGTTTGTTATTAAATGGATAAAATGAACTTGTTTGACGTTGTCATGGCGATATCTAAACAAAATGCCTGAAAAAAAAACGATCATTTTTACTACCTGCTGTCAGATAACTGCAGAACATGATAGTGCAATATCAATTTAGTTAGATTATTATTAATTTTATCAGTTGATGAAATTGTCATTATGAATGTTCAACAACGTGCGTTTTTACATTTGACGTATGAAGAAACCCTGCTATGTATGACATTGTTGGAAGATGACCGTAGCAAGAGATATGTCGCTAGACCCCTTGGCGCACAGCCACCAACCGTAAGTAAAGCAGCAGCGTGATTTAGGGAAAATGGACAAGGTCGCAAAACAACTACTACCCGACGAGATTACCGTTTTCTGCGCATACCTGCTTTGCGTACCCCTCCTTTTACGACATAATTTCTCAAGAATGAGCTTTTACCGGCTATAAATGCACAACTCTGTACAAACTATCCCAAACCGTCTTCGAGAAGATGAGATAACAGGTCACGTTCCCTCTCAAGGTCCACATCTCACCAGAGAGAACCTGGTAGCCAGACTACAGTTCATACGTGAATAAGCCGCTTGGAATATAGACCAATGGAGCAATGTCACCTTTTCGGATGAGTCGAGGTTTAATTTATGTGCTTCTGATAGACGTGTGCCGGTATACAGACGACCGGGCGAACGTTATTCTGTCTGTAACTTCTGTCCACGTGTCCCTTTCGGTGGAGGATCTCCGATGGTATGTGCAGGCATCACTTTACAGGGCCGTACAGCATTGGTACCATTACTCGGAGCTCGAATCGAACTCGAACTCAGACTCGAACATGTGGTACCTTACCCGCCCTTGGTTGGAGAAAATTGCATTTTTATGCACGATAACGCAAGACCCCACATCGTAGGAATTGTACAGCAATACTTACAAGAAGTTCACTTGCCAATCTTGGAATGTCCTTGCAACGGGCGTAGCACGCTTAGATCCTACTTTTGTTTGTTTAACCCGCTCCTAAGAATAATATTTGAGTTCTTTTAAACCTTTTTATAATATCAACATTGCTGAAGAAAATTTAATACCTGAGATGATTATTTTTTATTACGTTTTATTAAAACTGAATGGATTCATTTACTAGTTAATTCTTACTTTGCTTGCTAATTAATTTCGGTTTCCGTAAATGAATTTTAAGCTTCATGTTTACTAACTCCTTTCCTAATTGGTTACAACGGCTAGCTCAAGTTAATACAAAGAAGAGATTTCTGTTATCATTACCCAAAATTATGCTCATTTTGATTTATTTATTTATCTGGATTACTATTGCGTTGACCTCTTTCTGCATTTAGATATTCAATAATTGTGTAAGCTTATGATATTAATAATCTTTAATAATAAAAATAAATAATAAATGTAAAATCAAACTTACAATATAAGATAACCTTCTTAAAACTAACATATTACAAATAAAATCTTTATCAGAATCAAACGATTGTTTTAGTTTAATTATGACATTATGACAAAGAGTTTTATTTATTAACACAAACAAAAAAGTTTCATACTTATTTTCGGTGCAACCGGTGATGTAATGCTGGAATTTCTTTGACCGATGATAAGGGGCCTCAAAAAGATTAGAGCCTGCTCTTCCGATGACGTCACCTGTCGGCACTCTGGCCCCGTTTTTCTATTGTTGTCCTTATCTTTCCTTATACCTTTGTGTAGCTAAATACCCTTCTAATTTTCTTTCATCAGTTAATGATTTTAGTAAATAATTGTTCGATAAATTTACACTGTACAGTTCTTAATCAATCGTTCAGTTTTAACTACAAATAGCCTCCGCAACAAAACGCAAGCTATTTACAACCCACGAATGCTCCCTTTTTAGACATCAATAAATTCGAGTTATTGTCCTTTATACTTCGATTGCCCAATTTGGGAGGATTATTGTCTATTATACTTATTGTTCACTATTCAAACACAATTGATTATAAAATACTTATCTTTTTTGGGATTTTTTAATGGTGTACTTTAAATTATACAATGTAAACGTTTCGATAACACTTACAGTTATCTTCGTCTGTAGTAATGTTTGTTAAAAAGTGTTAAAGATATAGTAAACAATTTTGTCAAATTTGAAAAATTAAAACATAAACTTAAGCCTGCTATTAGTATAACAGTTTGGGAAACATAAAGCCAACTATAAAATTTTTAGTAAAGAATAACTAGGTCATAAAATTAAATATTATTAAACTGCCTCAAAGATGACAAACCAGAACACTCTCTACAACGAAAGCTAACAATGAAATTTGCCAGCCAAAAAACACATTTAACAAAATTTAATCGAGTTATGATGTAAGTGTAAAGTTGTGAAAAACTTCAATTTTAAAATGATAGAAGCATTCACAATTGATTATGGTTCTCAGACATACAACACGCGGTATCTTCACTTTTTACGTCACTTTTTATTATTTTGATATATGCGACTGTTTTAAAAACTCATTATTATTATTATGGCCGCGTCATTTCCTTCCAACACATTAATACACTTGCAAATGCTGCGAATTTAAATATTTTCAAATTGAGTATATAGATAAATTTATTAAATTAAACTCAAGCTCTTCATCTTAATATTAATTACATTCAAATACAAATAAAGAGTAACCGTTTCTTTATCCAGAAAAATAATGTATAAATATCTAATCTCGTATAATTTAGAGCGACCATTCCGTAGCAAGGAAGAACTTGAGTCTGCACTTTTGGAGGAATGGGAAAATTTTTTCCAAAAATATGGTGCAGTCCTCATACGCGGCACGCCGAGGAGGTGGAAATACGCGATACTAGTGCAATTTTCTACTAGCGCTTGTGCATTTCTAATTTGAAATGAATTTTTTGTAATTGTTTGTTATTTTTTGTGTTATATGGGTTGCTAATTTTTTTTATGTTTTTCCAGACCTAACATGTACAATTACCATAGCTTTTGTGTACAAGATTGATATTTTCTGGAAATAAATAGATGTTGCGATAATTGTTGTACATAGTGCATATTAAGTGCCGACTTAGTTAATCATATATACTTTCCTTTTTTCTTTGAAATAGTAAATTTTCACATTAGAACAGGAACTTGCAATAGAAACAACAACAATTAGTTATAAGCTATGAAACAGTTCCACCATAATGAGATACACCCCTAAACGTGAGACGGTTACTGTTTTCTTAACTAAGCAAATTAATAGTATTTACCCTTAAACTTGATTGTTATGAGAGTGAAATTTTTAATGAACACGCAAGTATCGGTTACTTAGAATACGAAATCTTTCACATCTTAATGCCATGCTTACATGCACCAACAACGCACATTAATTATTTAAATGCTGATCTTTTTAGTGTTTTCTTTGCAGTATCAAGACTTTTATACATTTTTTGCTTTACATTGTATTTCTAAAATTTAGATTCAACATAACTTTTAGCTATCAAAATTTATTTCAACTATTTGATGTAGTTTACGAAACTAAATATTTATATTAACTTAACGTAGAAGTTTAATCATCTTGTGTTTTTTAATTCTTTTGATGAAGTAAATAAAACAACATTATTTTCTACCACTTAAATTGTTCGGTACCTTTCATTCTCTATGCCAAGCTAGTATCGTAGTGGTAACACGACCTGCTTAGCATTCGAGAGGTAGTGGGTTCGATTTCCATTACCATCTAGTTTTTATGAGATTTTTTCTGGGGGTTTTCCTCATTCAAATGTAGCGGACATGGTCACTGCATACATGCACAACATGCGCGGCTACTTAAGCGAATGCTGGGGTAGTATCTTCCCCCTCAGAACCGTAACTCCGTTTCTTCCGATCCTACCCTGACCACACACCCATCCTTAATCCTACTATGCACATATACGTAATGTATGTATGTATGCTGGGAATCCATGGTTGTGGCTAAGGAGCTCAGAAAGATTGAGCAGCTCGCCCTCCCGCTCGGTAAGATAATGAAATACGTGACCTGTCTTTTCCTTTTTTTTATTCTCTATCAAAATATTTTAAATATATTAGAGTGAAAGTACAAACGGCAACATTAAATAAGGGTTCTTTTACTATTTTAATAACTTCAAATCTTTTGACATAAATCCACATTGTTTTCGTGAGTACTTAAAATGTTTACCTTTCGATTTATTCTGGGTAGTTTTAACTCGCAAAGATAACATTCAACAATTTATTTCTTGGATATCTTGCTATCAAGTTTCCGTCTGCGTAAATGAAACGTAATCGTTGTTTAATGAATTCCTCTCTTATCTACTTGCGCCGGCTAGCTTACTTATTAAGTGCAAAAATGCACAATTGGTTTGTTTACAATGACCAAACAAAACAATCCCTTACGCTAACCCTGACTGATTATTATTCTTTTTCATATTTCTTATCATCTAACATGCATATATAAATTCTATATCGGCAATCTATGAAAACTGGTTCATTCAGTGCGGATAGTTAAAACCCAATTTAAGGAAAATTAAAACACCTAAACATCTTTTTTATTATGCACTCAGCAATCTTACTTGCTATTTTAGTTCTCGCGGATTCCGTCACTTCGCTAATATGTGACTGGCTCTGGAGCTGTATTTGTTTACAAAATATTTTCTTTGGGAATCGGTCACTGATTCTACACAATTTTAGTCTATCCTTCGTCAATTCACACCATTTTCCTTATAAGCTCTAATTTTCACAACAAAACGCACGCAATAACGAAGGAAAGTCCGTGATGTGGCCCGTTTGGCTACACAATCTTCAGATTAAAGAGGATTTACTTAACTTAACCCGTGCTCTTTATGGCTAATGCTTTTCAGTTATTACTTTATTTCACTGGTTTGATTTTGTTTATTTTATATCGTTCCATCAATACACAACTATAATCGTTGGTGACATACAATATGCACAAACACTTTATTTCAAATTATTGCGTCACCTTCCTTTTTATCACTGATTTAACAATATTCCCACTCTTATTCACTTTATCCTTTTTTCTTTTAATTGTAAGGTTATTTTGATGCACCATTTATGTGTAGAACTTTGATAACGTATGGAACGTGTTTTGATTGTAGCTGAAGTGAGTTTGTGTATGCGTAATGTAAGTTGGCACAATCCATACGCCACTGGAATTTAGTAAGGCATTGGTTATCGTGTAAAGGAATATTTGAATACTGTAGAAAGATTTTCGTGTTGAAAGCGTTAAATTTGGTTGAGAAATAATGTTTTGGGTAAATTTTGATTGATACGGCACTGGTAAAACTACTGGTCTTTTTGATACTGTGTATAAAGGAATTTAGAGCAAAGAAATAGGTGAAGAAGTATGAGTGAGTGAGTTATGATCTATTGATATTTTATTAATGTGAAGTAAGGAACATGGATGCATATTTTTGTTTGTAGCAATTTTTGTAATATGGTGCAATAGGAAAATTTAATGCATGTTCAAGAATGAAGTTCATAGAATGTGAGGGAGTTCGTTAGATTTTGCGGAAATAGAATTCGCGCACTTGCGAGATTTGCATAGGAAGTTGAGGGATGATCTGGTTAATCTACAGTCTGAATGTAATTGCAGTTGATGATTTCTTCGGAAAGTTTGTAGTCAATTTACAAACATGGCTACGTTTATTTCGCATCGTTCGCGTCTTCGTCCACGTTGGAACCTTCGACGAGACAAAAGGTATATAAGCGAGTGTCAAATTTTATGAGTTAGTCAGTTAGAGGTTTTAGTTCGAGAAGAGCTTGAGTAAGAGTCGCGTGCGCGTGATGACCATTAGTATGGTTACTGTGGGAGTTTATTTGTGAAAATAGCAGAGCATGTATAGCGACTGCATTAACCCATAAGGGGATAAATCGTGTAGACATTCACAAATAAATAATGTAGTATATTCTGAGTTGAAGGAAAACATTAGTGATTTTCTTCAAGAAATAAAAAGTGCTTAGGCAGTTTAGAAGTTAACACAGCAAATATTTTGTTATTAGGGTTCAATTGTGGGAAGCGTGACCTAATATTATTATGAAGAGAACCATTTAAGTGACCGAAAGAAAAATTTGTAAAATTGTAAAGTTATTGGGAATCATCAATGACATTGAATGTGTACAATCGTTAGCAATACCAAATTGAAATTGAAGTAACCATTTTTCCATTGTGGCAAACGTTTTGAAGGGCAAACATCACAGTATAAGGTGATGTCACGTTAGTCTAAAGGAGCTTCTATTCCAGGCATGCGAGTGAACAATCCATAGACACTATGTTAGTGAGTACTACAGCTGAGTGCGTAGGGCGAATACGGCTACCTCTTTTGTTTTGTGCATAGTGCGTCTAACAATTTAAAAAGGATTTCCTAAATCAGATAATATGGACTACCGCACCGAAAAAGGATTAATTAATGTAATACGTAAGAATTAAATTTAAATTTTATGGAACCAAGACAAGTGCGATTATCTTTTAAGTATATTTTTTTGTTATGCGTTAATTACGGTTCATTCAAAGAAAAAAAAGGTAATCGAAGCTATTTGGTTGTTTTTTTGTGTTAGGAATTGGGTAATTTTAGTCTTAACGTATTGATGTGTTGGTGGTTTCTTTAAATCACGTCGTTGTATATATCTACATTTCATATATATATATATATATATATATATATATATATATATATATATATATATATATCAACTGTTTCATTTATTTTGTCGTTTACTTGTGTCAATTGTATGCCTAACTGGTTACACCTTCTGATAAGTGAAATTAATCTTCGCATATTTTCGAATTTAAGGATCGATTGGAAATTGCGTAATGAGCCAGACTTCATGATAGACAGAGATTAATAGACCTCTAGTCCCTAACTTAAATTAAAAGAAATGAAATACTTTTAATTTCATTTCTTTTTAGTATAATCATGTAACCTCTTTTTTATGCGTTCATAACGAAAACAGACAACATTGTAAAAACAAAAACAATAATCTATGTCAGAATGTTTAAAATTTCGTGTCAGAGAGAGATTAATAGACATAAATACATGCTAACGTAAAAAATACAGCTTCAGCATTTTTAATCATACTGATTTAATTTTTATACTTATTTCGCTTTATATAAAAAACTTTACAAAGATAATTTATGTAAAATTACATTTTCTTTAAAAAATACGTCTACACTTTTTCTTATAAAATTAATCGTTATTCAGACAATGAAGAAAATTGAAGTAACACTTAAACCCTTTCTTAGGAATTTTATTTATAACAAGTACGGGTTATGGTGAAAACACCTTTAAATGTGTTCTACCGCACCTCCTCTATAGATATTTAAAAACTCAAAATCAAATGGAGGAATTCAACAAGTCACTTACACGTAGAAATTTTTGTAATGCCGATGGGAATGCGTTTAAAAAGCAAATCTCCAGTAATCTCACAGACCGACCATTAAACACTATAGAAGATATAGACCAAGTCGTATAAGACCTGATCCAGTTAATTTCCAACGCAGACAACACTGAAGTTCCCACAAAAATAATTGACATTGCTCTGAAACCACTATCTCCCGAATCGTTCTCTGGATTAAGAATGTATGGTCGATTTCAAAAAACCAAAGAGCACATGCGTAAAACCGAGTAAAACAGGCTCAGTGAAATAATCCGGTTAGAAACCGACAAATTTATCCAAGAGAATTGGAGTAAGTAGGCAGCCAAACATCACTACCGTGAAGCCCATAAATTTTGGCAACAATTCAAAGTCGTAACTGGCCAAAATACCGTCACCTAACCAATCCTTTCCGATCACGACAAAGCCGTCCTATTCAGCCTTCACCTGCAGCCCCTGCTCACTAACACTGACTATCCATCGTTCGACACCGATCGCAAAACTCAGCTCGAGCAAAACCTTGAGGTGTTCTAAAACCAAGACCATACACTACAGGAACTATCCGACAATGACTAGCCCAAATATACAAAAGATTACATGCTACTATTTCCTGACCGGATGGAGGTCCGCTTAAACTATCATGACACCTAAACCTAGATCCGAATTTTCTCAAGCTTCGTGCTATAGGCTTCCTTTAAGTTGTATGAGAATTGTCTACTAATATTGATATAAGAATCTTGAGGTTACTTCAAAATGTTATGTAAATATTTAATTAGAAAACATTTAAAATTCGCTGCAATTTTCGAATGTATACATGTGTGGTAGAAGGAAGGGGAAAATGCGGTTCAAATGACTTGTAGTTTTTAGTTTTTGGAGTTGAGCAGCAAATTGATGTTAATGCGTTGGTAAAGAGAGAGGTTCAGATGACATTTGAATATAGTCACGCTGCCCTCTAACATAATAAAATAAGGGAAAAGTTAGCTAGTTTGTAATAGGGAAATATAACGAATACTATCCTGATTATGTTACACGTCCGAACAGCACTAGGCGTCGTGTATGCTTACCGAAGTAAGTGGGATGCCAAACCAGCCACAGTGGAAATGGACGTGATCGATATAAGAAGCAAAACGATTAAAAAGTAGTTTAAAACACCTTACACTTACCATGAATGTATAAGTAACAAAGCTTAGTCCGAGAAGAATTATCTCTAGGCGCCACCACAATCTTAAATTTTGCTAAAATAAATAGTATTAGGAGGGATGGTGAATTAATCCTATCTGACTGTGGAAGGCAGTATTGCAGCCTACTCAGTAAAACCATTTATCATTCAAATTCAATCACAATTCAAAATAAATTGATCCAGAAGCTTAAGAAATTTCTGAAATGCACGGATCGTCGTAAACTTATTGAACACACCCTGTACAAATTAAAATTCCCCAATCGTCATAAAACTTAGAATAAAAATAAATATTCCCGATTTAGAGAATTCTAAATAAAATAAACGAAATCGGTTTAACCATGATTTGTTATCTCAACAAAATGTTCGTTGATTGCTGAATAATTCAAAAATAGAGCGGTTAGTACTTGTATCATCAATAAAATCGTTATATTTTATTAACACTTTATCTTTAAAATCGTATTTAGACATTCATTAATAGGTTTAAACTTTAATACTTCAAAACTGTAATTGACGCTCAATAAAAATAAATAATAAGTACTTTGTTAGTAGTTTTCTGAACTAATATTTCAAAGCTGAAATGAAATTTTGTGATCGATCTGGCTCATTACGCAATTTCCAATCGATCCTTAAATTCGAAAATATGCGAAGATTAATTTCACTTATCAGAAGGTGTAACCAGTTAGGCACACAATTGACACAAGTAAACGACAAAATAAATTAAACAGTTGATATATATATATATATATATATATATATATATATATATATATATATATATATATCAACTGTTTAATTTATTTTGTCGAGGTCTACTCAAAAGGTTTATAGTTTACATGTACCGAGTAAGCGAATGTCTTGCGGTGCCACTATATTAATATCTGAGCTTAGACGACATAAGGACATCCTTTAACTGAAAAACGAACATTTAGCCAAGATCACCTTTTTGAAAGGAAACGCACTTAGCGAAGGGTGAACCAACTTACCCGTTTTCTTTAAAAAACACATCCTCTACGTTATTTCTGAAATAGATAATCACCTGAGTTGATTTCCTAACCGTCACCTTCTCTAGAAAACAAACCATTTAGCAGAGATACACTATACCCAAGATACGAGATACAAGATGCTTTAGCTGAAAAGCAAAAATCCAAGATACACACGATGGGTGCGGTTGCTACCTTGAAAATTTCAATGACCTTCATGATCTGGAAACAACATATGACCTGAGATACAGTAATACTGCAGAGTAGTCTATGATGCCCTTTGCTAATCTACCTTGGTACATACAGTATGTCCCCGGATTGAGTTTACAAGAGGGCAAAATACATTATTAAGTAAAAATGTAAGGAATTCGAAATAATGGACACATGCCAAATTTTATCCAGATTTGAGTAAGTTGGTTTCACCCGAAATTTTTCGTACATTGCGTTAAAACGAAAACGCAATTCTATCATTTTATAAACTTTTAAGCTGACTACTCATTACGCGCAAGTAGAAGCGTGTGACTGCAAAATGTCAAATAATGGTTTAATGTCAGATAAAATTGAAAAGGGTGAGATTTGTTCTCAAAAATGTTAACGTTGCAACAAAAATTCTATTTAATATAATGTTATGGCGCGGGGGATAAAAGTTACCGCTACATACTAGTACAATTTAACGAAAAGTTTCCTGGTGTTACAGTTTCCCGTGTGGGTGTAAAGAAGTTGGCAAAAAAAATTTTAGAAACTGGTTCCGTAATCAATTTAAAGAAACATGAGATAGTACATGATGAAGAAGATGCTGATAATCTGTTGTTGTTGGATTCAGTAGAAGATCAGCCAACACGATCCTTGAGGAGGAACTAGGTATTAGCAAATCACACATTCAAAAGATTTTGAAAGAACACAGAATATGTGCTTATAAACCCATCTTTAATTATACTTTGGAGCCAGGAGATGATGAAAAACGTCTCTATGTTTGTTTACGGATGGGATATGAGATTATGAGAAACAGAAATTTGTGTGGTAATGTTGTGTTTTTCGATGAAGCAACCTTCTTTATCAATGAGACGGTTACGTCGCAACGTGTTCTATATTGGAGTGCTAGTAATACTAATTTCAGAATTGCGAATAAGCGTCAATATTTGGTTAAAGTAAACATGTAGTGTGCTGTTTCTTATCATGGAATAATAGGCCCATATTTTTTTAATAATAACGTTAATCAGCACACAGCTGGATATGTTGAGAAATTTTCTCCGCGATGGTTTAAATGATTTACCTCTTGATTATCGTCGCTCAACATGATTGCTGTCCGGCCCATTATTCTGGTATTGTTGGTGACTGGCTAAATCGCGATTTTGGAGACAACTGGATTCGCAGAAATGATCGAGTTTTATGACCCCCAAGGAGCCCTGACTTGACGGTTAAAGATTTTGTTTGTGGGGGCGTTTAAAACAAATTGTTTACAAGGAACACTTACCTAATAATATAGAAATGTTAAAAAATCGGATAAGAGATGCTATTGCATCTTTAACAATTTAAGATATCCATGAATCCATTTTTAATTCAGGTAGAAACTAATTTCTATATAAGCAGACCAAAACCCCATATACTCTTTTTTGAAATATAAATATTTTTTTGTTATTTTGCCTCAATCCTGGCACTATATATATATATATATATATATATATATATATATATATATATATATATATATATATATATATATATATATATATATATATATATATATATATATATATATAATATATATATATATATATATATATATATATATATATATATATATATATATATATATATATATATATATATATATATATATATATATATATATATATATAGTGTAAGTTGGGACGTTACAGTATATACAGTATATACAGTATATTTGGTCCCCAAACTTACCATTTGGTATGAAACTTTATACCATAAAATGGTAAGTTTGAGCCGGTTAGATTTTGAGAAGTTAAATTGAAATGAAGATCACAATTATTGAAAGAAACTCTTTCTGTAAAACCAAAATCTCCAAATATTATTTGTATAAGAATTTTTTGAATAGTATGTGCCTTAATTTGTTCGAGTGATATTTTTGAGAACATTGATTCGCAAGCAAATGCCAACGTAACTTGATACAATAAGTGGTAACTTTTGATACTATACTGAATACGTTAATTTGCAAGTGAATGCGAACTTTTGAGACAATTTGCTTATTATTTTAATTATTACCTTTATATTAAAAAATAATGAAATTATCAAGTATCCACTCTAATTGATGTCAAAGAAATTCATTTTTTTGTACATTATTTCAATGTAGACAAACAAACGACGTATATGTACCTAGCTATTTTGCATTAATTCATTAGAGAATAGTAAACCCAGTATAAAAATATATAGGAGGTATGAAAGCGATGATTAACCATACGGAAATTTTACTTTATTATTTTTTATTTTTTCTTATAATTTTGCGAATATGAATTTGAATATTTAAATGACGAGTGCGTGGTACGCTGTTCGTTAAATAATAAACAGGTTTTTCATGGCTGTTAAGTCTTTGTTATGGTTTATTTTTTTATCGGATGACCCCTTTTGGTATATATAATAAAGGGGTACTGAGGAAAAACAAGACGTTTATAAAATAGAAGTATAACTTATTTTATTTTTTTCTTACAAACCATTAAATAAAAAAACTGAGAATTTTATGTATTACAATAAAATTGTTAAAGTACATTTTATAAAGGTAGTATCACATTTTGCTTTTTTTATTGTTTTGGTTAAAAATATAGGCCTTAAGTGCAGTTGCTGGTCTACCAGCAAAAATGTTCTAATAGTAGATTACACTCTGCTAATGTAGGCAATGTTAAATTTTTTAAATGATGCTGCAATTCCTGACTTATAATAAGCTTTTCTTGATCAGACCATCTTAATTTTCCTGAAATTATAAATATTTTTATATGTTAAATCGATGGTCCGTTGATATGTTACCTTTGGTTGTTGCTGTTTTTCGTCTGTTCAGTTCCCCGTGTATCCATGATTTAACTTGTGCAGCTGTTCGTTGTTGCATCACAGTTGATACGTTTATAATCTCCTCGCAATCTTCGAGAGACGGAAGAGTTTCATTTAATAAATTAAGCGCAAAGTGCTTTTTACTACTGCTTTTGTCTGTTGCCAGGATCGTCTGTACTTTGCCCATTGAGAGACTACAAAAGATGCTTTGTGTTTTAAATTTTTATTTGTTTCTGTTTTGTGTTTTCTGTTTTGTGTTTTCTGTTTTGTGTTTCCTGTTTTAAGTTTTGTGTTTTTTGTTTTGTGTTTAGTTTTTGGTGTTTTGTTTTGTTTGTTTTTGTTTTGTTGTTTTGTGTTTGTTTTGTTTTTGTTTGTTGTTTTGTTTTTGTTTTGTTTTGTGTTTGTGTTTTGTGTTTGTTTTGTTTTGTTTGTGTTTTGTTTTGTTTGTTTTGTTTTGTGTTTTGTTTTGTGTTTTGTTTTGTTTTGTTTTTGTTGTTTTTGTGTTTGTTTGTTTTGTTGTTTTGTTTTTGTGTTTTTGTTTTGTGTTTTCTGTTTGTTGTGTTTTTGTTTTGTGTTTTTTGTTGTTTTGTTTTTGTTTTGTTTTGTGTTTTCTGTTGTTGTGTTTTTGTGTTTTATGTTTGTTTATTGTGTTTGTTTTTGTTTGTGTTTGTTTTGTTTTGTTTTTTGTGTTTTGTTTGTTTTGTTTTGTTTTTTGTGTTTTTTGTTTTGTTGTTTTGTTTTGTTGTTTGTTTTTGTTTTTGTGTTTGTTTGTGTTTTGTGTTTTGTTTGTTGTTTTGTTGTTTTTTGTGTTTTGTTTTAGTTTTGTGTGTTTTGTTTTTGTTTTTGTTTTGTTTTGTTTTGTGTTTTTGTTTTGTTTTGTTTTTGTTTTGTTTGTGTTTTGTTGTGTTTGTTTTGTGTTTGTGTTTTGTGTTTTGTTTGTTTTCTGTTTTGTTTTTTTGTTTTTTGTTTTTGTTTTGTGTTTTGTGTTTGTTGTGTTTTGTTTGTGTTTTGTTTTGTTTTGTTTTGTGTTTTTGTTTTGTGTTTTTGTTGTTTTGTTTTGTGTTTTTGTTTTGTGTTTTGTTTTTGTTGTTTTTGTTTGTTTTTTGTTTTTTGTTTTGTGTTTTTGTTTTGTTGTTTTGTTTTGTTGTTTGTTTTGTTTTTGTTTTGTTTTTGTTTTGTGTTTTGTTTGTTTGTTTTTTGTTTTGTTTTTTTGTTTTGGTTTTTGTTTTGTTTTGTGTTTTGTTTTGTTTTGTTGTTTGTTTTGTGTTTTGTGTTTTTGTTTTAGTTTTGTTTTTTTGTTTTTGTTGTTTTGTTGTTTGTTTGTTTGTGTTTTGTTTTTGTTTTTGTTTTGTTTTGTTTTTTGTTTTGTGTTTTGTTTGTGTTGTTTTAGTTTTGTGTTTTTGTTTTGTGTTTGTTCTTTTTTGTTTTTGTTTGTTTTGCTTTTTTGTTTTTGTTTTCTTGTTTTGTTTTGTGTTTTTGTTTTTAATTGTTTTGTTTTGTTTTTGTTTTTGTTTTATTTTTGTTTTGTTTGTTTGTGTGTTTGTCTTGTTTGTTTTTTTGTTTGTTTTGTTTGTGTTTTGTGTTTTGTGTTTTGTTTTGTTTTTGTGTTTTGTTTTGTTTTGTGTTTGTTTTTGTGTTTGTGTTTTGTTTGTTGTTTTGTTTTGTTTTGTTTTGTGTTTTGTTTTGTGTTTTGTGTTTTTGTTTTGCTGTTTTTATTTTGTTGTTTTCTGTTTTGTGTTGTTTGTATTTTGTGTTTTGTGTTTTGTGTTTTGTGTTGTTTTGTTTTGTGTTTTTGTTTTGTGTTTTGCTTTGGTTTTGTGTTTTGTTTTGCTTTTATTTTTGTGTTTTGTGTTTGTTTTTGTTTGTTTTCTGTTTTAGTTTTGTGTTTGTTTGTTTTGTTGTTTTTGTTTAGTTTTGTTTTGGTTTTGTTTATGTTTTTGTTTTGTGTATTGTTTTGTGTTTTGTTTAGTGTTTGTTTTGTGTTTGTTTTGTGTTTTGCTTGTGTGTTTTGTTTGGGGTTTTGTTTTGTGTTTGTGTTTTCTGTTTTAAGTTTTGTGTTTTCTGTTTTAGTTTTTCTGTTTCAAGTTTTTTGTTTTGTGTTTTGTATTGTGTTTTTGTTTTGTGTTTTGTTTTGTGTTTTGTTGTTGTTCTTGTTTGTGTTTTGTGTTTTGTGTTTTGTTTTGTGTTTTGTTTTGTTTTGTTTTTGTTTTGTTTTGTTTTGTTGTTTTGTTTTGTGTTTTGTTTTGGTTTTGTTTTTTGTTTTGTTTTGTGTTTTGTGTTTTGTTTTGGTTTTTTGTGTTTTCTGTTTTGTGTTTTGTTTTTGTGTTTTGTGTTTTTGTGTTTTGTGTTGTTTTGTTTTGTGTTTTGTTTTTGGTTTTGCTTTGGTTTTGTTTTTTTGTGTTTTGTTTTGTCGTTTTTTTTGTGTTTGTGTTTTGTTTCTGTTTTAAGTTTTGTGTTTTTTGTTTTGTTTTTTGTTTAGTTTTGTTTTGTGTTTTGTTTGTTTTGTTTTGTGTTTGTTTTGTGTTTTGTTTGTGTTTGTTTTGTTTGTGTTTTGTGTTGCTTTGTGTTTTGTTTTGGGTTTTGTTTTGTTTGTGTTTTTGTTTTAGTTTTGTTGTTTTCTGTTTTGTTTTTTTTTGTTTCAGTTTTGTTTTGTGTTTTGTTTGTGTTTTGTTTTGTATTTGTTTTGTGTTTTGTGTTTTGTGTTTTGTTTTGTGTTTTTTTTGTGTTTTGTTTTGTTTTGTTTTGTTTTTTGTTTGTGTTTTGTTTTGTTTTTGTTTTGTGTTTTTGTTTTGTGTTTTGTTTTGTGTTTTGTTTTGTATTTTGTTTTGTGTTTTGCTTTGTGTTTTGTTTTGTGTTTTGTTTTGTGTTTTGTTTTGTGTTTTGTTTTGTGTTTTGTTTTGTGTTTGGTTTTGTTTTGTTTTATGTTTTGTTTTGTTTTGCTTTGTGTTTTGTTTTGTTTTCTTTGGAGTTTTGTGTTTTCTGTTTTAAGTTTTGTGTTTTCTGTTTTTAGTTTTTCTGTTTCAAGTTTTTTGTTTTGTGTTTTGTGTTTTGTATTGTTTTGTTTTGTATCTTGTTTTGTGTTTTATTTTGTGATTTGTGTTTTGTGTTTTGTTTTGTGTTTTGTTTTGTGTTTTGTTTTGTTTTGGTTTTGTTTTGGTTTTGTTTTGGTTTTGTGTTTTGTTTTGCGTTTTATTTTGTGTTTTCTGTTTTGTGTTTTGTATTTTGTGTTTTGTGTTTTGTGTTTTGTGTTTTGTGTTTTGTGTTGTTTTGTTTTGGTTTTGTTTTGGTTTTGCTTTGGTTTTGTGTTTTGTTTTGCGTTTTATTTTGTGTTTGGTGTTTTGTGTTTTCTGTTTTAAGTTTTGTGTTTTTTGTTTTGTGTTTTTTGTTTAGTTTTGTTTTGGTTTTGTTTGTGTTTTGATTTGTGTTTTGTTTGTGTTTTGTTTTGTGTTTTGTTTTGTGTTGCTTTGTGTTTTGTTTGGGGTTTTGTTTTGAGTTTTGTGTTTTCTGTTTTAAGTTTTGTGTTTTCTGTTTTTAGTTTTTCTGTTTCAAGTTTTTTGTTTTGTGTTTTGTATTGTGTTTTGTTTTGTATCTTGTTTTGTGTTTTGTGTTTTGTGTTTTGTTTTGTGTTTTGTTTTGTGTTTTGTTTTGTTTTGTTTTGTGTTTTGTTTTGTGTTTTGTTTTGTTTTTTGTTTTGTTTTTTGTTTTGTGTTTTGTTTTGTGTTTTGTTTTGTGTTTTGTTTTGTGTTTTGTTTTGTGTTTGGTTTGTGTTTTGTTTTATGTTTTGTTTTGTTTTGCTTTGTGTTTTGTTTTGTGTTTTCTTTGGAGTTTTGTGTTTTCTGTTTTAAGTTTTGTTTTCTGTTTTTAGTTTTTCTGTTTCAAGTTTTTTGTTTTGTGTTTTGTGTTTTGTATTGTGTTTTGTTTTGTATCTTGTTTTGTGTTTTATTTTGTGATTTGTGTTTTGTGTTTTGTTTTGTGTTTTGTTTTGTGTTTTGTTTTGTGTTTTGTTTTGTGTTTTGTTTTGTGTTTTGTTTTGTGTTTTTGTGTTTTGTTTTGTGTTTTGTTTTGTGTTTTGTTTTGTGTTGTTGTTTTTGTTTTGTGTTGGTTGTGTTTTTTTTTGTTTTTTTTGTTTTTTTGTTTTGTTTTGTTTTTTTTGTTTTTGTTTGTTTTTTTTTTTTTGTTTTGTTTCTTTTTTTTTTTTTGTTTTTTGTTTTGTTTTTTTTTTTGATTTTTTGTTTTATTTTTTTTTTTTTGTTTTGTTTTGGTTTTTTTTTGTTTTTTTTGTTTTGTTTTGTTTTGTTTTTTTTGTTTGTTTTGGTTTTTTTTGTTGTTTTATTTGTGTTTTTCTGTTTGTGTTTTGTTTTTTGTTTGTGTTTTGTGTTTTTGTTTTGTTTTGTTGTTGTTTTGTTTTGGTTTTGTTTTGTTTTCTTTGGTTTTGTGTTTGTTTTCGTTTATTTTGTGTTTGGTGTTTTGTGTTTTTGTTTTAGTTTTTGTTTTTTGTTTTGTGTTTTGTTTGTTTTGTTTTGGGTTTTGTTGTTTTGTTTGTTTGTTTGTTTTGTTTTGTTTGTGTTTTGTTTTGTGTTGTTTGTGTTTTGTTTGTTTTTTTTGTTGTGTTTTTGTTTTAAGTTTTGTGTTCTGTTTAGTTTTCTGTTTCAAGTTTGTTGTGTTTTGTGTGTTGTTGTTCTTGTTTTGTGTTTGTGTTTTGTTTTTGTTTTTTTTGTTTTGTTTTTTTTTTTTTTGTTTTGTTTTTGTTTTGTTTGTTTGTTTGTTTTTTGTGTTTTTTTTGTTTTGTTTTGTGTTTTGTTTTGTGTTTTGTTTTGTGTTTGGTTTGTGTTTGTTTTATGTTTTGTTTTGTTTTGCTTTGTGTTTTGTTTTGTTTTCTTTGGAGTTTTGTGTTTTCTGTTTAAGTTTTGTGTTTTCTGTTTTAGTTTTCTGTTTCAAGTTTTTGTTTTGTTTTTGTTTTTGTATTTTGTTTGTACTTGTTGTGTTTTATTTTGTGTTTGTGTTTTGTGTTTTGTTTGTGTTTTGTTTTGTGTTTTGTTTTTGTTTTGTTGTTTTGTTTTGTTTTTGTTTTGTTTTGTTTTTTTTGTTTTTTTGTTTTTGTGTTTTGTTTTTTGTTGTTTTGTGTTTTGTGTTTTGTGTTTTGTGTTTGTTTTGTTTTGGTTTTTTTGTGTTTTGCTTTGTGTTTTGTGTTTTGTTTGGTTTTATTTTGTGTTTGGTGTTTTGTGTTTTCTGTTTTTAGTTTTGTTTTTTGTTTGTGTTTTGTTTGTTTGTTTTGTTTTTGTGTTTTGCTTTGTGTATTGTTTGTGTTTGTTTTGTGTTTTGTTTTTGTTTTGTTTTTGTTTTTGCTTTGTGTTTTGTTTTGTGTTTTTGTCTTTGATTCTGTTTGTGTTTCTGTTTTAGTTTTGTCGTTTCTGTTTTAGTTTTTTTCTGTTTCGTGTTTCTGTTTGTGTTTTGTTTGTTTTGTGTTTTTGTTTTAGTTTGTTTTGTTTTTGTTTTGTTTTGTGTTTTGTTTGTTTTGTGATTTGTGTTTTTTTTTGTGTTTGTGTTTTGTGTTTTGTTTTTGTGTTTTGTTTGTGTTTTGTTTGTGTTTTGTTTTGTTTTTTGGTTTTGTTTTGTTTTGTGTTTTGTTTGTCTTTAGTTTTGTGTTTCTGTTTTGTGTTTTGTATTTTTGTTTTGTGTTTTGTTTTGTGTTTTTTGTGTTTGTGTTTGTGTTTGTTTGTTTTGTTGTGTTTTGTTTTGTGTTTTGTTTGGTTTTTGTTTTGTTTTGTTTATGTTTGTGTTTTGTTTGTTTTTGTGTTTTCTGTTTTTTAAGTTTTGTGTTTTTGTTTTGTGTTTTTTGTTTAGTTTTGTTTTGTTTTGTTTTGTTTTTGTTTTGTGTATTGTTTTGTGTTTTGTTTGTGTTTTGTGTTTGTTTTGGTTTTTGTGTTTTTGTGTTTTGTTGTTTGTTTGTGTTTTTGTTTTGTGTTTGTTTTTTGTTTTGTTTTTGTTTCAAGTTTTGTTGTTTTGTGTTTTGTTTGTGTTTGTTTTGATCTTGTTTTGTGTTTTGTGTTTTGTGTTTTGTTTGTGTTTTGTTTGTGTTTGTTGTTTTTGTGTTTTGTTTTGTTTTTTGGTTTTGTTTTTGTTTTTGTTGTTTTGTTTTGTTTTGTTTTGTTGTTTTTGTTTTGTGTTTTGTTTTTGTTTTTTGTGTTTGTTTGTTTTGTTTGTGTTGTTTGTTTTTGTTTTGTTTTGTTTTGTTTGTGTTTTGTTTTGTTGTTTTTTGTTTTGTTTTCTGTTTTGTTTTCTGTTTAGTTTTTTGTTTTGTTTTTGTGTTTGTATTGTTTGTTTTGTATCTTGTTTTTGTTTTATTTTGTGATTTGTGTTTTGTGTTTTGTTTTGTGTTTTGTTTTGTGTTTTGTTTTGTGTTTTGTTTTGTGTTTTGTTTTGTGTTTTGTTTTGTGTTTTGTGTTTTGTGTTTTGTGTTTGTGTTTCGTGTTTCGTGTTTCGTGTTTCGTGTTTCGTGTTTCGTGTTTCGTGTTTCGTGTTTCGTGTTTCGTGTTTTGTGTTTTGTGTTTTGTGTTTTGTGTTTTATGTTTTTTGTTTTGTTTTGTTTTGGGTTTTGATTTGTGTTTTGTTTTGTGTGTTGTTTTGTGTTTTGTTTAGTGTTTTGTTTTGTTTTGTGTTTTGTTTTGTGTTTTGTTTTGTGTTTTGTTTTGAGTTTTGTGTTTTCTGTTTTAAGTTTTGTGTTTTTTGGTTTTAGTTTTTCTGTTTCAAGTTTTTTGTTTTGTGTTTTGTGTTTTGTATTGTGTTTTGTTTTGTATCTTGTTTTGTGTTTAGCTTTTGTGTTTAGTTTTTTGTTTAGTTTTTTGTTTCGTTTTGAATTTGAAAATTAAATATCGATACCTGATCTTTTTTTTCTCGGACCGGCAACTGATGATTTCAAGAACTTTGATAGACTCTCAGAAGACTGTACTATTGTAGATTGACCTAAAGAGAATTTATTTATTTATATTGGAATCTAAAATTTTAAAATAAAATATTGGTACCTGATATTTTTTTGCTTGGATTTGCCGCTGATGGTGATTGTAATAGATTTGATGCATCCGTAAGAGATTGCGCTGTTGCCGATTGAACCAAGGAGGAATCACTAAATCCAACTTGATCTTCTATAACAGAGCTTTCTTTCGGACCTTGTTGGGCCATTGTAAGTAGTCTTGACATTCGCGTTATGTCTCTTGCAACAACTGGCAATCTGTATATTTCTTTGTGAATTTTTTGTGCATGGCCCATGAAATTCGCTAAATCTTCGATTTCATTGTCGGGTAAATTTAGCATTGCTGATTTAGTGGCGATATGCTTTCTCAAATGTGTGCCCCGTAGTGATTCAGGGTTTTTCGCACCACACTCTTTAGAAAATTGTCTTAACAATTGGCATGCTCGAAGGTAGTTGTTACGTCCCGGAAGGCCAAATACATAAATATTTTGAGGTGGTACTCCTGCGTCCACTCGATACTGCAGAATTAATTCAACGCAATTTATAATATATTTACTCAATAATAATGGTACCCCCCTAGCCAACTTCCCTCTTAGGACTACTCTAGAAAATTCATTAATAGCCAGTTTTTCATTTTCCGACAACAATTCGCATAATTCAGAATTTGCAGAACTATCAACTGTTTGCCTATTAGCAAAATCTTCGACAGACATCCTTTCTACTTCACCTGCACGAAGTCGGTTAAAAACAAGAATTGAAACCAAAGTAAACCCGCAACTGTTTCCATATGTTTGTATCAAACTTTAGTTGCAAGGATTGCTGACAGCGGTGGATATTGGTGTCTAAATAGTTGTGAAGTTTATTTATATCATCCGAATTAGGAAGTATTTGCTTTTTAAGCGGTTTTGCTCCAGTTGGTTCTCGGATACGGTTTTGTTGATAGTTATTGAAAATCTTCTTCCAGGACTTTCAGAAAGTCTTCGGCTATATTTTTCAGTTCAGCTTTTTGCTCTTTAATACACTCTGTTATTAATATTTTGGTACATTTTTCATAAGTGTACTTAGAGCAAAAGCAGTAGATGGAGATAGTATCTACCTGTATTAACATCTAATCCCGCAACGTCATTAATAGACTGTTTTACTACATCTAAATGTTTAGCATGAAATACCGACGTATAATCTTTTATTTCATTGTTTTTTTCTCGCGTTAATCAGAAAACGCCCTATTAATCGTAGTCTTGATCTGATCATCGGGTAGTGATGCTTTTGTCGGTATTTTTCACACATTTTTTGCCATATATAATTACTAGTTTGTCGTATTTGATGCTGTTCATAATTATATCATCTCTTAAGACAGGAAATACATCATTTTTCAAAATGGAACACGCAAGAGGATGCATTTCTCCTTTGACTTGCCGTCCAAATACTTGAGCATTACAATTATTTGTTTCGTCATTTTTATACATTTTGGTAGGTGTTTCCTTAATGCGTCTCGTGAATAATAACCTTTGCAATATCCACAAACTGCAAATTTATTACTGTCTTTAGGCTTTTGTGGTCTTCGACAGACAACAAGGTTTCCTTGTTGTAAAATTTATCAGTGTTATATAAAAGTCTCCTCTTTACGCAAAATTTCAATTGTTTGTCGCCGTTCTAAAGTACCTGAAAATTTACTTTACCTTTTAAATATTTTAAATAAGCCGGTAGTTACCTTTAGGAGTACCATTATATTACACTTTCTCCTCGTTTTTATGAATAGTTTCCAAATGTCGGGCAAACTTTGTAATCAATTTCTTACAGTATAAGCAAAAATGTTTTTAGAAGTAGTCGGATATTTGCTTTCGTCAATCGATAATGCATTTAATGACACATCTGCAAAAAATACATTGTACAACTAGTTAAGTTGTAATTATATTATTTTGGATAACAAAACCGACGTGGTCAAATGAATTAATTCACCCAATTACCTCAAATTAAAGATACCTAATTAATGAACACAGGTTCAAAAGTGAACGATAAAAGTAATTTTTAATTCTTATAAGGTTTATAAAAGTTATCCGTAGCGTTTATTTGTGAAACTGTGCATATACCGGTGTGAAGTTAGCAACTTTCGAAATTTTCACTTTTCAATTGCAATCGTTTGTTGGTCGTTTGTCGGTGTTTGTTGGCTATTTTGAACGTTTGTCGGTTTTTATATTTATAATAATCACGATTATAATTTAGGTGTGAAGTTAAACTTTCGAAATTTTCACTTTTTCAATTGCAATCGTTTGTTGGTCGTTTGTCGGTGTTTGTTGGCTATTTTGAACGTTTGTCGGTTTTTATATTTATAATAATCACGATTATAATTTAGGTGTGAAGTTAGCCCCAACTTGCGAAAGTTTCACTTTTCAATTGCAATCATTTGTTGGTCGTTTGTCGGTGTTTGTTGGCCATTTTGAACATTTGTCGGTTTTTATATTTACAATAATTACGATTATAACTTAGGCGTGAAGTTAAGCCCAACATTCGAAATATTCACTTTTTCAATTGCAATCGTTTGTTGTTCGTTTGCCGGTGTTTGTTGGCTATTTTTGAATTTAAACGTAAAGTGGTAGTTGTTATTTTATGTATATTTAGACGAACTTATGCGGAACAAGAAGAAGTATCAATTTGGTGTAGAGTGTATGGGTGATGTGCAATATAGCAATGTTCTTATAGAGATTTTCGAGGCGAAAATGAAAATATTCTATATAAGCCAGAACAAGGTTAGAAAGAAGGAAATTAAAACCTATGCTGACATACCATAGAATCCAAGGATAGCAATCCATTCATGACTTCTAGCAGGATGCGGTGTGTCAGGATGACTGATAATATTTTCCTCATTTATTAGTGCTTGGTTTGTAAAACCATTCAGACCTACACCACTTATAGTTACATCCTTTGTAGCAGTGGTTATTTAACCTGCAAATACTTATTGTATTTTGTATTATTTTGTAATTATGGTTCATTTCTTTTGCGATTTTATTGCGGCGTAGATACTTCAACGAATTACTAGTTTCAGTCAACGTACGTTTTAATTTCTTTTCTTTCCTAAACTTGTTCTGACTTATATAGAGTATTTTCATTTTCGCCTCGAAAATCTCTAGAATATTGTTATATTGCATCACCCATACACACAACATCGATTTGATACTTATTCTTGTTGCGCATAAGTTCGTCTACATAGACATAAAATAACACCTACCACTTCACGTTTAAATTATAAACGTGATTATTATAAATATAAAAAACCGTGCAATTGAAAAAGTGAAAATTTCAAAGTTGAGGGGCTAACTTACACCTAAATTATAATCGTGATTATTATAAATATAAAAACCGACAAACGTTCAAAATAGCCAACAAACACCGACAAACGACCAACAAACGATTGCAATTGAAAAAGTAAAATTTCGAAAGTTGGGGCTAACTTCACACCTAAATTATAATCGTGATTATTATAAATATAAAAAACCGACAAACGTTCAAAATTAGCCAACAAACACCGACAAACGACCAACAAACGATTGCAATTGAAAAAAGTGAAAATTTCGAAAGTTGGGGGCTAACTTACACCGGTTGTGCATATTAATTTCTTCAAAGTAAAAATATTTACTACCGTTAGTATTTCTGCCTTGACTTAGTTCTTTAGAACTACAAACAGTGGTGGAGATTTGGTCCAATTTATTATTATCAGCTGAAGATAAATAATACTATTAGTATAAAGTCAATTTATAATTATGAAATAATTGTTACCTTCAGTACAGTATTATAAAATCTTCATTAGTAGCATACTCTACGTGAGAAATGTTTCCGCCATATTCATTGTGTGATTGTACTAAAATTAAATTAATGTAATTTAGTAACGATAAATTTCAAATTTAAATACATTTAACGTTGGGATGATCGTCCTCGTCTTCAAAAGTACAATCAAAGGTATTATCTAAAAAGAAACTAAGTAAAATTAGTCTTTAATACCCAATAAGTTTACCTCCAGTATTATCAGTATTATCGTAACAACGTTTTTTATTTTCATCCGGATTCCATTCAGGATCAGAATCGAAATCAGTAACAGGCGATGATACTATAATGAAAAATTGTATGTACCTACTTATGCAAAAAGTCATGAATAACGGCAATTACCTCTGCTGCTTGCCTTAGAAGAAGTACTTGATGGAGATTTTAATTGATAGCTTTTCTGGGAAGAATTAGAACCTGTTAAATAAACAAACAATTTTGAAATCAGGAACAGTTCGCGAGAATTTAGAAATAGGATTCAGCTTTTCAATAAGACTAATTTCAAATTTTTTTATTGTATTTTTCTTGTATTAGGTACTAGAGCGACAGTGTCAGAGGATTTAATTAAATTTAATAATCGACAAAATTATGTTATTAAATCCCTATCCATACCTACTGATAAATAACAATTTTTAATTCAACTATAATATTCTATATAAGAGGTAAAGTCCGTTCGGAGATATAATATCTTGATTTTTAATCCCCAATAAAAATAAATGACCATTTTTAAGTACTCCATTGTTAAGAGATTAGTAAACTTACCCAACACGCAGGTAAAATCAGGACCATAACTATTGTTCACAACTATTTAAATGGGTTTTATTAATGACTCAAGTCGTTAATTGAATATTTAACTAAAATAACTTTCAGGATCATTGATTTTGAACGAAAATTCCAATTAATAAAATTCTTTAACTATTGTTCACCACTATTTAAAACTTTTGCATAAATCCAATATCTTAATAATTATTAACAGAAATTTTGTAGTGTAAGAAATCTCGGTAACATTTTTTTCGATATTGTTTTACAAATAGGTATCAAAGCAAATATATTTTAATGTTATAGTTGTATATAAATAAATAGTTCCGTATTTTACATAAAATAAATAGTTCTTTTCATGGTTTAAATTGTTTTTTAAGTTAGGTATTATTTTATATACTAAATTATTATTTAATCTATTAGAAGTCAATAATTACAATTTGATACCCCTTTTAAATTTTATTATACCCCGCTATGTCTATGAAGGCTACACATTAGTAAGCACTTTTTATGTTTGATATAAACACTGAATGTTCTATTAGATATACATTATACTTATCTAGTGCATTTATGATCGAAGGTATAAATATTACCTATAATGTTATATAAGTTATTGTATATTACTTCTCTTTAAAGATTATTTATTTATTTTTATTATTTCATCGTTTTTGTATTTGTAGTTAATTAAACCATAAGGTAAAAAGGGTTTCAATAAATGTTCGATATAATTTACTTTCTTTTTCATTCAAAAACCAATGCTAACAATATACTACGGACCTGTCCGACTACCTGCAGTGTTTATCACTATTTTCAACCTTAAAGTACTATAAGCCGATAAGTCGATATTATTTTAGGATACCTACTATATCTCCGAACGGACTTTAACATTAAGCTTCTGAAGACGGTAAGCCTGTCTTTAGGCTCTGAATTTTGTTTCCAAATTTGTCGTCACGTAATTATTATTTGGATTGATTTTTCGTGCAATTAAATTTTGAATCGATTTTTACATACAATGGAAAGAAATATTTTTCTTGGAAATGTTAAAACTTTTAAAAAACATTATTAGAAATAATGTACAGAATTCTACCTTTAATTGGCTGTTGATTAAATAAAAATAAAGCAAAGCTAAATAAGGAAAATATAATTTTTTAAACTTACCTTCCTCATCTGTGCGTATTTTTTGAAAAAGTAGTTTCTTCAAAAAAATTTTTGAATTGTGAGTTTCTACTACTTTGGCTCTGTAGTATTTTCCGTCACTATACTTTACATCAGCAATTTCACCTTTTATGTTTTTTACACAAGAAATTTTGCATATATAGTTTATGCCATCTTCAACATATTCCACAAGAGCAAACATTTTACTTCACGTTCACACACTTCAAAATTCAATAAAACCGTCTGTTACGATAAATAACGCACCCAAAAGAATTACAATGTTTTATCAAATTCAAAATAGAACAGCACCCGTTTTCGCAAAGTCTCAGTTCTCACTAAAAAATTATGACTGATTTCAAATACTTAAGGAAACATTCGATACGAATGTAATTAAATTCCAAATAGTCTCCACCAATCACAGTGGCGTACTGAGGCGTGTTCCGTGGGTTCCGGGGAACACGGGCCCGGGTCTCAAAGGAGCCCGGTGCTCAATAAAAACAAATCAATAAAAGGGCTTTTACAAAATATTTGCTATGAGAAGTAAAACTATGTAGTATAAAACTGAATGTTTATGGCCTTTATGCCAATTGGGCTTCATAAATTTTAGTGGTCAGTAATATTTCCTGTTTAGTATGCAAATTGTGTAGCTCATTCTAAACGAACATTTGGTTTTTATGAGTTTATGAGTGAATAGTTCCCACACTCTGAATTTGCCTGTCTGGTAATTCTTGCAAATATGTACACCATTTTTCTAACAAATGCCTGCCTTGTAAATATAAGTTATTTTGCTTTTGTTGCAAAAAGGGTATTTTTAAGGATTACCAACAAGCAGATTGTGAGAACTACACTAATAAACTCATAAAAACCAAATGTTCGTTTAAAGCAAAATTATCCTTATTCCCATTCAGTTATTTGATCATTCCCATTCGTGCATTACTAATAGTAATAGATGATAGATGTTACCGATATTAACTCTTATTTTATTCAGTAAAATGAGTCAGTTTTATAAACATAAGCCCGGAAGTGCTAAACGGAAAGCAAAACTAGAAGCTGAAGAAAAAAGGCGAAATTACCAAAAATCAATCAGTTTTTAGTTAGGAGCGCAAAAGAACTTAATGTAAATTTAGATCAACCGTCGACCTCAGCCACTACAATAAGCAATGTTACAGAAAATCTCAATGATAATATCGCTGGTAAGTTGGTTTTATCTTCTACCTATAGGTACTTACCGCATACACACATATCAAAATTGTCTGCTTGCATTTTCGTTAATTATAATTCAATTATAAACAATGACAGCGACAATTGAAGCGTTTTTAGTTTTTTACTTACTTAACCTTCACGCCATTCCCTTGCGGGGTTTTCCCTAACGACTTGACCTTTTTTTCATTTAACTACTAAAATGCGTTTATTTATTTGCGAAAACAAACCGTATTTCATTCAGAATTTCGTTTAAAACTTATAGATAGTTATTGTTTATTTGTTTATTTATTTGCTTTTTTTTTGCTTTGGAATGCTGATTCGATCCAGTTAAAATTGTTATTTTATTAGTTTTCTATAATTGATTGACATTGCAAAAATGTTTACCTGTTGAGTTCAAGACAAAGGGGCGGTATTTGCGGTTTAAGCTCACTCTACAATTCTACGAGTTTTAACAGTCACATCTGGCATGGATTTAAAGAGCCGTAATTCTTCGTACAAAACCTACAGCAATCCCAAACGTTATTTACGCGCCTTTTTTTTTGTACACGTTACAAAAATTTACTGGTTAGATTCTTGTCTTTATCCATTATTAATTAAAACCGCTGAGTCTAAAATATGTAAAAATTTTTTTAAATAAAGAAAAAGAAATAAAAATTCATAGGATACTCTTACTCTGTGTTATAATTTAAAGCATAAATTTTCGAATCAAAAAGTGGATTAGACAATCAAATTAATGCTGAAAAATGAAAATAATTTCGTGTTCATCAGACATTTTTGATGTGTTCAAAAATATTACAAAAATAAAATCATTTTAGGGTAAATTTGAATGCAAGTACAATTTTTTTATAGGTTGCCATTCTGAAGCAATAAAACTCCCTCATATATCTGAGACAGAATTAGAATCAACATTTTCAACTCTTGAAACCTTATCTATAACTACCATTAAGTCGCAATATAAGGTATGATACACCGCTGAAAAGGAAATTTTGGGGAGAATTCAAATATCGAATTAAATATACAGGGTGTCTTTTAAATTCCAAAGTTAGGTGTATTTCTGGTCAAACCGGAAGTGGCTGAATCTTGTTATTATGCTTATTTTTGAGGACATTAGGTGTATAAAAATATTGATTATTTAATTTTTCGGAACAACAGAGATATGACGTTGAAGCCACACAACTGAGACACCTGGTATACCAGAATGTGGTTTTAGTATTGTTTGGTGGACGTTTTTCATAACACGTTTTTACATCAGTATCAAAACATTGGTTTGATGACTTTTTGAAAACATCAATTTAACTGTATGAGGTTACATTATACCGTTAATTATTTTCCATGTTAAATAGACGTAACTGTTAGGACGTTACAATGTAACGTTTGTGAAGGACATTAACAGTGCCTGCAACGTTTATAACATGTCCTTGGTAATTATCTGCTAACGTTACAAGTCATGTGGGAAGATACAAGCATTTGCTAATAAATAATGCCTGAGAAATATATGTAAGATATTCTGGCTTCGTATGATTCCCAATGAAAAATTATACAGAATTACACAAGACGGAAAAGTGGAACTAATAATTATTTTGAGATTTTTGTTATTCTTTGCCAACAGGTACCTTAATTAACATACTATAATTTTAAGTCATAATAATAGTCATGCTAATAGTGACAATATTTATTAATTATGCTTTGATACACACTTAAAAAATGGCGCAAGGCCATGTAATTTGTACCTCAAAATATCAAAGGTACCGCCCTAGCTTCCTCTCTGTATAGTTCGGTGCTCTTTCGTGTAGTGTCTTACCGCCAGGATCAAGTATGTCTGTTTTTATTTTAAATGCACATTTATTTACTATTTAATGCCACTTTCTTAATAGTTTTATAACAATTTTAATAAAATTGCTAATTAGTATAAACCAGTTTCCATGTCTTTTCCATAATTAGGTACATTATAGTATTACACCTGTTCACGCAGTGGTTAAATCAAACAGTTAGTTGAAATAAGAAAATTTACAGCCAAGGTGATACATCACAAAAGATTAAAAAAGCCGAAAGCCGGAGGTATTTGTAAGAAACACGATTTCAGCCAATAGTGACAGAATGCACATCTTAATCTTTACTCAGTGTACGCAATAAAATTTGTGGTAGTTTTCAATACTACCTGCTTTATTACAGTTCTGGGTAACTGATTTTTCAGACACAGGTTTATGATTACGTATTTTGGTAAGTTCTTTAATAGATACCGGCAAAGCTGTGTTAAAGGTAAAATAATAAATTAGCATTTACTCTATGAAATAATTCAATTTAAATAAAAATTGGAAATAGTTTCATATGGTTTAGATTCAAGATCTTTGTTTAAAAATATCTAGATCCAGATATTAAATCCTAATTGATATCGTTTTTTTGGTTGTATTTACCTTCGTTCCAATATTCTGAGGTACACACGACTATAAATAATGTATATAATCACAACTTTAAGTACTATTAGAAAGAAATTTCAATTATATGCAAACTCCAAATAAATCAATTTAACGCAATGCGGTTGGTTTATTTTTATAAAAAAACAAACTTTCACAAAATAGAACTAGATCCAATTTTAATTACTAACAAAACAAATCTTAATTTTATACATTTGGTTGAAATAATAGTATTATATTATTATTTATTCTATTTGTATTCTATTTGTATGTTCAAAAAGTGAAAATACCGTTAGATAGGACATAAAATTTCTCACAAAAGGTGTCTGTACAATTTTTTAGAAAATTTTGCCATTTTCGAAATATTTCCAAAAAACTGGATTTTGGAACCTGCCAACACCAATATTTTTAAATTTTGGTGTTAGATAGAAAATAAAATTCCTGTTCGAAAAGCATTTTTATAATTTTTTTGTAAAGTTAATAGTTTTCGAGTTATTTACAAAAAACCAATATTTAAAATTTATAACCGTTGGTTGTATAGGGTATGCCATTTTCGTAAGTTTTACGGGGTATCTTGCTTATTTTTTAGGTTAGAACCTTGCGGTTTGCGAGACACCTTGCTACTTTTTAATTAATGCACTAATCTAATTTGCCATAACCATCTTAGTTTTTGTGCTACAGGGTGATTTTGAAAAAAATGCATTTTCAATCATCCCCTGTAACTCTGTTATTGTCAGACATATTAAAAAATTGAAAACTGATATTTGTAGATTTTTTTGCGTAGAATCCAGTGGCGTACTCAGATTTTATTTAGATGTCATAGTTTTAGAGATATTGACATAACCTACTTTTTTTTAATGGGACGCCCTATTAATTCTTTAAAATCTTTTTCCCCTTGTCAAGACCAAAAATATAGCATAGTCTATACTTATTTTTATAAATAACGTGACAAAATTATTTTTTTCTATAATTTAGATTCATAATACTGGATAGCTGTGGGTAACCATGGTAACGCAAAAAACAAAATAATTAATTAATTACAAATATTGTTCAAATTACAGACCATTATGTCTCCTACAAGTTTCACAAAGCTTATAAATTCTTTTAATAGCATTTTCCAAAATAAATGATTGTTTCCGTTGCAATTTTTAATTGTTGCATATTGCTATGTTGCCTTGAATAAATTTTATTCTCTAGATACCCCACAAAAAATCAAAACGAGAGATCCGGTGATCGTGGTGGCCATTGAATAGGTCCATTTGTTCCAATCCATCTCACGGGAAAACGTTCATTTAGCCAGTTTTGTGTTATTCTAGCATTGTGGCCCCATCCTGCTGGAAGAATATATCGTTCAGTTGAGCCAGTGGAATATCTTCTAAAATGTTCATAGTTTTTTCTTACAGAATTTGTAAGTACACATTAGAGTTTAGGTTTTCTTCATAAATCTTGTAAACTATTTTTCGGTTAAAAATAAAGCAGGACCTGCCTTGACGCTCTCTAGGAAAAATTACGTGGGGACACCAAGACGCGAGTTGTGTCTATTAAGAATTCCCGAACTTGTGAAATGTGCCTCGTCTGACCAAATTATTTTTTTTTTCAAAATTATTGTCCAGAGTTTTCATATTTATAAACCAATTGCAGAACTCCAATTTACGTTCAGCATCACCAGGGTGCAGATGATGTACAATTTTATACTTGTAGGGTTTGAATTTATGTTTTTTTAAAATCCTTTACTGTTGTTTTAGAGACACCGGTCTCTTCTTCTATTTTCTTGAACGAGGTTTCAGATGTGGCTTGAACAACTGCTAAAACGTTGACCTCTGATTCCCCGTTCTCTTTGTTGTAAACTCGGGGCCGAGGTTTGTCAAAACATCCATGTTGGTAAAGATTAAATTTTAATTTATGAAATATTCTTCTGTTGGGTTGTCTTCTTTCGGGATATCTATATGACAAAATAGGTATATAAAAAAATACAAATTCAAGACTAACTGACCTGTTCAGATAGAGTTCTAAGACCTGGCCTGCGTTTTCAGTAGATAATACGAAGCAGGTATTCATATCATATTTCTCAAAGATTTCAAATTTTTGGTTTCGAGCCATATTAAAAAATAATTAAACAACAACAACAACAGGAACAAGAACGATAACAATAAACAAAAACAACGAATAACAATAAATATCAGCACTAAATTTGGGAAAGGAATAATTTGAGAGAAGCAGAAACTTCAAAAATCAAATACCTCAGTAATGGCAAAATGTTAATTATTTTGTTTTTTGCCTTACCATGGTTACCCACAGCTATCCACTATTATCAAAGTAAATTATAGAAAAAAGTCATTTTGTCACGTTATTTATAAAAATAAATACAGACTATGCTATATTTTTGAAAAGCTCTTGGCAAGGGGAAAAAGATTTAAAAAAAATATATAGGGTGTCCCATTAAAAAAAGTAGGTTATGTCAATCTTTCAAAAACTGTGACCTCTAAAGAAAATCTGAGTACGCCACTGGATTCTACGCAAAAAAATCTACAAACATCAGTTTTTACTTTTTCAATATGTCTAATAATAACAGAATTATAGGTGATGACAATGCAATTTTTTTCAAAATCACCCTGTAGCACACCAAAACGAAGTTGACTATGGCAAATTTGATTAGTGCATCTTTGGTTTCACTAAAAAGTAGCAGGGTGTCGCGAAAACGGCATGGTTCTAACCTAAAAAATAAGCGAGATACCCCGTAAAACATACGAAAATGGGACACCCAGTACAAAAACATGTACTGGACCAGAAAGTGCTCAAAAATTCATTATTGATCACATAATATAAGACAAATGAGTAAATGTCATTTTGACACCATAATTTACACTTTTGATGTGGAAGTATTGATACAATTTGCAGCGGTATTTTTATGCAACAATAGCAATTGCGATTTATCATTACGACAATCACAATTATTTCAAAATTCACTTTTGCACTGATTACAATCAAACTTTTTCAAGACTTCAAAAAATAAATAGCCATCAATGTAAACATTGCTGTAATTTTCCAATGTGACGTTTTATTCTACCTTAATTGCAAGATGTTCATTAATTTTATCTTCATAATTAACACTTAGAGCAATTTGTGCATTAGTATTAGACATCAATGCAAAGTGATGGAATTGGGTGGATCGTAATTTAAGTTCACGAAGTCATCTGAATCTATTTCAGGATTTGATCCTGCCACTGGTTCTTGGAGGCGAATGTGCATATTATGCTGTAATGCGATGCGAAACTACTTCATATTTGATTGAATGTTGTCTCCATTTCTAACGTATATAACAAGTTTTCGGAAAAAGTTTATAATCTCAATATCAATCCTAAATAACTTCGAATTTAGTCACCTTTGGATTCAAGTGTCAGAAAATAAATTAAACTTCAATGTGTCATGCCATATTTGTCAAATATTAAAAAGTTTTGGCGTACAACCTCGACATCCGAAAATCTGTGTACAACCTAGCTGGACAGTTGCCAAAATTGTGAATATATTTAGCTGAATGTGAACAAGGTATACCAAAATCGGGGCGACCGAAAGCATTGACTAATGCCAACCCAAATAGGTTGATGAAAGCCGCAACGGATAAATTGGGAAAATCCACTCGGGAATTAGGTCGTAGGTTTCGAGCAAGTCACATGACCATTAGTCGAGAACTGAGCAGAAGGGGACTTACGTATCGGAAACGGAAGAAATGTCCAAAATACACTGATGGACAGTTACACAGAATCCCAATATGTTGCGTGCATTAACAAAACGCCACTTCACAGCTAACAAAGTTGTGATTATGGATGAAGAAAAATACTTCACCTTATACAGCTGATGTACAGAATTGCCCAAATAACGTGAAATATAAATCAAAAAACAAAATAGAAGACAGGGTGTTAGACTGGTGTACCATATCAGCTAGAGCAATTTCAAGACCTTACGTTGGTCGTGTTAGAGGTTGATTTTATTAACACACATCACCTTAACGATGATATTATATTCTGGCCCGATCTAGCATCTTATCACAATGCTGGAATTCTAGAACAAGGCGAAATTGGTTAGACTCACAACATCCCATTTGTGCCAAAAAATGACAACCCCCCCCCCCCCAAATGTACCTCAGGCTCATCTGATTGAAGATTGTTCGGCAAAATTAAGTAGAAAGGTTTACGATAATGGTTGGGAAGCTTAAAACGAATAACAGTTACGTCGTCAAATTTTACAAAAAATCGCGAAGTATACATCACCGTCCAGAACATGATGCGTCAGGGTAATCGGAAATTGCGTACCATTGAAGACCATGGACCTTTGAGTATCATTTAAGTTGTGTTTGTTGTTAAGCACCTATTAAGAAAAACGTTGTTAAAAATATCATTTGAATGCATTTGACCATTTTCTTTAAATCGTTCTTTAATTTTTTCCGAAAACTTTTGTTACATACGTCATTTCTAATTACTAAAAACATATTTTCTATTGGGTGATCCGGGATATAGTATTCTAAATCTTCAGTGAAAGTTGTGTATGTAAATGCGTTATAAATTGATAATGCATAATTGCACGGATAGCACCGTTACCAACTCGACCATTTAAGCAACCAAAAGTATTAAATCAAATTAAAATTGCATTAGCTGCTTAATTACTTATTTCACACGCATTTTTTGATTTACGTGCATATCAGTCATTTTCAGTATCGCCTTTGTTTCTTTGTTGTTTTTATCAACTATACACCTGTCCACAAAATCGTTCCATGATACTCATCGCCGTCGACAAATGTATTTAATGTTATAGTGATAAAATGTTGCTCAAGCTTATAATCAGATGAGGCCTATCAAAACAGGTATATATCCCCATTCCATTAAATAATATTTTAACATTATCTTTTGTAGCCCACAGGAATTCCAGCGCTTTTCTGTGATTCTTTCCTTGATCACAATCAATTACTCTTGAAACTAATCCAATATCTTGTAACCTTTGTAAGATCTGCTTTAAAAGGGAATTTATTACTTTCCCTAATACTGCGCCATCCGATACATAATAAGAAAAAGCCATTTTCCAGTTACAAAATAACAACCCTTGATTTAATAACTTTATAGTTCGCCAAAATCTTGTAATACTTTAATCAGTGGTCAATGTGACTATGGTATTTGAACTAATAGTAGAAGAATTAAAATTTACAGATGTGGTACTATTATCAGAAATCAACACACTTGCAAATGGGTCACTCAATTCACTATCTTTATTCACTCTCTCGATTATTCAGTTTCACAACTTACTAAAGATTTACGAGTACACTTTAAAGGTAAAAAAAATGTTGCACTATGAATTGTCTAAACGTGTCGGTGCCTTAAACAATTTAAGTGGTTATACAGGATCCGTCAGTGAAGTGGGAAATTTTGAAGTACGCAATTTTTTAAGAAAATTTGTATTTTCAAAGCTGTTTTACAGGTTTTAGTAGAGGAAAGTATGCCATTTTATGTCTTATAAATAAATCTGCTCAAATGGGAACCATGTTTTTGTAAACACTCTTCTAACTTAGATTGAAAATTTTCGGTTATTCGACGGAGCAGGGCAGGTTGAACTGATATTTAAACAGTAACATGGAGAAGTGGTTAGGCGTCCAGCGTGTTTCGTAATAATTGCAATGTTCCACGACATGGAAGTGTGCCGTGCGCTCATTCAATTATGCAGTGGGTAAGAAAGTTTGAAGAAACTGGATCCACATTAAACTTGAGGCTTAAAGGGGTAATAAGGAAGGTGGACAACATTGATAGAGTGCGAGTGGCAGTAAACATTAGCCACACATCGTTACTGTGAATTTTACATAAAGACTTATCTTTCCACCCTTACAAAATACAAGTCGTCCAAGAGTTGAAAAATGGCGATACGCTTGCTCGCAGGATTGTCAGCGAAGAAATATTGCGACGTGTACTTGATGAAAACTTTATTCACCACATTTTTATTTCAGATGAAGCACATTTAATTAATAAAAAAATTAAGATAATTGAAACTTGTATATGTAATTGTAATAACTAATATTGCTAAAACTTTTTCCACGTTTATGAATATTCCACTACAAAGGTTAGAATGATATGAGACAAATGTTTAAGTACCCAAAATATTACACTAGTATGCTGCTAAAACATTGCATGAAATATTGCGACAAAAGAACAGGTTGTCTTTTATAAATGTTCCATAAACATTTCAAATATACTTAAAAATGCTTCTAAAGTATGAGGTACCTTGCAAGGAAATATACAAACACATAAGCATCTACGCCTACAGGTTGTGATGTGAAGAGTGTTAAGATGGAAAGCAAACAGCATTAAACAAACCCACTTTCTTCATTAATTTCGATGTGATGATAGTGTTTACCAAAATATCAGTAATAGAATGAACCGCTCAACAAAAGAAAAAATCACTTTATGAAGTCTTTAACTAAACTATAATACTATAATTTCCACACTTTTAAAGGGAAAATCCATCAATGTGAGTTTGTATAAAATGTCCATTGTTCGAAACTAAAACCCATTCTATCTCAAAATATGTACAAAATATTAAAATTAATATCACTTTCTATATGAACTACAATATTTATTTCTTTTTTAGATAAGTTATCGAGTTGATTAAAAAACTTTTGTACTGACCATTTAAAGGAAAATAATAGTATGTAATCTATTTTTGATTTTTTTTTTTTTGATTTCAAACATATTTTTATTAAAGTACTTTTATTACAATATGGCTACCTTTTCTTTGGTATTTTTTTCATTTATTTTCCACCGTACTGCCTTAATGGTTTATTAAGAAAATTGATATCTAGATACAATGTTAATTTATATTGCGTCCCGAAACTTCCACAATGACCCCAATGTTTACGTTTCGTATTAAAAAATGACCTCAAAGTTACCATATTATACATACGCATTCTGCAATTTATGTACTAGTGGAACATTGAGGACACTCTTCTGTCACAAAGTGGGAAGTTTGAGTACTGGAAGTTTGAGTCCCGACCTCGAACTTCCACATTGTCCCCGAACTTCTCACTTTATAACAAAAAGTGTCCTCAAACTTACCGTTTAACATATATATATATATATATATATATATATATATATATATATATATATATATATATATATATATATATATATATATATATATATATATATATATATATATATATATATATATATATATATATATATATATATATATATATATATATATATATATATATATATATATATATATATATATATATATATATATACATATATAGGTGTCTAGAATCTACCCAAGTTGCGTGTCTATCTTTGTCAGTCCAAATATTCAATCGGCTATATCTTTTTAATATTCAAAATACGAAAAGATTACAAGAGAGACTTTTGATAGCTACTTTTACGCAAAATGGGAAAATGTGAATAAAAAATTTTTTTAGTAATTATTTTTCGAACTACAACCCAAACATACATTTTTTTAAATAACAACTATAGGTGGTTGTGGACTAATTCGATATCTTATTTTGCTGATTTCAAAAATGCATAGCTTTATATGTTTAGTACTATTAGTTAACTCAGAATTTTTAAAAATTGTAATTATAGTATTTACTTAACAAATGCAATGTTTGCCGTAGTGTGCTGGGACAATTAAAAAACAAAACTCTGCATTGATTGACTGTCGAATAGTGGATATTTAATTATTTGTTGTAACCAGTTGTAGTTGGTACTTAAGTAGTGAATATTAATTCAGAACGTGTTTAATCTTACGTCGAATTTAAACCTACTACATGTCTTCGTGAAACTCTGGACGAGTGCAACATTTCCGAAGATGAAGCCCACGTTATTTTGAAACAAAATAATTTTAAGCCATATCATTTTCATATAGGAAATACATTGTATGTTGAAGATTATAAGGAAAGATTACGTTTTGTTACATGGTTGATTAACGAAAGTCGAGCTAACAATGAATTCCCGAAAACCATTCTTTTTACTGATGAAGCAAAATTTACAAGCAAGGGCATCTTCAATAGAAAAAATCATGTCCAATGGTCCCAAGAAGATCCTCATATTACTGTTGAGAGGAGAGGTCAATATGCCTTTTCAGTAAACGTTTGGTGCGGTATTATTGGTACCAAGATCCTTGGGCCTTTTGTTTATGATTACAATTTAAATTACGATAGATATCTAACCTTTTTACGAAACGTATTTGAAAAAATTTTGGACGACCTTCCGTTGAACGTTATTCAAAATTTGAATTATTTTAAACACGACAGGACACCAGCACACAATGGATTACTTGTGTGTAACTATTTACAGGAACGTTTTAATAATTGGACAGGAAATCGATGTCCAATAACTTAACCGCCGTGATATCTCCAGACTTACCATGGGCTCCTTAATATAGGGTCCCGATTTTCTGAGCTCGGTAAGGGCTGCCGATTACCTTTTCCATCATCGTTAATCTATTCTTATCCTTATTCTTCCTTCTCGCCCTCACTGTCTTCCTATCGGATTAAAAGTCCCAAATTAAAAAATAAGATGGCTGTGGTTTCTGGGGTTATAAATTCCGGACGTAAAATCCTGCCCCATTCGGATGTCCGGGAGGGCAGGGCCCAAGCGACCTCGGTCATCGAAAGTATCAACTTTATGATTCACTGCTGCAACATCCTCGGTATCAGGTCTAATCCTAATGCTATTCACCAACATCTTGAACAATTACAACCTGATATTTTGTTTCTATCTGAAACACAAGTCTCCTCTGAAAGCTCCGAGTCACCTGACTTGCAATTTCCTCAATACCACCTTCACTCTAACTTTCGATATAAAGGAGGCGTATGTCACTACATCAAGGACAGAATTGCTTGCAAGAGGGTTTCTTCCTTAGAAAGTAAAAATTTTGACGTGATTTGGTTTAAACCTTCTGGTACTAATTTTGTGAAATTCTACTGTTGCGTTTATAGGTCTCCTAATGACAGTAACTTTCAAGCCTTCTTCGATTACCTTAGTATGAAAGTTGACTATCTCCTGCCTCAGTTTCCATCTTGCGATATCGCAATTGTAGGCGATTTCAATGTTCATAACTCTAATTGGCTTCAGTTTTCATCTACTACAAAACCCGCTGGTCATAGTGCAGAAACTTTTGCTATTTCATGTGATCTCACACAAATTATTTCTGAACCCACAAGAATCCCTGATTACCCTAACCATACCCCACATCTCATAGATCTCTTTCTTACATCAAACCCTCTTGTTTATAAAACTTCCGTTCTTACGCCTTTAGGTCTTTCCGACCATTGTCTCATAAAAATCATTTCTACTGTACCTAATTCCACTGTTGTTCGCAAAACCGATAGAACCTTGTGGTGTTTTAACTCAGCTCGATGGAGTTATTTACGGGATTTCTTTGCAACCTTTCCATGGCGTGAATATTGCTTTAAGTCGTCCTCTTCTTCGGACATCGCTCTTTCAGTATCTGAAGTCATCCTCATGGGAATGTAGTTATACATTCCCAAACAACTGTACCGTATTGGTCATTCACGTTCCCAACTCTGGTTCAATAAGGCTTGTGCTGATGCAATATCTTTAAAAAATAAATATTATATTAAATGGAAATCTAATAAATCGGTCGACAGTCATGTAGAATACGTTGGTTCTAGAAATATCTGCAAAAGTGTCATCATTAAAACTAAAAAGTTCTTCGAACAACGAAAATGCAATGAACTAGCTACATCTCCTTTAGGCAGTCGTAAATTTTGGTATTTAGCTAAAGCCATTAGTAAAAACTTGGGAACATCTTCATTTGCCCCCCTGACATCTATTGCCGGATCGGTAGTTGCTGATTCTGTAGACAAAGCCAATATTTTTGTAAATTTGTTTGCATCAAACTCATGTCTCAGTGATTCTGGAAAAGATGTGCACCTAGTCAACTCTTCTTCATACGCTATGACCCCAATTCATTTTCGGTACAAGTTCTTGGAATCGATCATCAGTAGGCTTGATCTCAATAAGACGACTGGCCCAGACGTTATCCCATCTATTGTCTTAAAGAAATGTTCCCCCGAACTAGTACCAGTCCTATCTAAGCTCTATACGATCTCTATATCTTCTGGGGAATTCCGTTCATCATGGAAGTTAGCAACGGTTCAACGTGTTCCCAAAAAAGTCGATAAGACTGATCCCTCAAACTACCGACCAATTGCCATCACTTCCATTTTGTCTAAAATCATGGAAAGAACCATCAATCAGAAACTTCCAACGTTCCTTGAAACAAACAAACTCTTTAGTGATCACCAATATGGGTTTAGGCAAAGTCGTTCAACAGTCGATCTTCTTTCATATGTGACCCAAGTTTGGAACAATACAGTAGAGCAATCCGCTAAAACAGTTGTAGTCGCGTTAGATATCTCAAAGGCGTTTGACAAAGTTAGGCATGAGTGTTTACTTGCCGAACTCACCTCGTTTGGGTTAAATGATACGCTCGTCAACTGTGTTTCTAGTTTCTTTGATGAAAGGCGAATACGTGTTGTGTTTGGTGGCTTTTTTTCAAAAGAAGTTAGCATTACCGCGGTCGTACCACAGGGATCCGTTATAGCGCCTACACTTTTTCTGCTGTACATAAATGACCTTATTTCTTCAACAACTAACCCCATCCATTGCTTTGCTACCGATAGCACTCTTCACTGTAGTTCATCTCAGTCTACTCATAGTGATAATCCACCTTCTATGTCAAATCAAGAAATTAAAGCTGAAATGGCAAATTCAATCAACAAAGACATTCAACGTATTCTCGAATGGGGAAGCAATAATCTAGTTAAATTTAATGCTAGCAAAACTCAGTGTTGGCTTATGTCCGCCAAAAAAGATCGATTATTTCCTGTATCTTCAAATCTCTCATGGGTTGACCATCTTCTGTCAGCTACCAAAAGAGCTGCTCGTAAAATAGGCTTTTTGTACAGATCTAAGCAGTACTTTACCTCTCGACAACTCCTTCTGCTGTATAAGGCCCAAATTCGACTTCATCTGGAATATAATTCTCACCTTTGGGTTACTGCTCCCCAATACGCTCTCGATTACGTTAATCTTATTCAAAAGAGAGCGATTAGGCTTATAAATGACCCGTTCTTAACTTCTCACACACAGTCCTTTGAGCATAGAAGGATAGTTTCAGTTCTTTCTTTGTATTATCGTTATTACAACGACCATTGTGCTGCTGAAACACTCGGTTCTCTCATTCACATCATTAGTATGCATTACAAATCTCCACTTGTCGTACCAAATGGGCGCAGTCCACATTTTTCTACACGGCTTCTAAACTCTGGAATGATCTCCCTAGTTCCTGTTTTCCTCTCACTATGATATGAGAATATTTAAGGTAGCGGTTCATAGGCATCTATTGGCATTTCATTATCCCTCTATCTATCCTCCTAAGTGTTTCTGAGTGCTTTAGCACGATAGGCCTAATTTAGTCTGTTCAGGTTAACAATCATAAAAAAAAATCCTGGATTTTTTCTTGTGGGGTGCAATTAAAAACAAAGTGTATCGAGTAAAACCTGGACTATTTAAAAAATAAAATTCGTGTTGCTATACAACGAATTAGAAAACAAAGTTTATTAAAAATTCAAAACGAAATTTCAAAACGTCAAATGTGTGTTCAAAATAATGAAGAGTACACTTTAATTTGTTTAATAAATATTATAATTACCTTTTTTTTTTAAATTGTGAGTTCACCAATAATATTAAACATACAAAGCTATACATTTTTGAAATCAGAAAATAATAAGCCATCGAATGAGTCCATATCTACCTATAGTTCCCATTTAAAAAAATGTATGTGTGGGTTGTAGCTCGAAAAATAGCTACCAAAAAAAATTTTTATTCGCATTATCCCATTTGCGTAAATAGCTCTCAAAAGTCTCTCTTTTAACTTTTTCATACTTTAAATATTAAAAAAGGGATAGCCGATTGAAAATTTGGACGATTTTCAGATATCTTAGAAATTTGGCAACAATGTTGAATTTTCTTGTCGGTATTTGAATTATCATGTAATTTTGCCCAACTTTGCTAACTTAACCGTCTCTGTATCTCTTATAATAACAAACATAGCCGTAGAACGTGGGTAGATTCTAGACACCTGGTATATATCTCCACAGATAACGAAGCTATATGGTTTTCGAATTTTCCCTTTGTTGAGATTCTAAATATTTTTTTTTGTGCTAAAACATGCTGGCGCCGAAGTATTCTGGTAGCGAAATGTCGAAGAATAACCTATGGTGCAAAAACGTCCTATACCGTCCTTTTCTTTTGATTGTGCACGAAATAACGGTCTGCAACTGTTCAGAAAGAAGAATTTACCGTTAAAATAAAGCTTTGTTATAGATGCATCTCTGTTTCCATGGCTTACGCTAATCGAACTTTCACCGCTACACGAGTTTCATTATCTAATTACGCAATTTCGTATAAGAATATTCTGCATATTAAATTATAGGTTAATTTTATCAATTCCTGTTCGTCATATTGATTACTGTTATAGAGTTGAAAAACGCTTTCATACTTTACATTTAAAATTGCATTTGCGGAAAAAATATACTTTTTGTCTTTTCTGTATTGCTCTAAACATATAAGTAGACGCTCTGGAGTTTTAAAAGATGGATTGTTGTCAAGTTACAGAAAAAAGTTAAAGAAACAGTTTATAATACTCGTAGGATGACATTGGTAGAACGTCTCAAAAGATAACACAATATTTATCTTGCATAAAAAATTTGACATCGGCTTTTAGTTCCAACTTTAATATTATGTAATATGTTTTCATGCTTATGTTGAATTTTCTAATCAAGCGTTTTAGATCTTTTCCTTTTACATTTTTGGGAATAGTTGCTTTTGTGATATTGTAATTCCTTACAAATTATTATGGAATGCTCCCCTTCTCCTGTGATAGCGACATACTACGTATTTTGCTTGTTCAGGAGTATCAAATACGTAAAGAAAAGCTTTGGAAGACGTAATTTGTTAGGAATTTGCTAGATCGAAGTTTTTATACATGTTTTATCGAAATACTTACTTAACAGTAAAATCTATGAGGAGAATATTAATGAGAGCTTTTAATAGAATTTTGAGCAGAAAATTATGAATTTAAGAAGCTTTGCATATTAGAAAACTTGGTTTAAGAGAAAGTTTCTTTTTATTTTAGGGATTTATTTTTTTATAATTTTTATAAGAAAAAATAAGAAATAAAAATTTTATTACCAACACTTTGGTTAGATATTTTATTGGTTATGAAAATTCTAAAATTTTATTGCAATTTTCATGTCACTTGAACGAGTTTACAGCAAATTTCCTTCCGTTTTCTGTAACTAAATTTAAAAATACCCTAACATCAATATTTTAACTTTTTGAATCTTACATAACGATTAAAAATATATAAATAAATATTTCTTTTAAGAATTAAAGGATTAACTAAAAATTAATTAAAAACTTCGAAAAGTTATTAGATGTAAGGTAAAGAGAATTTATTGTTTGTAATCGACACTAGATAGCTAAATCCTTTTGAATGACGACCACTACGCTCCTCAGAAATTATCTAAATCTGATTGTCGGTACTTCACCCCTTTTGTTAGAGATTGACCGATAAGTAGCAAAATTAAAAACCATGCTTAGAAGTTTTTCATTGATTAAGTATTACATAAGTGAGCATTTGCCCAGGTTGACTCGACGGCCCTTAAATATTACGAAAAGTATAAATCGGAAAATTTGGTAGTGTGAGAATGACGTTGGACCTCATTCGGTTAAAAAAATTATTTGTTACTCATTTTTATATGTCAATTTATCAGGTCAGCTTATTGCCGTTGAAAATCAGTCTTAACAACTTAGCTACTATAGACTGTCCAAACCTCCAAGTGCGGTATGGGGCTTATGGGAAGGCAGTGCATGATTGCCAAACTTATTACACCGATAGATTACTGCACCGTTCTATAATACCGGGCCTATGGCGAAAGAGACGCAGTTTCTAACCTAAAATAATAGACTTGAATATAAATTTTAAATTAACTTATAAATCGTGTTGTAAATATACCGAATAGAAGTTCGATTCATAAGAAGCTGGTCGCATTAGAAGCTAAATGTTGGCACCGAGAGAAGGGTTTGTGACAATTGACCGAAAACAATTGCCCGAATGCAATTGACCGAACGGCCAATTTACCGAACGGACAATTCGTCGAAGGGACAATTCACCGAATGTACAATTTATCGAATAGAAAATTGACTGAATTCGCTTTAAAATGTACGAAAAGCCCTTGGATATATTCAGATTCGTAAGAGACCTAATAAGGTTACCTTAGCTATCGTGACAATTACGCTTAAGTTAGCCTTTTTTTGACTATTTTTCCCCTGTGTAAAAGTTTCTTTGTATTATATGTGCACAGTTTTAATTACTGGTTCATCTTCTAATTCTAATTATACTTAATTTTTCTTTTTTAGGTTGATAGAGTTAGAATGTTTGTTTTTCTTTCAATTTATGTATTTCTGTATTTTTTGGATTTTTTATTTGCATTAGTATATATTATATTCTACATATACATTTACAGATTAACAAATATTAATTAAAGCGAAATATTATGCGCAATTCCTCGTAAATGTTCCATCAAATTTGTGTTTTCAAATGTATTCACTAATCGTGAAATGCGAAGAGCGGGGTCTTTATATTTTTTTTTAGGCGGAGATGGAATTCGCCCAGCAAGAAATTGTTCTATTATTACAGAGCCTTTTTGACTATTCAACGTTAGACAAAATAATGGGATAGCGCTTTTTAGAATAATACACTTATATACCCCACTTTCTAAGTCGCGATTTTAAGGGTAATAAGAGACATATTAATCGTTTGTTAAGTAGAATCATTAATAGGCTATTATTTATTTCTTGAAATACGGCCTGCCATAACACTTTAAACTAATAACCTCTCATTAACTCTCATTAACATATCTACCTCATTATAACAGTTGAATAGGATACATTAAGTAAGGTGGAGAGAAAGTGCAAAAAATAGGAATTCTTGTCACTGTATCTGTCTCCAAAATTATTTTGCAAAGTAATTTATTTATGCATTGCGGGCAATTGTCCGTTCGGTGAAAATTCTGTTCGGCGAATTGTTTTCGGTCAATTGTCCGGATCCCCCGAGAGAACTGTAAAAATTACTTTATTAAATTTCATTTCTGCTGTTAATGAAATTTATTGTAACTACCCATGCATTTATGTTTATGAATGTTTACAATACGTAAAAAACAATATTAATTACATCTAAACAACACAGGATTATACACCAACTTTACATGAGATGTGATCTTATAAAAACTGCCTTGAAAACAAAAATCACTTTATGGGCATATTCGAATTAACCATACGTAATAAAGCAACCTTCTATAACTACAATGAATACCTTAGTTACAACAATAATTTTTAGATACAGCTCGTTCAAACTATACCTTATTCAAGTCACCATCCCTCGCACGTCATTATCCGTATACCAATACTACAATTATAGTTTACTATAAAACTTTAATAAAGTTTGCATTAAAGCCAAAATGTCATCGTAAGTACAGCTAACATTAAAAGTCATTAATCGTGTAGGGTTAGCAACCATATTTTATCATTTGTAAGTAGAATGGAGGCACCTTGGCCGCCATCTTGGAGTTTGACGTCACAAGGATGCCCCACATGGGGGACCATATTTTCCGCCCTTTTTTTATGGTTTCTTTTCGGAGGCCTTTTTCAACCCCTAATTATTTTTGTTTTTACTCGCTCACGTGTAGGACGCTTTTTTTCACCCTTATTTTTATGGTTTCTCTTCGAGGGTCAACTCTTGATGGAATTTTCAACCCTAATTAGAGTCTTTTTGACAGAAATTTTTTGCACTTGCTCACGTAAGGGGCACATGCAGCTCTTGGACTTGGGGTTGGTCTTGGACCTGGAGTTGGTCAGGGTTATTTTAATGGTCAGCTCTAACCCTAATTAAGATCCTTTTGGCTGTATTAAGAGCAGTACCCCTGGAGGTTAGGCAAACGCACACGCATATAATGTTGGAAATTGCATAATTGCTCTAATAAGATATTATTAAAATTATCGATCCTGTTGTTTTAAAATGGTCATATGCTATTGGGTACGTTCGGATGATCTTTTACCTATACGAGAAATTTATTTTTACATTGTATTTCTAATAAGGGGGTTCTTGTAAGACATGTCTATGAACTTGTGTTAGAGATTGATCTTGCGTGAGGAATTTGAATGACAGTAAAATTTAATTATAGAACACTTATTTTTATTGTAAATATCATAATTAAAAAAGCCTCAATGAGTTATAAAAAAAATTACTGACATTCAGGTTATTCTCTAATGAAACAAAAATGTTTATTAAGTTAATTAATTACATAAGTTATTACAATATTGTTTTCTAAAACAAATATTAAAACATAGTTTCACCTGCATTGATTGCATTGAAATATGTTTCATATCCAACCATTCGTTAAATTGTTGTATACTGTACATCTTAATATTTTTAAAGAAACTTGTTGTTACATATAGATTAGATGCGCTTTACCGCTGTAATTAAAAATGTGTACAAGTAAATAAATAAGAGGTTAACAGAACACTTACCAACTCTGTATTGAAAGAGCATTTTTGAGGAACTGATTCACGAGTGGTGCCCGTTTTCTGTTACTCGTCTAATCAAACTAAAAACAACTTTCTATGTTTTTACGTTTAATGAATAGTTGATGTAAAAACTAGCCATTGATTTCCCTATAATTAATTTTTAGAGTGTAAATATGCAAACAACCTCATTATCTTTATCACACTTACAGCAACTCGTATTTACCTTTCTCTTAAAATAATTAATAACAAAGCGGTTTGAACAAAATGCTGTACATACACATGCAAATTGTTTTTATAAAAAACCTCATTAAATGTTTGGAAAGTAATAATTACATGTTTTAAATTCCACAGCAATATGTAGTAGGAAACCACTGTTCATGTTTACTTTTAGCTAATTAGATTTAAAACTTTTCTTTTGAAAATATTTTCTAATCATAAAAGTCATATCATTTGGTTTTAAAAACAATTAAAATACACATAATTGCATATCCATTTAAAAAAAACTTAATTGTAGAATTATGAGAATCAGTCCAGACGAAATAGTATTTTTTAATTATATTCATTTAAAATCGCAATATACATAAGAATAAAAATGCGTATGTATTTGGAAATTACCAGCAATATGTTATATCACCTATTAACGATTTATTTTTTCTCATTAGAAGTGATGTTATCATTAACATATTTACTTCGATACTGAGCTTCTAATACTTTTAAAATTATGTTTAGTTAATTACTGCTAACACATTGTTGTTATATAATGTAGATTTAAAAACTTTTCTGTAAAAAAATATTTTCTAATCATAAAATTCATATCATCTGATATTAAAAAAAGACGATTAAAATATACATCATTATATCTTAATTTAAAAAACTTTATTGTAGAATTATGAGGATCAGTCCAGATACGTAAAATAGGTTTTTTAATTATACCCCTTTAAATCCTGAAATATAAGAATAAAAATACTGATGTATTTTAGAGCAGGCCGTCAAAGGCTACCATTTTCTGTAATAAAAATGATAAAGGGATCTTTTTAAAAAGGTTTTAGATTTTTTGAGTTGACGTGTAAGATTTATATCTATGTTTAAATTATTGCTGAATAAAAGTTAATCGCCTGTTTAACATTGTTTTACATCGAGTGTTTTATACTGTAATGAATATGTTATAAAAACGCTTAGCTAAAATAAAAACGTTATTAAAATTATTACATTCTCATTAAGGATGATTTCTGATACATATATACAAACTGTTATTATTACCTAACTTCATCTTCAACAATAAGGTTATTTGATATTAAAAGATAAACATCATCATATTTTATTACTTTTAACTAGACTTGAAGTTGGACAAAGGAGACTTGAAAGCGCTTTGTGACTTAATTCGTTCGCAGTGAGATGGTATAAATACGTGTACCTGCGTTTCAGTTTTTAGTTCTTGTTTGAAGAGCATCATATCGTTATGGAGTCTTTAAATGTAAATCAGATTTTGGGGTTATTCAGTAGGGTGGGCCGAAAAATGTGATTTTTCGAATTGGGAGTTCTAATAAAAAAAAGTTGCCTTTTGGCATCCTAATAACGGGAAAAATAAAAAAAAAATGTTTAATACCTATCTTCAGTTCGCGAATTAGCTTCAAACTTTGAAAAAAAATGTCAAATCAGTCAAATTTCAACTTTTTTTATTTATGTAAGATATATGTTTTTCGTATTCTAATACCTCTAAAGTGTGTCTCGTTAACATCCTAATAATGGGAAAAATTAAAAAAAACGTTTTCTTAATCATCTTTAGTTCGCGCATTACCATCAAACTTGGAAAAAAAACGGCAAATCCGCGAAATTTTAACTTTTAGTTTTATTGACTTAAACATTTTTTTCTTGCCTAAATCCCCCAAAAATGTTTCCTGTTAACCATTTGCGCAGCTCCTTGCTTGTAATGTATTACAAAAAAATTACATTACAACCCAGAACTCACCACGAGGAGGTGGCTGCACTTCGAGTTCCACCCTGCCCTTCCCATCCATCCAGCCCTGAAGGACAGCTATTTACAATATTGTATCACAAAATGCATTAATTTACCACGTTTTATATGGTTTTTGGTTACAAATTAAGCCTTGAACTGAGATTTGTAGCTTAATTTTGGCATTTCAGAACGTGACAACAAAGTAGTTCTGATAAAGCCATCTCGTGCTTCTTCACCAAACACCTTTTCCGCCGACTCGGTCACTAGTTTGACACACCTTTCCACTGCCTGTGTGTGGCAAGGAAATTTTAGAAACTCAAATTCTGGTAGCTCTTTGGTTTTCAAAAATGACAGTATACTGTCGTCTGTCACGTTCGCCATCATTGGGGGAGGCGAAAGTAGACAAGATGACCAGTCGGTTAGCTCCACGTAATTTGTCGCTTCAAAATTTAATTTTGGCGGTAGAAACTCTCTAACTGAACTTTCATCTTACGGTTGCCCTCTTGCTTTGAAAATTCTTCTGTACGCCAACTCTCTTATATGTGGCCTCTCATCAACTACCATAGCCAACAGCACATTCTCAGGATGAGCGAAATAGGCATTTCGTTGAATCACTGGGTCAATTACATTTCGGAGATCCTCAGGTAAGTTCCTTGTGGTTTGAATAACTTTTAATAAGTGTTGTGGTCCATGTTTCACTGAATGATTCTTTTTCACATCGAACCACACTGGAGCGTAAGTGTTGAGAATATAACTGACAAGTATCTTGATTTCACTTGTAGGCTCGGTTTGTGACATATACAGCCGAAGAACGCAGTTGGCACAAGTTAACCAACGCGAATGACTTAAAGGTCCTGGATTTCTAACAGCCAAATCATGATCACACTCCCCTTTCTGAATAGCTTTTACGATATCCACTAAATACGTTTGGTCATTACTTAGATCGGTTGTTAGAACATCAATCTCTTCAGACTGAATCCTTTCAAAGTTAACAACAGGCAACTTCTCACATGATTTACCTGTAACACCGGAAAATGAAGCTGGTCCCGTAGATACACCGTCTAGGTGTTGAAAAAGATGTCTGAAAGGAAGATCATTGAAATGGAGAAGACAAATAAACCATTGTAATGATCGTTGAAGTTTGTTTTCAATACAATGAATCACACCACTTTTACGCCCTGTGTTAGTCGCCGTAGCATCGCAGCCAATCGCTACCAACTGTGCCATGTTAACCATGTTTTTTTCTAAAAATTCATAAATTGTTTCATCAATTTTACTTCTAGTTCCATTTACCGGTGTAACGTGTCCTAAATATTTACTACCAGGCTCATGAATGAGGCTGATGTGTTCCTCTTGTTTAGTTCGTTTGTACATTTTAGAACGGATTTTCTCTTGGAACAAAGTGTTATCTTTCCTCCCATCATAGTATATCCCTTTAACGCTAAATTTAATTTAATGCTAAATTTTGATCGGCTCTAAGTTCACTTCTAGATTTTTGTTTTTGACGCCTTATTTTGTTTTTGTCTATAACTAAATTTGGATTTGCTTCGTGTATTAGTCCAAGATCCTTTCAGACGCTGGATGCAATTGCCGCAGTCGCCCTGTCTGATACTCTGAATCTGTCACTCATTATAGCGGTTGCAGGTAACTTTACTCTCATTTGAGATGTTGTCGGAGAAGTATAATTTATCGTTTCGTTAATATTGTTATCGATACGAGAAACGCGGGGACTTGTATGTGGTGGACCTGCCATTCTAACCACATAAGACTCTCTAGATTGTTGCTTTTCTTTTCTGCATTCTCTTTTGATAATCTTCATGGTTTCCTTCTTATCCACGTTACTAATAAAGTCTCCTACTGGTCCGCTGGTCGTACATAAATTTAAGTTCCAAGGCCGGAATTTTTCTTTCTTTTTCGCATTTGCAATCAATAGTTACAAGACAGTTACAGGAACTGGGGTTTTGCCCACAAGTGCAAGCGAAGGTAATTTTTCACTTGCATGCTGCAATATCAAAGAGCTTACATTTTGCATCTTGTTTAAAACTTTCAACTTTTTCCTTAAAGCTAGCTTTATCTTTGTCCCTGTTATATGACTTTCTTAAGCTGTAATATTCATCGTGATACACTTTAATTTGATGTACTATTCTAGTATGAGTAACAGTTGGGATTGAAGCCGTAGAGTATATATTTTCCACTTGTTTAGCTACACTTTCGGCAATGTTAGAAAAAGCAGGAATCTTATTCGAATTCAATAATAACTTGTACCTTTCGTTGAAGCAGGAGAGAATAAAATCTTCATATGTAGGTAGTGAGCTTCCACTTAATTCTTTTGGTAAACCAAAGGTTGTACACGCATTAGATTGCCTAGTAATAGTTTTTCGAGCCGACCTCGCCATTATGTTTGGGGAACAATAACACAACTAATAACTAAATTCACAAAACTAAAGTAGTTACTTGATCACTTCCGAAAACTAAATTCACGTACACAATAAAAACGAACCGATCACATCAACTGCAAGCAGTAGACTGGGACTCATGCCCAATCTGCGTGGGAACGGAAGTCTTATCGCTTCTAGACGCTGGCTCTGAATCTACCGGCGCCGGCCCTCCCTACCGAAGCTGCGCCGTCTACTGGCGCGGTGTCACTACACTCGAGCTTAAAACGTCATAAAAATAATTCATACTTAGAAAGGATAAAGATAGTTAAATGGAGACATTTCAGGGGTATTAAGACAAGAAAAAAAAATAAAACTAAAAGATAAAATTTCGCTGATTTGCCGTGTTTTTTCAAAGTTTGATAGTAATGCGCGAACTAAACATGATTAAGAAAACGTTTTTCTTTATTTTTTACATTATTAGGATGTTAACGAGACACACTTTAGAGGTATTAGAACAGGAAAAAACATTTATCTTACGTAAATAAAAAAAAGTTGAAGTTTGTCTGATTTGACATTTTTTTACAAGATTAACGCTAATGCGCGAACTGAAGATATGTATTAAAACTTTTTTCTTTATTTTTCCCATTATAAGGATGCCAAAAGGCATCTTTTTTTCCCCATTAGAACTCCCAATTCGAAAAATCACTTTTTTGTAAAGCAAAAAGACAAGGTATTATTGTTGTACCAACAGCTCTAGTTATAGCAATAGCGTTCAGAAATAACGATGAAATGCGTCACTTTATGGAAATGGGCTGGCCTCTACTTCAAGAGCGAGCTGTACAACTCTGCCAAAACAGCGGTGTAGATCTTAGTCAGGGCGGTAGTTACGAGCACATTCGGGCATTTCAAAATCATTTAGCTTCATATACCATTGTAGCTTATAATTCACGAATAGGTGAATCGGTTTATTTTGAAGGTCCTAGGGAGCCGGGTAGAGTAGTTTTAAATTTAATAGTAGAAGACGAGCATTGCAATGTCATTAGCAGCCTAACTTCAGCATTTACGTGTAGCTATTACTGCGAACAGTGCAAAAAGCGTTATAGCGACAAAAAACGGCATATGAAATGTACGTTCTAGTGACCTTGCTGTTATCAGAAACCACCTTGTTCAGTTCAAAACCCGAAAATTGTCTGTAATGATTGCAAAAGAGATTTCTATGGGCTGGAATGTCTTAGAAACCATAAGGACACTAAACTATGTGAAAAATTACGTAGGTGCGGATACAGCTACAGACTGCTCCACGTGCCAAAATCAAAAACCTATTGGTCATCTTTGCTATATGGCCATTAACAAGGCTCGACGTGACAGTAGTAATGGTAAACCATTTATGTTTATCTTTTACGATTTGGGGTGCATGCAAGAGAAGGTGTGCGAGGGAGCGAATGATCGATTTCTGCATGAGCCCAATCTATGCGTGGCCACGAATGTTTGTTCTGTTTGTATCAAATACACCGACCATTTGGATGAGAGATGCTCGACGTGTAGCAAAAGAGTGTACATTTTCAAGGAAGGTCCTGTTCAACCATTTCTGTCATATGTTGCCGAGAGAACGCGAAAGTTTAAAGTTACATGCATTGCACATAACATGAAGGAGTACGATGGATGTTTTGTGCTTATATGTATGCTGACTAATAATAATCTGTGGAAACCTAAAGTCATCACCAACGGTCTAAAATTAATTTCAATTCAGTGCGATGATATTAGGTTTATTGGTTCCCTTAATTTCATCGCGTCACCACTCTCGGCATTTCCGAAAACTTTCAATTTCCCCGAGTCCATGGGCTACTTTTCCTTTCTCTTCAACACATCCGAGAATCAGAATAACGAGGGTCCATTGCCACCACTTGAATATTATTGTGTAGATCAGATGCCTGAGAAAGAGAGGCAAAAACTTTTAGATTGGCATGTGGCCCAGAGTAATTATGTTTTTAAGATTGAGAAATATTGCCTGATGGATGTTAAGATTCTCGTTAAAGGGTGCATTAGTTTCTGGTCCACCTTCACGACCCAAAATAAAATCGACCCGTTTCAGGAGGCTACCACTATTGCTAGTGCCTGCAATAAAGTGTGTCGCAGGCTTTTCCTCGAAGAAAACACAATAGGGCTCATTCCTAAAGGTGGTTGTAGACGCGGCGACAATCAATCAAAGGTCGCAATACAGTAGTTACGCTGGGTGGAACATTCACAGCAGGTGAGTATACAGCATGCAGGGAAATCTCGTGAGTTTAGAACACCTAAAGGTGTTAAGGTCGACGGGTATTGTGCAGAGTCAAATACGGTTTAGGAATTTCTTTGCTGTTACTGGCACGGGTGCGAGGTATGTTTCCCCAATCAAGCCAACATTGATCCTAAGCTTGGTGCAAATACATCCATGTTAGCCCAGAACGAAAACACGGCCGCTCGGTCCCGGTTTATACGTGAGCGCGGGTATAATCTAGTCGAGATGCGTGAATGTGATTTTAAAAGACTATTCCTTGCAAATGATGAGTTACGGGCATTCATACAGAATTTAGGTGATCAAAATGATGAACCCTTAAACCCTCGAGACGCATTTTACTGTGGTCGCACGAATGCTAGCAAACCGTATCATGAACGTGACGGTGTTAACGAGAAAATCATGTATTATGACGTGTGCTCATTATACCCTTATGTAAATAAATTTGTAAATATCCTGTAGGTCATCCGAGACCTTATGTAAATAAATTTGTAAATATCCTGTAGGTCATCCGAGAATTCATGTAGGTCTAGATTGTAAGAACATTTCATTGAACACGGTAGAGGGTTTAATTAAATGTCGACTACTACCACCCTTTAATCTCTACCACCCTGTTTTACCCTTAAAATGCATGGGAAACTGATGTTTTTGTTATGTAGGACTTGCGGTGCTGAGTTAAATGAAAGGGAGTGTGAGCATAATGAGACCGAGCGCAGTTTCGTTATAACGTTTGTAGCTGACGAGCTGCGTAAACCTTTCTCTAAAAACTATAAAGTCCTGGATGTTTTTGAAGTTTGGGAGTATGAGGTAACCACATATCACAAAGCCACGAAACAGGGTGGACTGTTTAGTGGTTACATTGATAATTTCTTAAAGCTCAAGCAGGAATGTTCAGGATGGCCTAGCCATTGCACGTCAGAAGCCACGAAATTGAGTTACGTAACAGAATATTATGAGAAGGAGTGGATTCGATTAGACGCGCATAATATTAAGAAAAACCCCGGTTTAAGGTACTTGGCTAAACTAATGCTGAATTCTTTTTGGGGTAAGTTTGGTCAACACGAAAATTTAACCCAGTGCAGTATTGTATCTGAGCTAAAGGACTTTTTCAAATTGTTTACCGATCCATTAGTTCCGGTACAATCCATAATACCTATTAATGATAATGTGGTAGTTGTAAATCGGGATAGACCTGAAGCTAAAGGTGAGTCACAAAGAACTATTAATGTGTCCATAGCCGCTTACACGACAACTCGTGCATGTTTGGAATTATATAGTTACCTGTAAAAACTAGATCGCCGCGTTCTATGTTATGATACAGACAGTGTCATATTTGTAGCTAAACCCGACGACTGGAATCCAGCTTGCGGAGATTTCCTTGGCCAGATGACCGACGAATTGGAAGCGTACGGTGAAGGAAGTTATGTAGCCGAATTTGTTAGTGCAGGACCGAAAAACTACAGTTATAATGTGTTTTCAACAAGTGAACAGACAGTTAAATCAGTGTGTAACGTGAAGGGGATTACCTTAAACTACAAGTACTCACGTGTTATACACTTTGAAGCGATGAAAGGTATGGTACTTGGTAATAGTAAAGACTCTCTTTTTGTGTATAATGATAGAAAAATAGTTAGAGACAGGTGCTACAATATGATAACTAGACCTGAATCTAAACAATATAGAATAAGTTACTCTAAACGACGAAGGATAGAAAACTTTGGTACTCTTCCATTTGGGTATAAGGAATAAATAATAAACCAGAAACAGAGAGAATTATTTTATTTATAAACCCCAATTCCTTGTCTTGATTCTACAGCTCTACGTTTTCGTTTTTTCATGTTTGCGCATTTATATGCTATCGATTTTTTCGTGTTCGCGAATTTTCGTTTTCGATTTTCGTGTTTCCGAATTTGCGTGTTCGCGTTTTTTCGTGATTTCGTATTTGCTTGTTTTTGGTCAAGACTTGCACCTTGTTTTTGAGATAGACAAATGCCGTGTGGGCAAATAGTTGTGTTTGCAAGTTTTCATTTTTTGCGAAAGAGGGACCAGAGAGAGAGACGAGAGAGACGCGAGAGAGAGAGAGGGTGAAGCCCTACACGTGTCTTATAGGATAGCATTAAAGACCCCTTATTAGAAATACAATGTGTAAATAAATTTTTCGTATAGGTAAAAGATCATCCGAACGTACCCAATACCATACGACCATTTTAAAACAATAGGACCGATAATTTCAATAATAATATTTTATTAGGGTAATTATGCAATTTCCAACATTGTGTGCGTGTGCGTTTGCCTAACCTCCAGGGGTACTGATCTTAATACAACCAAAAGTATCTTAGTTAGGGTTAAAGCTGACCATCAAAAATAACCCTAAGACCTACTCCAGGTCCAAGACCAACCCCAATTCCAAGACCAACCCCAAGTCCAAGACCAACCCCAAGTCCAAGACCAACCCCTACATCTGCCCCTCACGTGAACAAGTACAAAAGGTTGCTGTCAAGAAGACTCTAATTAGGGTTAAAAATTCTATCAAGAGTTGACCCTCTAAGGAAACCATAAAAATAAGGGTGAAAAAACACGTCCTACACGTGAGCGAGTAAAAATAAAAATTATTAGGGGTTGAAAAAGGCCTCCGAAAATAAACCATAAAAAATAAGGGTGGAAAATATGGTCCCCCACGTGGGTCATCCTTGTGATGTCAAAATCCTATATGGCGGCCAAAGTGCCCCTCTTCTGCTTTTGTAGTACGTATTTACAACTTAAGACGTAGTGCGAATATAAACTCATAAAATATCTCGATGTTGTCTCGTCAAATTTTGTTTACTTTGTTAAATTCACCTGTACGCACTTAACCTATTTGTTTTAAATTGCCTAACTATAACGCTTTTACCTGCGGTGGACGGTCAGTTGTTGTCAAAATTGTCTGAGGGGCGGGCGGTGAACTGCGCTTGGACTATCGCGGTATAATCGGGTTACTCGAGCGCCAATCTAGCTAAATGATGATATAGAGGCCTAGATTTATCTTTGCGGAGAATTAAAGGGGTAAAATCGGTCCAAGTAGCGTCAGTGAAGACATCGGTGTACCAGGGTTTCTGTAGATTTGAATCGGTGTCGGTATTTATGACTTGTGTCGTTGTTGAGTTGTAAATGCGCGGTCTAGGTGGTATGAATTCAAAAAGAATTCAATTACAAAAAAAAAATTAACTTATGTTATAGAGGTCGGAAGCAAATGCTTACTATGTCGGATAAATAATAAAAAAATGAATTTTATAAGTTGTAGATTAGACAACAGAACGATTCGTCAAACAAAAAAAAAATAAAATCAACTTCTCGGTCTTAGTTTGAGAAAAATAAATTGTTATCGCGGGTAAAGGGAACAAATCAAGTTAATATTTCCCGGACAAACATAATACTAAAAAAAAATGGATGGTTACGGAACGAGGTCTCTAATTTATTCGGGCAGCTGAAAAAAACAAAACGCTCTATAGTGCTTGGCGATGTTAATTAATAAAATAATTTTTCTCCACCTAAATTCCTGGAAAAAAAATAACAAACAACTAAAACATTCAAGACGGTAATTTTTCATGCACGGTCAGCTACCACTGAAAAAAAATGGTAGGGTAAATCAAAATGAACAATTCCAGTGATTAAAATAATTAACAGAACGAAGGAAAAATATATATGATTGTCAACGGCGATGGAAAACCATAACTACAAAATAAATGTTATGAGCTGACAACTTAAATAACAGATCGTACAAGATCTAAAATTATAAAACAAAGATCAGAAAAAAAATTGGTAATTAATAATCGACTACTTGCTGTTAATAACAGAATTATTAATTAATAACTATAGTGGGTGCAATATTTGGATCACCCGGTATACACGGTTATCACTTGTGGCGGAAAACTACAATTAAATTCCAAAAAAGTAGAAACACAATGTGTTTGTTAAACACTAATAAAGGCGGCTATATAAAACAAAAATTATCGAGCAATTCATTCTTTTAAAACTAATATAAAAGAAATAAAAATCTTAATTATCAGATGCAATCGCATACAACGAAAAGATATCTCTGCAAATGTTTAGCTCAAAATTAATGTGTGGTTGATTCGTGGTTTGAAAAACAATTTTAATTGTAAACGGTTACTCACGTATGAAATGTTCACCTATAAAGGTATAAAAATAATTAACGTACAGATAGCCAGCTTAATATTAGTATAAATACGGAATTAGTTAAGACGGAAACGGTCGTGTTTCTAAGCTGCAAAGAAACTCGTTGATAACACGCTTATCGGATGACAACTTTACTTAAATATGTTTTCCATAAATGAAGTACCTACACATATAAGGTTTACTACTTGTATCTTGTTTAAAAAAAAGACAAAGGAATAGCTGACGGCAATTTATGAACACATCAACAGTAGTAAATAAATCAAATTAATTTACTTACTCGGATAGATCACGCACACACAAACTTGTAGTAATAATTTTGAAATAAAACTTAGTGGGCGGTCAAATAAATAACAATTTGTCGCAAAGTAAGGATTTATTTTAAATCGTTACATAACTTAAAAATATGCATAATCAATCAGTATGACAACACGTACATTTGGCAACGCTGATTACCACGTCATTGATTGAGTAAGTTGTAAGCTGTGACTTACAACGCCTGGTGGTTTGAATAGCGTATATTTTAAATTTATCAAATACTAAGTAGGATTTACTCTACCGAGCATTATTAGAATCTCGAGCGTATGCGAGGGATTTAGCAAGGCAAGTTAGAGTAAATCCTCACTTCCTGTGTAAAATACATTATTTTTTTCAACATCAACACGATATATCGTCTCTAAACAATTATTCTATTTTTTTATTACAAAAATTCATTAGGAGAACCTTATGTCATTGTAACAAAATTAAGTAATGGTCTTAGTATTGGTTCCATAGTAACCGTTTGTAATACAGTTCCTTTCCTTGGGAAATAATATTATATCCCTGTTGTCATTCCAACTTGAAAAGATTGCGTAAACATAACCTACTTCCCCAGAACGACATATTTTAAGTGCTACTTACTCGATTAATAGTGAAAAAAATAACTTTATTAGAGGTACATCATCTACTTTCAACATAACATAACATGTCTCGCACAAATGATACAGTCCAGCCAATTTGGTTTAATCACTGGGGTCGACCTCTATCTCCTCGGAATAAGGCTGAGCAACGTTGATAGTCAGCTGTTCAATTTCATCTTGTAGATAATCTGCTATCCAGTATTCTCTTCAGTAATGTGTAATTTATATAATGTTACCAGTTTTCAATTGTCACCTCTTGTTTCCAGATTTTATTAACTGTTTCATGTCCTTTACGTTTACCTTAAACGTCATATTATTCATTTTAGTATGTTTGATTTGTGCGCATCCCATCTTTATCGGATTTAATTCGCAATGGTATGCATGTAAACGAAGCACATCATGACCTAATTCTTGTGCCACAACATAAAGTCCATTTTTATCATGTTGATGCCTCACTTGAGCTACAGAAGCCAGTAAGTCTCGCTTTAAAGAGTTTTCTTCAATGGGTATTTCTTTCTCACTAAGCCAATCAACAATTTGCTCTCTTCACCATACCATTGTTAAAATCTTCTCTACGTTACTCGCTTCTTTAACGACTGCACTAACGTTCAGATTGGCCGAGAAATAGTTTAATACATTAAGAATGACACGTTTCTCCTTAGGGGTGAAATATTCTCCAGTACGTCTTTTTTAAGGGCCAACTTCAATTTCCACTTCCATATCAAGGAATCAAATAAATTTCTACAAAATTAAATTCAATAACAAAGTTATGTAAAGTACTCATTACCTTAAAAGACGCCTGTACTGAAAAGAACGATTTTTAATAAATGGAGTTGGTTTAATTTGAAAAATAACGTAGTGCAAACGAACAATATCATGAAGAGGTTATATGTTCCTAAATTAGATTTTACGTTTGACAGCATTGCCATGAAAGAAAAGGATAGTGTTGTTTGTAGATAACTAAGGTTATTAAAAGAGACATTTAGTCCATAAGAGCCCGTACTGCATTTGGGGGTTGGGATAAACCATAGTTAAGAAATTTACAGATTAGAGACGACCGCACCTTGTTCACATAGGTACTGATTAAAAACTTGCATAACCCACCTACACCAAAACTGCCGACACAACGATCAGAAATAGGCTACAATGCTGTTGAATTACTTTATTAAACTTTCAAATAATATTTAGCAATAATTACAAATTATTAACATTTGAAAAATCGGTTGTATTACTATAATAAATATTACAGGTCATGGTGCAATTATGATTTCCATAAATCCTAAATTTTTCAAACCCATTATCACTTGGTCCCGCACTATCTGAAGATTCGTTGAATCAAGGGAATGGTGTTCGGTCATTCACTAATAACATTATTAACAGCGAACATGTTTTGGCTATCGAAAGTTTGTTGTTAACGGAGTCGTGCACATAGCCGCTGACTTCCACCATCCTGCTTGTATCAATGCCAAAATGTCGCCACCCGCATCGACAACCATAGTGGCTCCGGTCCGACGAAGAGTATACAATTCCGTGTTTTTTAATCCTAAATATTTCGCAATTTTCTTTGGTATTCCACTAATCGTATGTTGGCCAGCATTAAGAGAAATAAATTTTCCACTTAGATATGTTGAAAAAAATGCACTCTACCTGCAGCTGGGGAATGTAGACTTGTATATTTTCTGTATAAAGCACAAGGTTGAAAGCAACACTCGCTCTTATAACAATATTTCCCGTTGTCAAATTCTCTGTTTTCCGCAATTTTTCAACTATGTGTTTGCCACACGTCGTTCAACTTCAAAGAAAATAATTCATCACATCGACAACAGCCGAAAATTCCAAAAATTGTAATAATATTGGCAGGTAACCAATCGTCATCGGGAACTTCTAACAGGTACTTTTAAACTTCTTCTTTCGTTAATACCTTCGCCTCTTAGGGTTGTAGCGCTCACTTTTTCACTTTTCGTTTTAGCAGAAAATATATTACATCTACAGAGTGAATCTTATCTAATCCGCCAAAATTAAAGGAGTACTAAAACTCATTCTTCTAAGCAAAAAAGTTCATATGTGTGTGGGTCCGAAAATTCTTCTTTTCCGAGATACAGTGTCAAAGTTGAAAAGAGAAATAGCGTTTTCTTCAATATCTTTCGACTGTTTCGAAGTAATTTCATGAAATTTAGTATACAAGAGTTTTTTGGGATGACAAATTTAAATTTTTGGTCCATTTAGTTGTGATTTCTAGAGGGCGCCAGCGGAAACCATTTCGACCTCTTTAAATCGTTGAAAATTTTTTGTGCTACACTGTATGCCATTTTTGACTAGAAAAATCAATTGTCCTATCTTTTCTGCTAAAAAAAATATATCTTAGTGAAGTCGCTAGGAGCACCCTTTCCGAGAAAAATGCATTTAAAACTCATGATGCATGCACATTATCGGAGGGTATTCTTTGACAGGTTTTATAGTAGGGATTCTTAATTATTACATAGTAACTTACTTGTTTACTTATGTATCTGTCACTTTGCGTTCATTGATAACAAAATTTTAATAAAAAGTCCATAATTAAATACGACAGAATGCCTAGATATAATTTATTTTCAAATTCAGAAATGACTGATATGATTTGCTTTTACGCAAATTTGTTGGGCGTAGAGCGCACAGACGATATTTAGAATTGTATCCCAATAGATGGCAGCCAAATCGTGAACTTTTTCAACAACTTTTTAATGGACTTGGCGAAACTGGTACTTTTCGTCCCAAAAGGGATTTCATGGGACCTAGGCGTACCATTACTGTAGATCAGGAAGAAGAAATCGTAACTTGAATAGCAGAAAATTCAGAAATTAGAAGTAGACAATTGGCTAGAGACACCCGAGCAAGGCAAACAACAGTATTGGGAATCCTCCATAAAGAGAAGTTATAGCCCTACCATTTTACACCGGTTCAAAATCTCCTAGCAGCAAATCTATCAGCTAGACGACAGTTTGCTTATCTTATGCGCACTCAGCAACAACTTGACCATCAATTTATAAAAAATGTGCTATTTACCGATAAAGCCACGTTTACTCGTAGGGTAGTACTTAATTTCAGAAACAAGCACGTTTGGGATGTTCAAAACCCTCATGTTATCAGTGAGCTTCATTTACAACAAGAATTTAAGATCAATATTTGGTGTGGAACTATAGGTAACTATCTCCTTGGTCCATATGAACTTCCTCCGAATTTGAATGGTCAATTATACTTATATTTTCTGTAACATCATTTAGTTGATTTCTTCGATCATTTACCTTTAATTTTTCGACAAAACATGGTATTTATTCAGGATGGAGCTCCAGCCCATTTTGCTATTTAAGTACGCAACTATCTTGATGAAACTATCCCGATGCGGTGGATAGGTCGTGGAAGCCTAAATCCGTGGCCTGCGCTTTGTCCGGATTTCAACACAATGGACTTTTGTTTCTGGGGTGATATGAAATCATCAGTTTACACCGGAGTTATAACAACCGAGAAGAATTATGATACAGAATTGTAAATGCGGCCGAATCATTCCGAAATAAGAATATTTTCTTTAAAATAAGGCAATCTTTTAATATATGTATTGAAGTTTGAACAGTTGTTATCAAAAGATGTTTACTTTTAATATTAATTTCTTTCCTTTGTTGGATATTTTAGTGCTCCTTACAAAAGTTAGTTTTAAATAAATAAAGATTGTGAGTTTTAAATGCGTTTTTCTCGGAAAGGGTTGCTCCTAGCCACTTCACACCTTTTTCTAGCAAAAAAGACAGGAGAATCTATTTTTCTAGTCCAAAATGGCATACAGTGTAGCACAAAAAAGTTGTAGCGATTTAAAGGGGTCGAAATGGTTGCCGCTGACGCCGTCTAGAAACCATAACTAAATGGACCAAAAATTTGAATTTGTCATCCCAAAAAATCCAGTATACGAAATTTCATGAAATTATCTTGAAACAGTCGAAAGATATTGAAGAAAACACGATTTATTTTTTCAACTTTGACACCCTGTATCTCGGAAACGAAGAATTTCCGGACTCATGTACATATGAACTTTTTTGCTTAGAATGATGAGTTCTAGTGCTCTTTTAATTTTGGCGGATTAGATAAGATTCACCCTGTATAAATAACAATTAGTTTATCCAATAAATTTATATTGTTCGTTACGAAATTTTGAATCTTTTGATAAGACTCTACCTTTTTTGGAAAATCAGTTACTTTTATATCTTCTAAAATTTGAATTCTGTATGGCTTTAAGTTCTTTTTACATAATTTCTTGTACTGTTGATTTAGGAATATAGACCGAACTTGAGATTTTTCTGATTCACAATATTGGATTTTCCTGAGTTACCTCCAGAACATGTTATTCAGCAAACTCTCGTTGTTTACTACTCTCACTTTACGTTTAAAGACCCAGTATTCAAAAATTTTCTATGCCCAATTTTAATTGAGTTTATGGTGGGTGGATTGTTATGAACATATTTCTAAATCTTCGCTGGGTCTCTTTTATTGATTTGGTTTCGGCAAAAATAACTGCACACCTTCGGTTTCCACTCAATGAGAACATTTTGCAAAAATTAACACAAACGCCTAACAACTGGGCTTATTGAAGGTAACAACTTTGTTTCCGTAGGCGACTATTCAATAAATAGTCATTTTTGGAAGTCAATAAATTCGTTATTTTCCATAGCACGTTACATTCGCAGAAAGGGGAAAGATTGAACTTTAAGAATATTTCAAAGTATACAGAGTCTTCCAATCGATGATCGGCCATTGTCTTTTCGGTATTACAAGAGATAGTAACAAATCGGCAATATAGTAAAAAAAAAACTCTCTGAAAGTCCAAATCCTACTGTGAACACTGCACCTTGCCACCTTTTTCCATTGTTGCGTTATTGCAGGTCAAAGTGGATCAAAATATGACCGTTAGCCCTCTATTAATTATTTTAGGGTAGGTAAAAATTGTATTATATGAAAAAGATCCTGAACGTGATGTATAAATCTGTAGTAAAATATAAGATATTCCATTTAAAATAACGAAGTTTGAACTTACTTTCGGTATAAGATGTCCGACTTGAAATAGTGTTTTACATTACAAGCTAAGTAAAATAGTTTTTACTGGCGATAGAATGAGGATTACTGCTGAGCAATTTTATTGCCACAGGAAACGTCTGTAAGGTACGAGCGAGAATACGCGGATCTCAAAAAGTGGCAGACAAAAATTTAGGTAATTGAGGTGACAGAAGACGCCCTGCCCTGATGGTTTATTTAAATCAGCTGCCTGCAAGATTTAGTTCAAATTCGCTATGGTCCAAATGAAACATGTTGAAGAGCTAGTTAGAAAAGAAGGAAAATTTTCAAGCTAACAGTGTTGTAAGTGATTTATAGAAAAAATAGTTTGTATTTCTAATTATTTTATATTGAAATTTGATTTAAGATGCGAGTTACTACAGTATTTTCGGCAGATCTGTAGCAGCGTGTACAAGTCGAAACAGGAACAGACTTGCAACTTGCAGCAAGTATAAATATCATATCGCAGTATGCAACCGACAGTTTTGTTTGTTACGTTGCAGAGTAAAGTGCGGTTTGTTGTACGTACTACTAGCACTTCTAAAGTGCTGAAATAACAATAATGGCAAAAAAATATCCTAGTAGTGAGGACTTAGAAAAACTTATTGATAATTTGAGTGACATTAGTGACGATGAAGCTTCTGAAGAGGAAAATCATATCAGTGAAGATAGTGATTATGAATAGTCAGACGATGCTTTTTTCGACGATGCTGGACGGACAAATCCTACGCAATTGATGCCACCTGCTCAATCGGTTCAATCTAAAGATAATGCCGTAACTTGGATGTTAGATCCATTTCCTCAATCAGGGCGTGCAACTAGTGCAAATATCATAAAAGTCGCTCCAGGTCCAACTAGATACAGCAATGCACGAGTCCAGGATGTAAAGTCTACATTTCAGCTATTTTTCAATGGTTCTCTGGAAAATATAATTTTTAAAATGACTAACATCGAAGGTCGTAGAGTGTACTGTGACAAGTGGCAAGAATTAGATGACATTACGTTGCAGGCGTACATAGGTTTGTTACTGTTAGAAGGAGTTTACAGATCACATGATGGATCTACCAGAAGTTTGTGGAATGCAGAAACAAGCAGACCTCTTTTTCGCGTAACAATTTCGTTGAAACGATTTTATTATATATCACGCGTGTTACGGTTTGGTAATAAAGAAGATCGTCAAGAAAGAAGGCTACGGGATAAGTTGGCTCCTATTAGAGAATTTTGGCACAAATGGGCTGAAATAGTACCAAAATTGTACCATCCTGGGCAAAACGTAACTGTAGACGAGCATCTGGTTGCATTTAGAGGTCGTTGTCCATTGAAGCAGTATATACCAAGCAAGCCAGCCAAATATGGCATCAAAATGTGGACGCTTTGTGATAGTGCAAGTTCTTATGCTTTAGAAGTTCAAGTATGTAGGGGAAAACCACTTGGGGGAAAACCAACCTGAGAAGGATCAGGGTTTGAGAGTAGTTTTAGTCCTTACTTATGGACTAAGAGGTCACAATGTAACTTGTGACAATTTCTTTACATCGTATAAATTGGGTCAAATGTTTGTCAAAAGAAATCTTACTATGTTAGGGACTGTCAGGAAAAGCAAGCCTGAGCTACCAATCACGGAAGTAAATAACGTTGTGTATAGTTCCAAATTTTAATTTACTAAATATACCACAGCTAATCGGTGCATACACACGCAAACGTAAAACATATCGATGGCCCATAATCTTATTTTACTACATTTTAGATACCAGTGCCTATAATGCTTTCGTCTTATGGCGCGAAATAGATCCAGACTAGAATAAAAATATTTTATTCAAAAGAAGACTGTTTTTGGAACAACTGGGCAAACAATTGGTAAATCCTTACATTTTGTCCAGAAAACGTTTTCCCCGTAATGAACAAGCAGCTGGAATTGTAACAACTATTCAACAACCACTGGTGGAACATTCTACCGCACTTCTTCTTGGTACTAGCAAAAAAGCAAACGAGCACGCTACAAATTTTGCCCTTCTAAATGTGACAACAAAACTAATATGACCTGCATTAAGTGTAAAAAATATAGGTGTAAAGAAGGAGCACAAGTGTATAGTCTTGTCGAGGAAAACAGCAGGGTTAAATTTTCAAATTGAAAGCGTATTATTTTATAGCATTATCTATTGTTGATTTGTCTTTACAAAGTTTGATAGGGATCCAGCATAATTTTAAAAAATACCGGATTTATATTTTAAGTAAATTCATTTAAAAAAGTGTGTGTAAGAGGTTATAATTGTGTGTTTCACTGCATTAATACTAGGCGTTAGAATAATGTGCTTTCCTGCAGTTGTTATCATTCTTCAGCATTGTCATGCTAATAGTAGCACATAGAGCACCATTGCATTTAAACAAAAACCTCCAGAGGATTATTCAGGACGTTTTAACCACAAAGTAGAAGGAACGGAAACATTGAAAGTAATAAAATAAAGTAAAATATATTTTATTTTTATTTTTGTTTTCAATTCAACGGACGATACTTTAATAAATTTTAATGAATACCAAGAAGTCGCACTATACGGTTATCTAAGCAACGAAAGATAAACGGCATCTCAAATTTTATAAGATGGATTTATGCATAGCAATTTGTCATAAAAAGGCAGTAAAGTGTGCTGTCTATAAGAAAATATATAAATGAAAAGATGCATAAAGTGATGAAAATAGTGCTCTGTCTATGTCATAGTGTAAAATAGGTGTAAAATTAAAGCTCTTGCAGTTTTAGTTTTACAACTTTTACGCTGCTTATAAAATTAGAAATAAGGTTATAAATCACTAAATAAATTGCAAAATTTTATAAAGTAGAATCCAGTTACTACGCTTTTTAATGTAAGATACTAAAACTGTCGTTTCTGTTTATAATAAATCTTGTAATTGAAATTCTTTAAAAAATAAAAATTTATAGCTTACTTTTATGTGTCTGGGCTATTGGGACAGAAATGGTTAACGTGCGTCTTGAGAAATGTTTGAAATCCCATTTGTACAAAAGATCTTAGGTATAAGGTTTAGGCATTTTGCAATAAAACAGAAATGTACCAAGTAAATCCTTTTAATATTGTGTTACTGCACAATATATTTTAAATAATGTCTAAGTTTTATATTTCATCTAAGAGTTTATTGACTAAATGTACACTTTGGTAATTCTACCGTGAATTGATAAAACATAGGATCTGCATTGGTAATAACGTTAGAGGAAAATAAAAATAAACTTTTTATTCAGTTATAAGAATTGGGAAAGCAAAATAGACAAGCTCTCCATTGTATCGGATGCTACCTAGACCGTATTTTTCGTATTTCACGATATCTACGTGTTTTGCCTTACATTCAAAGGACAAACAACGTGATCAGTTGCTCCTGCAAAATTAGTCAGATATACAATGGAAATACATTGTTATTCAACTAGGATAGTAATCATGTTAGTATCCATGCAATTAATAACTACCTAATTGCGAATATGCAGATGTCATTAAACACAATAAATTTATATTCACCTATTTTAAATATTTACAGACATATTTTGAGACAAACTAAATTTATTTAAACTCTTAGTAAGGGAACAAATGCGGAACAAGAAAAACAAATAAAATGAGTCTTTAAATACTATGAGTGGTAAGGGGGCACTTGGATTTTGACGTCACTTCCGGTTTTACACGCCCACGTGGGAGACCGCATTTTCTACCTTTATTTTTACTCGCTTACGTGTAGGACGTATTTTTTCACCCCTATTTTTACACATCCACGTGTGAGACCGTTTTCAACCCTTATTTTTTATACGCTTACGTATGATACCGTATTTTTTACCCTTATTTTGAGATGATGATCTTTAATTATTTTTATTAATTAATTATCCTAGGGAAATTCTCAATCTGATAGTTTATAAGATGATGATCTTTAATTATTTGTATTAATTAATTATTTTTTATCCTAGAGAAATTCTTAATCTGATAGCTTTCAAGATGATGATGATCTTTAATTATTTTTAACCTGAGGGAAATTCTTAATCTGATAGCTTTAAGATGATGATGATCTTTATTTATTTTTTATTAATTAATTATTTTTACTCGCTTACGCATAGGGCGTGTTTTTTCACCCCTATTTTATGACAGCTCACGTATATGATGCGTATTTTCAACCCTCATGGTTTCTTTTCGAGGTTAATCCTAATTAGAGCCTTTTTTGCACATGCTCACGTGAGGGACTGGTTTTGGTGCTGGGGGCTGGATCTGGACCTAGGTCTTGGACTTGGAGTTGGTCTTAGGGTTATTTTTGATGGTATTAAGGTCCTTCTGACTATATTAATAGCAGTACCCCTGGAAGTTAGGCAAATGCACACGCATACAATGTTGGAAATAGCATAATTAATAAGATATTATTATTAAAATTATCGGTCCTATTGCTTTAAAATGGCCAAATGCTATTGGATGATCTTTTACCTAAACGTTGTATTTCTAATAAGGAGGTTCTTGTGCGACACGTGTAGGGCTTCGCAACCTTATAAGATAAGTGTAGAGCTTAGCTATCGTGGCCCTTGTCAATTGTATGTTGTTCTAACTTGCTTACAGCTGTAGGCCTTCGATCCGTCATACAAAATTGTATTATAATAAGGAGGTTCTTGTAAGGCAGGACTTGTATCAGGTGTACGCCTGGCCCTTTGAGTAAAATTGATTTAGCGCCATCTAGTGGCGTAGAGACTAATGAACATTTTCTATAATAGAAGCTGATAATGCACACCTCTCTTGCTCTATCTGTTACTTCCTCTCTCTCTTACACACACACACACCACACACGCACGCACCACACACGCAACAAAGCACATTACGATCAACGCAAAGCAACACGCACGATCATCAGAAAAACGCAACAGCAACGCACGCAATTGCAGCACTGCGGAACACGCACAGTTCACGCATGCATTACAACGCATACATGCACGCACGAACAAAAACGCACGCACGCACGCAACGCACGCACGCACGCACGCACGCCAACACGCACGCACGCACGCACAGCATGAACATCGCAACGATCAGCACGTATCAACCACCAAACACCATCGTACGGTCACACGCAACACGCACTAAAGCAAAACACACGCACGCACGATCACAAACACACTCAGCAAGCACGCACAACGCACACCACCACACGACCACCACTACAAAACGACACACGCACGCACGCAAACACGCACGCACGCACACGCACGCACAGCACGCACGCACGCACGCACGCACGCACGCACCACACACCACGCACCACGCACACGCACGCACGCACCACCAACCACGCACGCACGCACAGCACGCACGCACCACGACACCACGCACACACACCACACACACACACACACCACACACACACACACACACACACACACACACACACACACACACACACACACACACACACACACAACACACACACACACACACACACACACACACACAACACACACACACACACACACACACACACACACACACACACACACACACACACACACACACACACACACACACACACACACACACACACAAACAAATCAATTAGTTAATCAATCTCAAACAAATCACGATCGATCATCAGATAAAACTCAATCAACAACCGAAATTATGTCTTACAGTTTGCGGAAACCTGATTACAGTTCAAACTGAATGCATTAAAGTCTAATTAAATATGACGTTAAATAATAAATAATTTCTACCCTAAAGCAATGATACTTTATGTATAGGCAGATCCTCTAAAAAGCCACCACCTATACATTAGGAACATCATATCTGATTTATTTGCATGTTTAATTACATACACACAAAACTATTTCATTGTAACGTGTTCATTAACTGTTGTAAAAACCCATTAAAAAGTAATAATTACTTGTATATAACATAGAGTTAAATTAAAATTATTATGTTTTTAAGAATATCAAGTTGATATAACGGAAATAAAAGGCAAAAGGTTTTAATGGTTTATTATTATGTACGTGAACTAACAATAACTATAAGTTTAAAACACGCTTTGTGAATGGCTGAATATAAACACTCGATTACATACCGAATATTTAACTATTTAGAGAGTAATACAGCAAAACCGGAATACCGCTACTAGCATTTAACAATTATGTTGTACTTACAAAATTTACATTCAAAACACAAATATTTTAAAAACGTCTAATACCACTAATGTTGCATCATAATAATAAAACTCATTAAACAGTGATTACACATTAAATACATTTAAAATATGTAAATTTTATACGTCTATTACTACATAGAGATGAGATTATTCTTAAATTTAATTGATTTCGATAGAGCTCTGGGAATACTACTACTGTTCGAAATCTTGCTTCTTCTCTCGATATCAAAAAGCTATACTAGTGATACATTAAGTAAGCATAAAAGCGGATACAGCTAATTGCTAACGATTATTGATGTTTTTTGCATGAGATTTTTGAATGAGACAGCCTGCAGGTATTTTTAAGAAAAGCTATACACATCTCATGAGATCAAACGAGATTTTTGAGATACAATCTCCTCATCGTCTGCACCTTGAACGATTATGTTGTAACAACCTATAAAAGTAGCTAATAACCCTAATAGTTTTAGCAGACATTATTACATGGACACAAGGTTAGCCTAAATCTGTAGTACGTTTTCTAATACATAAACAGAATCTTCAATACTGTGATACGTGTATCAGCAAAATACATTAGCTGGTTAGTTTCACCTCTATATCACTTTACATGCAAGCCTGATCTTATCATAAACAAAATACATCTGTCGTTGCACACACACACACAAGCTCGTACGCTCGCTCGCACCACACACACACACAACATACAACACACACACACACACACACACACACACAAACAAATCAATTAGTTAATCAATCTCAAACAAATCACGATCGATCATCAGATAAAACTCAATCAAGCAACCGAAATTATGTCTTACAGTTTGCGGAAACCTGATTACAGTTCAAACTGAATGCATTAAAGTCTAATTAAATATGACGTGAAATAATAAATAATTTCTACCCTAAAGCAATGATGCTTTATGTATAGGCAGATCCTCTAAATAGCCACCACCTATACATTAGGAACATCATATCTGATTTATTTGCATGTTTAATTACATACACACAAAACTATTTCATTGTAACGTGTTCATTAACTGTTGTAAAAACCCATTAAAAAGTAATAATTACTTGTATAGAACATAGAGTTAAATTAAAATTAACATGTTTTTAAGAAATCAAGTTGATATAACGGAAATAAAAGGCAAAAGGTTTTAATGGTTTATTATTATGTACGTGAACTAACAATAACTATAAGTTTAAATCCGTGCGTACCTACTATTTTGTACAGCTGATCTTAGACGTTAACCTGTGTAATAATACATTTAAAAATCTTTATCGGCATTTTTGTTAACAATATCAGGTAAAAACATATATTAAAATAATACGCTTACCTTTAGAAGTTTTTCCTTCAACGCTACCATATGCTAAACTGAAATTTTTATACAACGTGTCTCACTAAAACACGCTTTGTGAATGGCTGAATATAAACACTGATTACATACCGAACATTTAACTATTTAGAGAGTAATACAGCAAAACCGGAATACCGCTACTAGCATTTAACAATTATGTTGTACTTACAAAATTTACATTCAAAACACAAATATTTTAAAAACGTCTAATACCACTAATGTTGCATCATAATAATAAAACTCATTAAACAGTGATTACACATTAAATACATTTAAAATATGTAAATTTTATACGTCTATTACTACATAGAGATGAGATTATTCTTAAATTTAATTGATTTCGATAGAGCTCTGGAATACTACTACCGTTCGAAATCTTGCTTCTTCTCTCGATATCAAAAAGCTATACTAGTGATACATTAAGTAAGCATAAAAGCGGATACAGCTACATTGCTAACGATTATTGATGTTTTTTGCATGAGATTTTTGAATGAGACAGCCTCGCAGGTATTTTTTAAGAAAAGCTATACAGATCTCATGAGATCAAACGAGATTTTTGAGATACAATCTCCTCATCGTCTGCACCTTGAACGATTATGTTGTAACAACCTATAAAAGTAGCTAATAACCCTAATAGTTTTAGCAGACATTATTACATGGACACAAGGTTAGCCCTAAATCTGTAGTACGTTTTCTAATACATAAACAGAATCTTCAATACTGTGATACGTGTATCAGCAAAATACATTAGCTAGTTAGTTTCACCTCTATATCACTTTACATGCAAGCCTGATCTTATCATAAACAAAATACATCTGTCGTTCGCACGTACACACACACACAAGCTCGTACGCTCGCACACACACACACACACACACACACACACACACACACACACACAAACCAGACGCACGAGCGTGAAACACGCAAACGCAAAACACACACAAACACGCTAACACAAAAAACACGCAAACGAAAAACGCAACCACGAAAACACGCTAACACAAAATACGCGTACGCAGCTAACCTTTGGTCTTGTGCCGTCTTAGGAGAAAATACCTCGACCATAAAAGAGGCGTTTAGATTTATAAACATGGCCCTAGGGGCTATGTTAGAGTGTGGTTAGGTCAATAGTTCAGACATCCCCGAAGATAACCGATTCTACCCGAACATTGACGAGTACGTTTCCGCACAAGACCAAAGGTTAGCTGCGTACTCGTTTCTCGCGTGTTTCGCTCTTTAAAGTGTAACTGTCATCGAGTGAGCATTGCTATAATGTATTCTCCTATTTATGAGCCAACATCAGCGGACATTAGAGATTTTACTGACTTGTTAATAAACTATTACAACATAACCGTTCAAGATAATTATGAAAGCGATGACGTGATTGAGCTGAATGTATCTCACATCCAAGATGATGGTGATGGTTCACAGAAGAGAAAGAAGAGCGATGCGGTAGGGGGAAGGGCAAATCTCAAAATCATGATGATGATGACGACGACTCACGGCTCAAGAAGAAGAAGAAAACCGATAAAGCATGTTATTAAATAAAAATGATGTATTGTTGTTCATAATAATAATAATAATAATAATGTATTTTCAAACGTTAAGCTTTCCTTCAATTTTGTTAATAAACCTGTTTTTTCCTAACGGTGCTCCACCGTCTTGATTCATGTTTGCAAGTTTACAGTTTTTCGCTTTAGCGTGTTTTGTTTGCGTGTTTTTATGTTGTGTTTTCGTTTGTGTTTTCGTATTTGCGTGTTTTCGTTTTACATGTTTTCGCATTTGTATGTCTTTGCGTTTGCGTATTTTGTGTTAGCGTGTTTTCGTGGTAGCGTTTTCGTTTGCGTGTTTGTGTCGTTTTTTGTGTTAGTGTGTTTTTTTGCGTTTGCGTGTTTTCGCGCTCTCGTGTGTGTGTGTGTGTGTGTGTGTGTGTGTGTGTGTGTGTGTGTGTGTGTGTGTGTGTGTGTGTGTGTGTGTGTGTGTGTGTGTGTGTGTTGTGTGTGTGTGTGTGTGTGTGTGTGTGTGTGTGTGTGCGTACGAGCGAGCGTACGAGCTTGCGTGCGTGTACGTGCGTACGTACGCGAGCGTGCGTGCGAGCTTGCGAGCGTGCGTACGTGCGAACGTGCGTGCGAACTTGCGTGCGTGCGTACGTGCGAGCGTGCGAGCTTGCGTGCGTGCGTACGTGTGTACGTGCGTGCGTGCATGCGTGTTTTTCGTTTGATCCTCGTGCTAAAGCAGTGCTAGTCGATTGTATGTATGTAGTTGTAGGCACTATTGTGTTGACTAAAAGCTATAATTGGAAGCGTTGCTTGCTATACCCAGGCCTCGGAGTTATGTTTAATTAGTTTTTTTGACAGATGTATTTTATTTATGATAAGATCAGGCTTGCATGTAAAGTAATATAGAGGTGAAACTAACTAGCTAATGTGTTTTGCTGCTACACATATCACAGTATTGAAGATTCTGTTCATGTATTAGAAAACGTACTACAGCCTCGAAACAGAATGCAGATAAAAATTGAAGGAGTGAATACGGTACAACTTCTGCGTACGAGCGAAGAGATTTGAAGCTGTGCAGCACTTCCAGAGCCGTGTTCAAACCAGTTAATTTAGGGCTAACCTCGTGTCCATGTGATCATGTCTGATAAAACTATTAGGGTTATTAGCTACTTTTATAGGTTGTTACAACATAATCGTTCAAGGTGCAGACGATGAGGAGATTGTATCTCAAAAAATCTCGTTTGACCTCATGAGATTTGTATAGCTTTTCTTAAAAAATACCTGCGAGGCTCTCATTACAAAAATCTCATGCAAAAAAACATCAATAATCGTTAGCAATGTAGCTGTGTCCGCTATTATGCTTACTTAATGTATCACTAGTATAGCTTTTTGATATCGAGAGAAGAAGCAAGATTTCGAACGGTTGTAGTATTTCCCGAGATCTATCGAAATCAATTAAATTTAAGAATAATCTCATCTCTATGTAATAATAGACGTAGTATAAAGTTACATATTTTAAATATATTTAATGTAATCACTGTTTAATGAGTTTTCATTATTATGATGCAACATTAATGGTATTAGACGTTTTTAAAATATTTGTGTTTTGAATGTAAATTTTTGTAAGTACAACATAATTGTTAAATGCTAGTACGGTATTCAGTTTTCTGTATTACTTTCTAAATAGTTTAATGTTCGGTATGTAATCGAGTGTTTATATTCAGCCATTCACAAAGCGTGTTTTAGTGAGACACGTATAAAAAATTTCAGTTTAGCATATGGTAGCGTTGAAGGAAAAACTTCTAAAGGTAAGCGTATTATTTTTAATATATGTTTTTACCTGATATTGTTAACAAAAATGCCGATAAAGATTTTTAAATGTATTATTACACAGGTCAACATCATAAGATCAGCTCTACAAAATAGTAGGTACGCACGGATTTTAAACCTATAGTTATTGTTAATTCACGTATATAATAATAAACCATTAAAACCTTTTGAATTTGTTTCCGTTATATCAACTTGATATTCTTAAAAACATGTTAATTTTAATTTAACTCTATGTTATATATAAGTAATTATTACTTTTTAATGGGTTTTTACCACAGATAATGAACACGTTACAATGAAATAGTTTTGTGTGTATGTAATTAAACATGCAAATAAATCAGATATGATATTCCTAATGTATAGGTGGTGGCTGTTTAGAGGATCTGCCTATACCTAAAGCATCATTGCTTTAGGGTAGAAATTATTTATTATTTCACGTCATATTTAATTAGACTTTAATGCATTCAGTTTGAACTGTAATCAGGTTTCCGCAAACTGCATGACATAATTTCGGTTGCTTGATTGAGTTTTATCTGATGATCGATCGTGATTTGTTTGAGATTGATTAACTAATTGATTTGTTTGTGTGTGTGTGTGTGTGTGTGTGTGTGTGTGTGTATGAGAGAAAGAGAGAGGGGGAGGAAGCAACGAGATAGAGCAAGAGAGCGCGAGGTGTGCATTATCAGCTTCTATTATAGAAAATGATCATTAGTCTCTACTCCACTAGATGGCGCTAAAATCAATTTTTATTGAAAGGGGCCAGGGCGTAGACCCTGATACAAGTCCTGCCTTACAAGAACCTCCTTATTATAATACAATTTTGTATGACGGATCGAAGGCCTACAGCTGTAAGCTTAAGTTAGAACAACATACAATTGCACCAAGGGGGCCACGATAGGGGCTAAGCTCTACACTTATCTTATAAGGTTGCGAAGCCCTACACGTGTCGCACAAGAACCTCCTTATTAGAAATACAACGTTTAGGTAAAAGATCATCCAATAGCATTTGGCCATTTTAAAGCAATAGGACCGATAATTTTAATAATAATATCTTATTAATTATGCTATTTCCAACATTGTATGCGTGTGCATTTGCCTAACCTCCAGGGTACTGCTATTAATATAGTCAGAAGGACCTTAATACCATCAAAAATAACCCTAAGACCAACTCAAGTCCAAGACCTAGGTCCAGATCCAGCCCCAGCACCAAAACCAGTCCTCACATGAGCATCAAAAAGGCTCTAATTAGGGTTGACCTCGAAAATAAACCATGAGGGTTGAAAATACGCATCATATACGCGAGCTGTCATAAAATAGGGGTGAAAAAACACGCCCTACACGTGGGTGTGTAAAAAATATGGGTGAAAATACACGCCTATACGTAAGCGAGTAAATAATTAATTAATAAAAATAAATAAAGATCATCATCATCTTAAAGCTATCAGATTAAGAATTTCAGGTTAAAAATAATTAATTAATAAAATAATTAAAGATCAACATCATCTTAAAAGCTATCAGATTAAGAAATTCCTAGGATAAAAATAATTATTTAATACAAATAATTAAAGATCATCATCATCTTATAAACTATCAGATTGAGAATTTCCCTAGGATAATTAATTAATAAAAATAATTAAAGATCATCATCTTATATTAATAAAAATAATTAAAAGATCACCATCTCAAAATAAGGGTTGAAAACACGGTCTCACACGTGGATGTGAAAATAGGGTGAAAAATACGTCCTACACGTAAGCGATTAAAAATAAGGGTGGAAAATGCGGTCTCCCACGTGGGCGTGTAAAACCGGAAGTGACGTCAAAATCCAAGTGCCCCCTTACTACTGCTACTATGTGGATCAATAAGTTTGAAATAAGTGGAAAAGGAACAATTTTTTGGGCAAATTGGGTTTTACTTTTCAACATACTTTCATTTTAAATCAATACACTGAGCCCAAAGATTTTATAACTCTTTCCAAAAAGTAGTCCTTCGGAAGCTCTACAAAATAGACCTGAGTGTCAGCTATGAATTTATCATTTTAGTAAAATCGCGTGAGTGAGCCATCTCCTCAGGTTCTGAAACAGGTAGAAGTCACTGGGGGCCAGGTCTGGCGTATACAGTGGCTGAGAAACCAGTTCAATCCCGATTTCGTAGATTTTCGCATGCGGAACTAACGAAGAATGAGCATGCGCATTGTCGTGATAATAGAGAATCTTTTTCGCCTTCAAATGCCTTTTGGGATTTTAATTTTTGAACGAAGCAATTATGATGAATAATATGCATCATTTCAATCATTTCAAGATAGTCAATGAATATCAATTACTCCATGCGCATCCCAAAATACGGAGACCATAACCTTACTCGTCCATTGTTGCGTTTTGGTACGCTTCGGAGCACTTCCACCCGAAGAAACCCATTGTTTCGACTGTTGCATGCACTCTGGTGTGTAGAAATGTATCCATATTTTATCCACGGTCATGAATCGGTGCAAAAACTCCTTTGGATTTCGCGTAAACATTTCCAAATTCTGCTGCAAAGTCGCAACACGAATACGAGCGCAGATTTTCATACCCAAAATGTCATATATGATACTGAACACATTGCCCTACGACATCTTTGTGGCCTCAGTTAGCTCCCACAATTTCAATTTGGGGCCGTTCAGCATAATATCATGGATTTATTGCACGTTTTCTCGCGTACTGACGTTTGTTTGGCGTCCAGATCGTTTCGCGTCATCGCTATTTGTACGGCCACAAAGAAAGTTAGAAAACACTTTTGAATCATCTTCGTCGACTGTTCACACTAGAACTACCGCGGCGGTCAATTTGACCGCCTGCCTTCTTTAAAATGTTGTTTCTCCGTTGTGCTTAGAGTTACGGAGTTAAGTTATTATGGCTTTTTCTAGATTTTTATGTACTTTTACAATACAAAAATACGTATATTAAGAAAATTAAGCCGTTTTAACTTGTTTCTATAGAGATCCATATATTCAAGTACTTTGGGATTTCAAATTAGTTGCAAGTGAACGTTCTTGTGTGATACTTCTGTACTTATTCCGGGGTTAATTTCGTAGTAAATAAAATGTGGTCGTCTCGTGGTGTTACACAACAACAGGCTTTAGATTATCTTGCGGAGTTGGAAAACTGATCTGAATGCGAATCCGAATAAGCGAATAGCCACTCCGAAGATGGTGAAAGTGATGAAGCTGTTCCTGTTGATGACAAAAGTAGTGAACAAAGTGAAGAATCTGATGTCAGCGTAAATAATGTCAATTCTGATCCTTGTACATCTAATAAAATTAGTGATGACATTCAACACCATCCAAACTGAAAAAATTACATGCATTCACCTGTGGGGAGTAAACAATCATCCAAGTCTAATGATATATGGGAAGTTGTGGAATCAAGTGGACCTTATGTTGGCCGTATTTCGCGATATCTACGTGCTTTGCCTTACATTCCAAGGACTAACAGCATGATCAGTTGCTCTTGCAAAATTAGTCAGATATACAATGGAAATACATTGTAATTCAACTAGGATAGTAAACATGTTAGTATCCATGGAATTAATAACTACCTAATTGCGAATATGCAGATGTCATTAAACACAATAAATTTTACATTCACCTATTATAAATATTTACAGACATATTTTAATACAAACTAAATTTATTTAAACTCTTAGTAAGGGAACAAATGCGGAACAAGAAAAACAAATAAAATGAGTCTTTAAATACTAGGTGGATCAAAAAGTTTGGAATAAGTGAAACAAGAAACATTTTTTTTGGCCAAATTCGGTTTTATTTTTCAACATACCTTCATTTTAAATCAATACACAAAAGCCAAATATTTTATAACTTTTTTAGCCCGTCCAAAAAGTAGTCCTTCGGAAGCTCTACAAAATAGACCTCAGTTTCACTATAAATTCGTCATTTTAGTAACATCGATTACCAGTGAGCCATTTCTTCAGGCTCGGAAACAGGTCTGGCGAATACTGTGGCTGAGAAACCAGTTCAACCCGATTTCGTAGAATTTCGCATGTGAAACTAACGATGAATGAGCATGCGCATTGTCGTGATGATAGAGAATCTTTTTCGCCTTCAAATGCGGCTACTTTTTGGGATTTTAATTTTTAAACGAAGCAATAATGATGAATAATATGCGTCATTTATGGTTTTACCTTTTTCAATATGTTCCAACGTAGGCTTGGGAAAGGGGTTCTATTTCCTTATGAGAGATTACTTAGTTGTTTTAATGAGACCATACGTATGTTTTAGCTTGAGAATTCAAGGGGGCAGTACAACCTTTTAATCCCGCCAATGTACTAAATTCATACGAAACCTTTATGTTTTTCAGATAAAAACGTTACACCTTGTAATGATCTTGAAAATCCAAACATAAAATTTCCTTGTCCTAGAAGTACTTCCTATCAAACCTTATTTCCTAGTCCAGTGTTTCAACCGATTAAAGTACATAAATAGATATGTATTGCCTTCCCATCTAGAGATATCAGATAAAATCATGGGACGGTAGTATTCTGTACTAATATAAACCTAATAACTAAACGTTTACCTATGTCAAAAAGTTCATTAGAGCCACGCCCAAACGTCAAAAAACCTCGATACGCAGAGCTAATAAAGAACCTTTTAATCTTGATGGGTTGACTGTACGAGGATGATCCAGCAATACCAAGCAGCCAGTACTACAGAAGCTTCTCCAAGTTATTTACTGTTTTGTATTATAATCTACGTCTCTTTAACTTAAAAGAACACCATATTTACAACACTTAAACCTTTTTTTTTAAATTACACAATACCGTTCCTTAAACCTAATACATATAATTGTACACTTAACTTTTGCACACTATTTGTCCAGTTCTGTGGAATGATCCTGGTTAAAGTATGTTTACGTATGGTGGGGGGCTCAAAAACGGACCAGAATTTACCACTCTAGGTCCAGCTTTTTCAAAACCACCCCTGTACGATAGCCGCCCGTCGTCTTATTCTAGTATCTATCGCACAAATCCAATTGAAAAAGTTACCCTTTACAAGTAGATTATTTCAGGGGATTATCTAGCTTTTTCTATAATTTAAAACTACCCCTATCAGTACCTTGTACTAATATCGGATTTCTAGGAAAAGTACTAGGATACCAACAAAAGTTGACCTTGACTCAATGAGTCAATACCAGACTCATTTAACCTCAACCTATTTTCAGCATAAACAAAAGCTTCATATTTCCACGAACTGATCCTGTGTTCAGATTTCTAAGAATATGACGCCTTTCGGAGCAATAAGCTTGAACATGTATTTCGGAGAAATGTAATATGATACCCCTCACGAGCTGATTCTATATTTAGATATCTAAGATAATCTTTGAAAGTGGATTTCTAAGAAATGTAATATGATTTTGATCTTGCACAGCCTATTTCAATTAACCTCAGCTACGATGAATGTGCTATTTGACTTGTTTTCTGGGGGAGGGAGGGGACGGTTAGCTGTGTTGGGTAATAGATCCCTGTTTTGGGAAACGGCTCCACTGTTTTGGCAAACGAATGTGGTTCTCTGCGAAACTACCTCATCCTGGTGGTTAGGACAGTAGTGTGGACCCACGTAAGCATAATCTTTTTAATACTACAAACAACAATTTGGCCAATAGAGGAACCTTGGTATCAACAGAGACAACAACCTCATAATCCTTGTTTCCACGAACTGATTCTATTGTTAGAATTGAGCAATAGGAACGCTTATTTGCTATTTCCTAACATTTAATCTCCAAGGAATGCTAAAATTTGAGCTAGATGAATAGGTTGTGATCACAAATTATCTTTCTTTATTTTTAATAAATGCTGTACATTAGATAAGCAGGATGATAATACAATATTTCCATACAGTGTTATGTGAATTAATATTATACTTAGCGTTTATAACATATTGAACGTCCTTAACACGTGTGCACTTTAATTAAACCGCGCAATTCGCGAACACCCTGTATGCTATGTCAAATTTCAATTAACCACATTTGTCTTATTCCAACAATAAATATGAAATGATTCTAGTTAAATCATGTTTACATATGGTTTGGGACACTTATATTACAAAATGTTATGTTTGCTGTTTTTCCGACTGCACCGAGACTATCCATGCACACATACTTTGTATTTAGCAGCGTTTTAAATCCTTCAATTCGATTTTCTTCCATGAAATACTCTGAAAAGCGCTGAGGTATTACACATTTAAACTCCCCCTCTTCCAATACTACCATGCCTCGTATTAGTTAGAGTCACATTAACAACTGTATATTTTTTCAATATCTCCAGGTCACATACATTTTTATCGATTTTGCAACAGGTGCTTTTGTTTAACCATACTAATTTTATGTGACAAGTTACTAACCGACTGATCTCAACACACTGCGATTTATGTAAGAAACATGTATCACCTTTGACCTTGAAAATGGGTTTCTTAGAGATGTGACCTTGAAATTTAAATGCTGGGGGACCTCGTGCAAAGTCTTGCTTATTTTTCTATTTGACCTTGAAGAGCGCCAATACAGGAACCGTTTAACCTTGACCTGCCTTTTGGCATAGACAACATGTCATTCTTCAACAAACACCTATTCCGAATCCGTTTATATTTCTAAGAATTGCATCTGCAGGTGACCTTGAAAATTGGTACCAATAAATCTTCACCTTGACTCAAGTTATCCGTGAGCCTGCTTTCAGCATAGACAACAATCTGTGTAATATGCCTAAGCTTGAAAATTGATTTCTAAGAATTGTAATAACTTCTAAGACATAAGTCATTCAGTAGGAATGCTTATTGATTAGGACTTCATTTCTAATAATACCCCTGCAGGCAACCTGACAAATTGATTTCTAGGAATCAACACTTGACCTTGAACCATTCAAATTGCGTGGTGACCTTGACAATTTCCCACCAAAATTGCGTTACCTTCAAGGGTCTCTCACACCTTCAATGACAAATCTAAGAATAAACTTTGTCCTTTAGGCGTTGGCAGGATTTGCTTGGTGAAAATTTTCCACCAAGGTTTGATTTAATATCACCATCGTATTGCTATCGAGTAAGATCGGGATACCCTTGCATTGCCATTGATTTCTAGGAATTAACACATGGTCTTGACTCGGGTAGAATTGCTTGAAGAGCGTAACCTTGACAAATTCGCCCAGAATCAACCTACGGCTTCTTTGACCTTGATGCTGAATGCATGGGTATGCAGGCACAGCCAATAGAAGAACCCTTTAACCTTGAATAGCTTGAATTTATCACCTATGACCATGAAAATTCTATGTTTTGGTTTCTCAAAATCGTTACCTTGACATTGAAATCGTTGTGGTGGCTGTACACTATAGGTGACCTTGGAATTCACCCACGAAAAGCCATGCTTATTTAGCTACTTGATCTTGAAGAGTACAAATACAGTAACCATTTAACCTTGGCCTATCGTTTAGCTTGACCTTGAAAACTGATTCCTCAGAAGTGCAACCTTGAAATTTAAATGGTGAGTGACTGCGCAAAGCCGTGCTTATTTTGCTATTCGACCTTGAAGAGCGCCAACACGGGAACCATTTAACATTGACCTACTCTTTAGCATAGACAACAAGCAAGTTACCTTGAAAGTTGATACCATCACATTCTGATTCAATTTAGCCATTGATCTAGACAGCAATCTATTTGAATTGTAGTAACTTTTAAACATGGTCCTGACTCCAGAATTGCTTGGTGATCCTTATCCTTCTCGATGACCCTGAAAAGGTAAATTAACTTAAACTTCATAAATTACCCGGGGCATGACCTTGAAATTTCTTGATGACTTTGACAAGGTCAACGGACTAACGACGGTGCATGACCTTGGTTAGCATAGACAACAATCTGCCTGACCTTGAAAATTGATTTCCAGGAATACACATGCAGGTAATCCTGAAATTTGTTTTCCATTAATTGTAATAACTTGTATGAATTTAGCACTTTGATTGAGTCAATAATTGCCTGAAACAGATAGCCGTTTCCCTGAACAGATAGGTGTTTCCTCGAACATATAGCTGTTTACCCTATACAGAAAGCTCCGATATTATCCGATACTCTCGTGACCGTGAAAATATACAAAGATCATCCACCTATATACCAATAGTTAACTGTGAATGCTCGTGACCTTGAAGAATAAACTTTGATTCAAACAACGTGTACGTGAGCTTCCGTGACCTTGAAAAACCTTGTACTTCGACATAATGCGTGCGTCATACGCCATGACCTTGAAAAACTACAGGTAATGCCATGACCTTGAAAATCCAACCTAGTGACTTTTTTAAATCTAGTTACTTTTCTAGTGACAAAGTCGGATTGGTATCCCGCTCGTGACCTTGAAGAGCGTCCCCTTATATACCACCAAATGAGTCACCGTACGTGACCTTGAAGAATATATGCAGCTAACGTGTGTGTTAGGCCGTTTGACAACCTTATACTTTTACATAACGTGTACAATTACCTTGACCTTCAATTTCTAACAATACCCCATGCAGGTAAACTTCGAGAATTGTAATAACTTAATTAACACACACGACCTCGGTTAAACTCTAACAATTGCTTGGTGACCTTAAGGCCGAGGTCAAAATGTCAATGAATTTTGATTCCAAGAATTGGTGGGGCGTGGCCTTGAGGAGATCGACCTTGAACATTTTATGCTACATGACCTTGAAATTTCTTACCAAAATGAACACATGGCTTTGACTAGGCCAAATTAGTGACTTTGCAATTCTAAAAATATACTTCATGGAACGTGTGACATTTAATGACCTTGAAAATTAAACGACCTAGAAGCGGTGGCGCGTACGTGCAAGAATGACGAAGAATATGTAGTCAATGTGAAACCAATCTTGTGATTTTTCTAGTGAATTTTTTCAAACCTAGTTACTATTCTAGTGACAAAAGTAGGTTAGAAGTGGGGTGTGAGCGACCTTGACCTTTAAAACCAATCTAGTGACTTTTTAAATTCTAGTTACTTTTCTAGTGACAAAAGTGAGTTAGAAGTGTTACATTCAATGACCTTGAAATTTAAACTGCCTTGAATCGGAGGGCGCGTACTTGCACGAATGACCTTGAAGTATATGCATGCAATGTCAGCGACCTTGACCTTGAAAACTGATCTAGTGACTTCTCAATTTTTGGTTACTTTTCTAGTGACAAAATTGAGTTAGAAGTGACAGTGTATCTACTGCTTTAACAGCAAAATGGTTGTATGTAATATAGAAATGGCTACCGCAAGCGCTTTCAGGAAGAAAGAAGCATGAAAAAGTAAAGAACTACACAGAATGCTTAATTTTAATTAGGAACGGACAGAAAATACTGCTGTATCAAAAATGGTTGCTGGCGACAATAACCTCGCTGAAGAACAGTAGTGTTCTTTACCGGAAGAGGAAAACCAACTATGTCCATCAAATATACAAGAAGAGGTAAATCTACCAGGTCCTTCAAAAACTGAAAGAAAATAAAAGCACTCAAATGCGTATTAAATTGGCATCTATAGCTTTGATTGTTGATCGTAGCGGGATATCAGACAGAGCTGCTGCAGCTATAGCTAGTGCTGCTTTACAAGGATTTGGTGTAATCACGGAAGACAAAATCAATGTAATAGACAGGATGAAAATTAGAACAGCAAGATCAACAAACCGAAGATATCTCATTAATGATAGGTAACCGAAAACAGAGGATTGTTTTTTGATGGAAGAAAGGACAAAACAATTGTTCAAGAAAATAAAGGAAGTAAGTTCTACAACAAAGGTACTACAGAAGGGTTTTAGGCCACGTAACATGTAATTCTGGCTCCGGAAGAGGCTTAGCAGACAATACTCTGGAATTTCTTGAAGACAGAAGCTCAACAAGCAACTCTTGAATTTCTCTTATATTGGGTATGATGAAACCATTGTAAATACTGGACATAATAATGGTGCGATATCTTTGATAAAATAGCAAATAGGGAGACCTTTACAATGGTTAATCTGTTTGTTCCACGGTAATGAGCTACCATTGCGATACCTTTTTTGTCATTTAGATGGTAAAACGAAGGGGCCCAATGAGTTTAAAGGCGAAGTGGGCCACCAGCTATAAAACTGTACTAATCTTCCTTTCTTTCTAATTGAAAATAATCTTCCTCGTTTGGAAGACACAAATGATTTCATTACAGATCAAAAATATTTATTGGATATGTATATCGTTGTATCAAGCGGAAATTACTCACTGGATTTATATTTAAGAAACCCTGGAAAAATTGCTCACTCCAGGTGGTTGGCATTAGCTGACCGCGCGCTTAGATTGTATGTAGCTCAATATCCAATTGAAAATCTTAAGACTATGACTGAACACATTGTGAAAGTGTATGTGCTTGTGTGGTTTAACATTAAGTTAAAACCTTTATGAGCTTATGGTTCGAAACATCTGCTTAACCTTATCTCATATTCACGCTATCTCTCTGACAATCTCAAGAACGTTATAGACCCGATTATTCAAAGAAATGGGTACTTGTTGCTCCGCAAAATCTTCTTTTGTCCATGTTATGCGATGGACGTAAAATTCAAGGAGAAATTCGTTTAAGACGTGTTTTAAAAGCAAGAATGGAAAGTAAAAGCGGAGTCAGGAAGTTTAAAGTTCCAAAGGTAAACTTCGACCCAAAGAATTACATCGACATGATATCATGGCCTGAAACTGAACCCCCCTTGGTAAAACATATTTCTAGTGACTCTCTCAAAAGCTTTATAAGGAAGGCATCTGAAGCTGAAAAGTGGATACGGTTATCGAATTTCCCCGGCCACCTTGCCACACGCAAGCAGTGGAAAGTGCTACGAAACTGGTGACGGAATCGGCTCAAAATGTATGTGGTTCATCGCAAGAGAAGGATACATAAGAGCAAAAAAGTTTAATGTGGAAATGAAGTAGCTGTAACATTGTAACAACCTTTTTTTGTGGTTGTATTAAAAAGTACATTAATTTAAGAATCGTTCATTTATTTGGCGTAATATTAGAAAAGTTTTTAATTATTAATATGTAGAATTGAGAATGGCAACTTAATTTGCATTTCCTAGAACATATCTTTTGGGTATAATATTGCATAAATAGTTATAGTTCCCTTTTTTAAAAAATTGGATTTATATTATTGTATCGGCGCAACGCGTGAAAACTTTTAGGGGGAATACCCATATGAGTTATTCTGAAAGCTTTTTTTAATTCACTTAATGCTGAATGTTAGCATGGTTTTCACCTAATTTTTTTATATTTGGTGCCATCAGATTGTGATGGTAAGTTATTTTCTAATTCATTATATTTAAAACTAAAGCATTTGTTTGTTTTTTTAGGCATTTATTTGCACTCCTATTTCACTTATTTTGCAATTATTTTACTCATATTTTTTTAATGCATACTTTTATATGGCATTTTTATAATAATTATTTTTAATGGCACATATAAGTCATTAATTTACTCTTCTATTATATTAAATGGCAATTTTTACTTGAATTACATTTTACAACGCAAGTTCTACATACTTAAACTTCAAAGAAATTCAATAAATTTATGGACACAATATATTAAGGATATATAAGCAAGACATTGACCTTACCAAGTTCACCATTCTGCTTCATAGTTACCAGTTACAGTTTATGTACCGAACCGTTCAAAGGTAATGTTTTTATATAATTTTAGAATAGTATAAGACTTCTGATTTTTTATCTTTTCGATCAGATATTGAATAAACTTAAGTATATCATGTTATTTTATTTTCATTTTGATTAATGTTGTATTATTATTAACAAACTTGGTTTAGCTGTTCCAATAATGTAACGTATATTTAAAAATAGCTTGGCGCCCGAAGTATCATTTTTTTGTTTTTATTTAAATTACATATTTTTCTTATTAATTAAGTATAAGTGAAAATAATTAAGCTGATGAGAAGCATGCAGTATTTCAGGTATGTTAATTAAACTCTAAATTAGAACTCTCCTTTATCTTCATCTTCCGATTGAGCCGACGGCAGTAGCGATTATTATTTGGTAATTTGTTATATTAATTAAAATTATTCGATCAATTTACAAATTGTTTATTACATCATCGCTTTTGTTTTAATGTTATAAGTTGGCCCAGTTTTAGTGTTTATACACTTGGAGCCGCTTTTAATGTTACAACATTTGTAATCGTTACACAAGTAAGAAATAAAAAATTTGAAATTACAAAATATTTTATTATTATTATTATTATTATTATTATTATTATTATTATTATATTTTGTAATTAATGTTTTTTTCCAATTCTAAAGCTTATAAAAAATAATTGATCAAAGTTTATGATTTTTCAATATTTTTAGAAACTTTAAGCCCTTAAGATATAGGTATTGCAACCATTCTTTTAATTCTTTTTGAACCAAAAAGGTACCTTTTCTCCACTATATAAAAAACAATTAACAGTCCATTTTCGTTTCACCCTACTTTCCAATGTCTATGTGTCTCAGAAATACAAAATGTTTGTACCTAAAACGTGTTTTTTCTACCCTTTGATGTTAATGCGTTAATTCACTGACATTCAGTTGATATTGTAATAAGTCTTACGTAATACTTCGTAAAACGGTTGAGAACGTGAGTAAACACTATTTCCCTTTAAATCTCAAAACGCATTAAAAGCTTTATGAATATGTAATTTGATAACTCGGTAATTTATTATTATTCAACGTTTAATCTGAGAACTAGAATATACATGACTTTGAGTCATGCTATTTTAGCCAGAAACGAGAATAGGCTTGATGGCCAATTTAATACCAACATCTTTGTATTTTAAAATACTTGACTCAAATACAACCATTTAAGTTAATCAACATATCTACAATACAAAAAATTAAAACATCAAAACCTAAAATTAGTGCCATAACTAGCTAATTATTTACAGTTACTGCTTTATTAATGCTCTTTTAATCATAAATTATTCAATTAATTTGGTACAATTTATAATTGACTAAGTTTTAAATTACCTCTAACTCATTCCTTCAGACCAACGCAACGTATGCACAACAATTAGTCGAGCTGAATTTTAATTACTAAAATTAACTTAACGAGAAAAAGCTTTTAATTTAGTTTAGGCCGTTCTCTCGTGTTACATTTATATACAGTTGAGATTTGCTTGCATACAAATTTCTTGAATAATTCCAAAGTAAAATTTAGTTAAAACAAATATAAATAGTAGAAATTGCTGTTTTTTTTCTCAATTAAGCCTGAAAGGCTCTGCTCGAGCATTAGATTGGTCATTAAACGCAAAGAACAGCGGGATTTTACGGAGAAAATATACTATTTCGATTTACTTATGATTAGTTATTCTTAAACGTTGAAATAAATAAGTAAGCTTCTCGTTATACATGTCATACACTATTTCTTGGTTTACAATATGTGAACATTTCATTCAAGACACTGCCGTCGCCTAATCTACCCCATACACTATAAAACCAATCCACCTTGGATACAAGCTCCTAGAATCAGTTGTCAATAAACTTGGCTCAAACAAGGCGACTGGCCCTGACGGTATTCCAGCTATCGCCCTTAAAAAAGGCAACGCCGAGCTAGTAGCTGTATTACCCAAACTCTTTTGAATCTCCATGTCATCTGGAGAGTTTCCCACATCTTAGAAGTTGTAAAATGTCCAACCTATTCCTAGAAAGGGCGATAAAGTCGATCCTTCAAACTATCCACCAATATCAATAGTTGTTGTGATCTTTCATACGTCACAAAACTTTGGAATAACACATTAGAAAGGTCGAGTGAAACTGTCGTAGTAGCTTTAGATATTTCAAAGGCTTTTGACCAAGTTTGGCATTGTCAAGCTCACCTCGTTCGGCTTATCCGATACGCTCATCAGTTGAATCTCCAGCTTTCTATAGAAAATTTGAATTGTAGTTGTTCTCAGTTTTTCCATAACAATAGGTCTAGTCAGGAATGAAAATGGCATCCTCAGTCAACAGTGACTTAGAACGTAACCTTGAATGGGGAAGGAATAATATACTCACCTTTAACGCCGACAAAACCCAGTGTTGCCTTTTGTCATAATTTCCTGCTGTAAATATGAATGGCCTAGATCTCAAGTTTTCAAACTCTATTTCTATGTTAGGGATGTCCGTATCATGGAACCTTTCATGAGTAGACCACCTTTTGTCTGCCAGCAAAACAGCTGTCGGTAAACTGGTCTTTCTGTAAAGATCTAAACAGTACTTCACATCGCAACAACACCTTTTACTGTGTAACGTTAAAATTTGACCTAATGTGGAATAAATTCCCACTTCTGGATCAGTGCTCCCTAATACGCCCTTTATATGATAAACCACTTCCAAAAAAGGGCCATAAGACTTATAAATGACCCCTCTCTAACTTCTGGCCTACAGTCTCTTGAGCGTAGGACAGTTTCGGTTCTTTCCTTGTTCTATCTACAATGGCAAGTAAGCCTCCGATATACAGGCCATCCTCGCAAGGTACGCTTGGTTTGCAAATTCACACCTTAATTACACACTCAAAATTTCATCTGGTCACACTAAATGGGCGCAATCTACATTTTTCTACACGGTGATTAAATTGGAGAATGCGCTACCCAGTTCCGGTTTTCCTCCAAAGTTTGATTTAAGCAGATTTAAGGTCGTCGTAAACATTTTTCGGCCGCTTAAAGATATTCCTAACCCCCTTTCAGTGTTTCTGAGTGCTTTTTTACGTTAGAAAAATCTTAGCCTGTTCAGGAATACTATTAGTAAAAAATACAATAGATAAACATAATTAATTCGTAACTACGAAGGAAACCGGCCAAATGTGCTCAAACTTCACGTTAACGTAATCGAATTTTATTTTATTCACTACCACTGCAATTTACATAGAAAATGCGTTCGTCTACTGGTAACCAATTACTTTAATTATATACATATGTTATCACTTGCTACATGCGGCTTGCATACCTAGTTTACATTCCCTCATTCGTTTATTTTACTAAAACATTTGTACAAAATTGAATCGAAAATGTGTTACAATAAGAATTTTTTTCTAGTCACAGGTACCATTTGCGTCCCTCTAGATAGCTTGACGAAATATAAATCGATCGCAGCGCTCCCTAGTGTAGCAGAGTGAAAGTTTTTCAAAGTTTTACCTGAATATTTATCTGCCACAGGCAAGATGAGGGATTAAATCAATATTCAGAATAATTTATGCAAATTTATTTATTATTTTTCACTATTTTACTGAAGACATGAACACAAAAGTAACCTACAATAAAATTGATTTTTTTTTTATTTTTTTATAAAAAGTTTTTAAAACTAATGTTACTTTTATTTTATTATGTAGGTACCTCAACTGCACCTTTTCTTAATTACACGTAATTAACATAAAGTATTATTTAAATAAATTGTATAACAACAAATTCCTATTATTTTCTAATTAGTTGATTACTCAATATTAACTTTAAAGAGATATAAATAATATAAATATGTGTAGAAAATGGCTAATAACTTTCCTTCAATTAACTCTAAGTATATCGCGTAACTACATATTGATTAATGTTATTCTCAAATATTCTAATAAGCTGTAGATAATTACGGGATTGCTATCAGTGTACTAGCATTTTGCAAACGTTAGTTATTGATCAAACACCAGTTGTTGATTTGTGATTGTGTCTAAAAATGCCTAAAGCAATAAAAAGTGAGAGTGTTCCAAGAAGAAGTAGGAGTGTGATATTAAAAAGGGCGAGAGAAGCGTAAGTACCTACATACAATCTTTTTTTATATTTTTATAATTTATTAAAATGTCCTGTAATTATCATAAATAAACAAACTGTGTTCGATTCACTATTAGCAAATCCATGCAAGTGGCCCGAAATTCTTTTTTGTTAGTTTTCAAATGACAGAAAATGCAAAAAGAATTATAAGGTAGATTTTTATTTTGATAAATTCCTTTTATGGGAAAATGGGTAAGATTTCAACAGAAGCGTGCACGCGTTATAGGGATGAAACATTTTTGGAGGGTTATATGGTAAAAAAATTAGAAGAATTTTACCGGAATTAGTGGATCCACGCAGGTGTAATTTAAATCTTCGAACTGTAGATATGATCAACTAAATTTTAAATTGTTTTATTGTTTTGTTTGTTCACCTCTATAATTCGTTTAAAATATTTTAAAAACTTTGTTTTTTTCTTTGATATAAAATAAATAGAATAGTTAGTTGTTTTATTTTAATTTTTACTGATACGAATACATTATAATTTAATAACGTGCATACATAAAGTACATAACATTTTCGTTATTTTAATTTAAATAATAGTTTGAAGGATTCAAAGTTCATTCGATTACGTTTGTGTTTCAATAGAAATAGGTACTTGCTAAGGAATACCTGAAGATCTTTGTGCCCCCAGGTCATTTAAAGAGTAGACCATGCTGCTATATTTTCTAATGCAATTTTTACCTTATTGACATCAGAACATTTATCATTTTTATAATATTTTAAATAGTAAATTATAAATCTTCAAATTCCTAACTATTTATCGAGACCCCTCTTAAGTACTGAGGTTGTGTGTTGTTTACCAGTAGCATAGCTGTGCCGATTCTGGGCCACAGGGAATTTACATGTGGAAGAGAGACCCAGATAGAAATTTAAAGTAACTGTGAGGTCACGCCCTTTTTGGCAAATCTAAAACTCAAATTCAAAGTGAGGTAATATTACAATTATTAGAAGTCTAACAAAAAAACTAGATCTTGAAAACCCAAGCTTCAAGGTCACATTGTGACTCGGCTTGCCTTACGTGAGTATTCTTTGAGATTACTCTCAAAAGAGATCCTCCCTAGTCGGGGACTTTACTAAGTGCTTAGAAAACAAACAGAGTCACCTATCTTTAGCATCGGTATTGCCACGTCTTTTGTGATAATGTTTTCCTGAGGAACTAAATGATTAATTACACAGCGGAGCTTATTATTCGTTTGACACATAATATTTTGAATTTGTTTCTTATAAAAGTATTGAATTGATTTCAGATTAATCCAAAATTTGTATGACAGTATTTTCAAGTGAAACTAGCCTTCCGCTGAAAATCAATAATCACGGCCTGGAATATATTACAATTCGTAAAATACAAAATAGAACCAGTCCACCGGCATATCCAAGAAACGAACCTCGAAGTTCAGTGACCTCTTAAACCCGGAAGTTGGATTCCAAGAGAACTAAAAATAGAGTCAAAGTTTATTGACCTACACGAGCTGTGGTCTATTCTTGGAAAGCTAGAGATTCCTGGTAACAGTACGGAAGCCTTAGTTCAAATTTCATTGACCTGACTTGGCCTGTGTCAAATTTATCACCAGAGTTCTTAGAATTATATAGTTCATAATCATAACTAATGACACAACCTAATGTCAAGTTAACGGGTTGAAACCTGTTATTGATCAGTGTCGTAATTGAAGGAAAAATGCTCCAATTATAGAATCTAAATATTAAGCAGCAATGAGTCATTCTTAATAGATAACGGGGTACAAATGAAAATTTGCACAACTATCAGACGCAAAATTTAGAAGAAAGATTTATTTATAACAAAACGATAATCTTAAATATTAAATGAGTATTTCTCACAAAAAAAAAACACTAGTGGATTTCGGAATAGGGACCATGGTCCTCTACGTTTCGTAATTTAGAAAATGTCTTTCCGCAATTGCGTTGGACGCCATTAGTGTCAATTTCCTTCAGACATTTTTCAATACGTGGAGTGAGGTGTTTAATATAACACAGACACACAGCAACACACACACACACACACACACACACACACACACACACACACACACACACACGCACCACACGCACACACGCACGCACACACACACACACACACACACACAGGCACACAGACACACAGAAATAAAGACACACAAACACACATGCACATAGATACACAGGCACACAGACATTCAATATTTTTAGGATAATTCTGCAGCCTCTGTTATAATAAGTACATTACGAAAATAGGCAACAATGTAAACGCAAAAACAATATTCTATGTCAAACGGATGTTTAAAACTTCAGGTAGACAGAGGTTAATAGATATCCAGACACTACCTCTTTTTTATACGTTCATAATGAAAACAGGCAACATTGTAAAAACAAAAACAGTTATCTATGTCAGAATGACGTTTAAAACTTTCATGTCAGATAGATATTCATAGACATAAATACACGTTACCAAACAGAAACACAGACACACATACACACATACACACAGACACACAGACACACAGACACACAGACACACAGACACACAGACACAACAGACTCACAGACCCACAGACTCACAGACGCACAGACGCACAGACGCACAGACGCACAGACACACAGACACACAGACACACAGACACACAGACGCACAGACACACAGACACACAGACACACAGACACACAAACACACAGACACACAGGCACACAGACACACAGACACACAGACACACAAGCACACAAACATACAGATACCCAGACACGTAGACATGCAGACACACAGATACACCGATACACGATACACACGCACACACACACACACACACACACACACACACACACACTCACACACACACACACACACACACACACACACACACACACACACACACTCACACACACACACACACACACACAAACACATAGGCACTCAAAATTTTTAGGATAATTATGCAGCCAGTCCATTATGAAAATAGGCAACATTGTAAACGCAAAAACAATATTCTAAGTCAAACGGATGTTTAATACTTCATGGTAGACAGATTTTAATAGATAGCCAGATACTAACTCCTTTTTATGCGTTCATAACGAAAACAGGCAACATTGTAAAAACAAAAACAGTTATCTATGTCAGAATGACGTTTAAAACCTTCATGTCAGATAGAGATTTATAGACATAAATACACGTTAATAAACAGACACGCACGCACGCACGCACACACGCACGCACGAACGCACACACACACCCACACATACACACAGACACACAGACAGGCAGACACGCATATAAACAGACACACAGATACCTTCTATACCTACATATGTGTATGTAGGTTAGAGGGTAAAAAATACATGGACAGAATTTCTAACCTTTATTAAATTAATTTGTTAATGTTCACATACATATTTTTGATTGCAATTTTTGAACTTATCTCGCAATACGCTACAGATAATATATAAGGGAGGAGAAACAGTCTATTTGAGCTGATTTTTGTACCACTAAAGCGGTAGGCACTGGATTCATGGGTGGCGTGACCGAATAGTCTTAAGCCTAAGGCGACATGTAGCTTACGATAAGGCGGTTCCTAAACTACGACTGGTGGTATTAAAGCTGTAAGAGAACACCTAAGTAGATGTTATAATTATCAAGACAAACAATAATCAGGCCATCTAGATAATTATGTTTATCCAATTAAAAAATAACCAGGTTTATGACCGTCAATTGTAGAAAAGAAAAAATTAAAACAATGTTCAATACTAGAATTAGAACTGAAAACGAGTTTTAAAATAAATGCGGTGTGGTTTTTCAGCTATGACTGTACAGGGTGATTGGTCGAAACCATTCATTAGAAGTATTAGGATTTCCAGCCATGGCTGATTTCTGAAAGTTTGTATCTGGACTAAGTGATTCATATTCTATTTAAGGAAAATATTTTCATGAAGACTACACTTCCGGTTATACCGGAAGTAGCCATCAACTTTGTTATTTTAAATGGGATCGTACCCTTTTTATGGCATATTCGAATTGTACTCGCCATTTAAGTAGAAATTTTATCAATGTTCCCTGTACTTAAATTTAATAGTTTTTGAGATTTACATTTTTTTTCGAAAATTATTGGTTGAACACTATGACATTTGACAATGCGTACTGGCGCCATTTTTAGTACGAAGCAAGTAATATTGACGTTATGCATAGGGGTATCCTTAAGCTTTACGCTGATGCTTCCGGTACTGCCGAATTATCTATAGGGTGTTCAAAATGTGGCTTCCATCTTTTGAAAATAAAAACCATCAAAACTTAACTTTTTCAAATACAATGCCCAATATTTTCTTCCTTTAACGGAAGCAGAATAAAATTCTGCATTGATTTGTATTAGCATTCCCTATACCTATCTTCAACAGTTTTTCAGTTATTCAGGTATTTCTAAAATCTCGTCCGAAATTTAGAACAGTTAATTCGATGTCTCCACGACCGAAGCCTACTACAGATGCAGAAACCAATTACATTAATGTAGTTTATCAAAGCAAACAGAACTGTTAAATTTCGTCAACAAATAAGATGAGAATAAAAGTAATATGCAAATAATAACTATTAATATTATTGAAAGTAAGAAAACAATTCAAAATTTTATAAATGTTCTATGGGCCTCCATTTTGTTGAAGACAACCTAAAAGTCTTGACTGAACTTCTTTCGTGCAGGCTTTTTGACGTGATGACGATTTAACTGGCGAAATGCCGTCCTTACTCTTGTGTGGACTGGAGTGGCGTATACTTAATTCTTGACTTTGCCCCACACGTAGAAGTCGAGTGGAGTTAGATCGAGATCGGGAGGCCACCGCCATGGTCCGTTTCGACCGATCCACTGATCACCAAACATAGTGGTGAGCTCTTGATCAACGTCACGCGTTGAATGTGCAGGAGCTCCGTCCATTTGATACCGGCAGTATTGTAAAATATTAAGAGGCAGATTTTCTAAAAATGCAGAGACATCCGTTCTCAGAATCTCCAAATATTTTATACTTGTCAAATTTTCATCATAAATTTGAAAACAGACACGACCATTCATTACAAGACAAAACACGTTAAAACTAAATTTGTTTTGAAAATTTGATTCTCGCTTAAAATGTGGGTTTTCCGACGCCCAGTAGTGCCAATTACGTCGATTAACAATTCGTTCTCTGGTAAATTTTGCTTCGTCCGTCCAAATTATTTTTCGTAAAAACAGCGGGTCTTCCTGAATTCTGATTAACATTTGCTCACAAAATTCCACTCGCTTGAAATTATCGCCTGGATGAAGTGCTTGAACCAAGGTAAACGAATAATCATGCATTTTATGCTTCTTTAAGATGTATTGTATGGAATAGTAAGACAGGCCCAAATCTTCTGCAGCAGATCGTATCGAGCCGTGGGGATAGTTATTAAAATATGCTAGGACATTAACTTCATTAGCTTCTTCGCCAGTAATAGGCTTTGATCGTGTTCTGGCAGCTTTCTCTGTTCCATACCGTAAAAATTTTGACTGTATTCGCTTAAATTTGTGCTTGTTCATTGGTGTTAAATGAGGATATCGGTCATTAAACAAACGGCAAGTTCTGCTAATAATCTTATCACATTCTCCATGAATATAAAATAAGTTCAAAATATCCCTGTTTGAATACTTCCCATTTTCCTTTTTGATAAACCGAACACAGAAACACAACAAAATGCATTGACAGTTACTAACAACAAACTTAGCTGTGGTTTCCATGGCTATCCATGGAAAAATCAGGTAAATCGTTTTGAATTTCAGAAGAAATGAACAAATACTTCAATATGAGAAAAACTATCGAAGATAGGTATAAGGAATGCTAATACAAATCAATGCAGAATTTTATTCTGCATCCGTTAAACGAAGAAAATATTTGGCATTGTATTTGAAAAAGTTAAGTTTTGATGGTTTTATTTTCAAAAGATGGAAGTCACATTTTGAACACCCTGTAGATAATTCGGCAGTACCGGAAGCATGAGCGTAAAGCTTAAGGATACCCCTATGGATAACGTCAATGTTACTTGCCTCGTACTAAAAATAGCGCCAGTAGGCATTGTCAAATGTCATAGTGTTCAACCAATAATTTTCGAAAAAAATTTAAATCTCAAAACTATTAAATTTAAGTATAGGGAACATTGATAAAATTTCTACTTAAATGGCGAGTACAATTCGAATATGCCATAAAAAGGGTACGATTCCGTTTAAAATAACAAAGTTGATGGCTACTTCCGGTATAACCGGAAGTGTAGTCATGAAAATATTTTCCTTAAATAGAATATGAATCACTTAGTCCAGATACAAACTTTCAGAAATCAGCCATGGCTAGAACTCCTAATACTTCTAATGAATGGTTTCGACCAATCACCCTGTATAAAAAACTTCAGAAAGTGAGTTTACAAAACAAAAGGATCTATAAGACACCTGGCTAAATAATGGTAGCCCTAACAACTTACCGTTTGGTATATACAAAATAATATTTCGTTATATAACTGCGCTGAAGCATTCTCAGTGACACACCATTAAATAGTATTTAACGCAGTTTTATCATGTAAAGAAAATCAATTACTTATTGATATCAGTATAGTTGTACGGTGTTTTATGATTGTTCTACTTTACAGTGCTCTTAATAATATAACAATAATCTTTAAATAAAGAAATTGTAACACTTACCTTAAAATAGCTTCCGCAGGTACGAGGAACATATACGAAATATTGGCTTCACTGCAATATCAAAGTAACAAATTAATATACTATTGCAGTACCAAATGAGAGAGTAGACGGTCGACCAACAGGTTGTTAGACATATGTAGTTAAACTATATCCCCACGAAGATAATATGTGGGTGGAATACACTCCCACGAAGATCTAAAGAAATTATTTAAAGTAATTGCGTTAACATTGTTTTCTTTGAACTTACACTGGGTTGTAAAAATAAAGAGATACACTTGTAATGATCCCGAAAAATCTTTACATAAAATTTTCCTTCCTAGAAATAATTCCTATCAATCCTTATTTCCTAGTTTCTGCCACAACTGTACACATTATATATATATATATATATATATATATATATATATATATATATATATATATATATATATATATATATTATATAAATTTATCAGTTGCCATTTGCAATTCCCAATCTCCAGATTTCCCCTATCAGACCACACACCATCCCAGTTCAGTTACAGTTACTTACTTATTTATACTTATAACTTATTTTACAATTACTTACCAGACCAGCTACAAACCTATTGCACTTAGCCTTATACACATACCAGACCAGCCTCAACATCCACTCCTTAATTTATTATTCCGATACTTACACTCACATACATTAACAACCCAGACACAAACTTTCACTTCTTACATTCGTATACCTACACCTGAACCTAATTTACATCCGGCATTCAAACCAGTGTCATTCAACCCTTAAATCTATATACAACCACGTTCACAACTCAGATACATCCACCAGCCTCCACCAACATCCATCATACACCTGTAATCCATTCCCTTGCCCATAACCACCCTTGTCACAGGCACGTTTAGACCAAACGTTCTTGGCTGCTTTTAGCACCGAGTTCGGGATATAAACTTGTCTAAGTCACGTTGTGCGTGATTTTCCGGATGTATTATCCCGTATTATTAGATAGTGCGTTCTTTACAACCCTATAATAATAATGACTTTTTTTTTCAACACAAAAGAAACGTGTTTTAAATCAGGCCATCAGTTTGAGCTTCTAAATTGTCACCACATACATAGCTATTTCACCGGAGGTTCCGCATCGAACGAATAGTTACTTCCCTGTGAATTAATTACCTCCAAAAACATCCAATTATTCCTCTAGAAAGTGAACGGTGGTTTCGACCCCGAACACACACTCTTGTGTACGAATTATCCTATAATAGTCCCTTATTTCTACCAAAAACACACACAGACACCCCTAACTATCAACACCGTTTGTACACCCTCATTTTGTATCAAACGCAAATAATACGAAATTTACTCACCTGATATATACACCCGACTATACCATTGCACAGCACCAAAAAACCACAACACACAGAAAAGACAACTACTGGTATAATTAACATTTTTTCTCAATTTCATTTATAATCAAACTGCACCTGCTACTGATACCTGTTTTCAGTTATACATAGGGAGGAAGCCTAAACTCGCCAGTGCCGTCCCGATCTGAAAGGATTTACCAGAGTTATATTTGATTTAAATTTTCTTATTATTATTTATATAGGATATTTGTTTTAGTTTATTTTATTAGCATATAGCATTATTATTTTTTTATTTTTATATTAATGAAACATAATGAAACTTGTATAATTTGACTGTGCTATGATAATTGACCATTTACAAAATAGTACGGCGGTTTAAACCCCCGAACCTGCAAGTCTCAAGCTCAAAAAGGGCTTCCAGAAATTTGTTTTGTATACGAAGCGGTACACACTATTAAGTGTTTATAAATAATCGTATAAAAGGAAGTACGAATTTGTTAGTTAACATTCTCATGAAGAGAAATACGAAGATATTGGTTTTTGAAATCCACGACGGTCTAATAGTATATTATATATAGAGGGACCAAAGTGCAGCATTAAATCCCGGGAGTGGGGTTTGTTACCTCGAGGGCGAAGCCCGAGGGCAACAACCACTAAAGGGATTTAGGCACTTTGGTCCCTAAGTATATACGCTATTTTTTTCACTTCCAACGTATTTATTTTTTATGTACAATAATTCCAAATTTGTTCGTGTCAATGTGACAAATTTGCATAAAATTATCTAGAAATCTTGCTATTTGAAAAAAAACCGTCGGTTTGCATGGGAATTAGTAAGCAGTCATATTTGAAAAATTTTTTACAAAAGAGTAATAAATATGTACGACGAATTTGATCTAGAAAAAGCCGCTGAAGAGACTTTAGAAGACTTACTGCCTTCCAAATCTCGTAAAATTTAGGATAAAGATTATGATATATTTTTAAAGCGGTGCTGTGGAAAGAAAATTAAAAATTTTAACGAAGATGCTTTGCTGGTATTTTTTAATGAAAAGGTAAACAAATTTGCTGCTTCTACATTGTGGGCCCAGTATTCAATGTTAAAAACTATGCTTAACGTTAAACATAATGTTGATATCAGTAAATTCTACAAATTGACGACGCTTTTGAAAAGGAAAAATTTTTCTTACAAAGCGAAGAAGTCAAAGGTACTAACTATAGAAATGATTGATACGTTTCTAAAGGACGCTTAAGATGACACATTTTTAATGAAAGTGAGTATGTCCAAAAATCATTGTACCCACTTTTAAAAATGATTTTTTTGTAGGTAGCGCTCATATTTGGTGTGGCAGGAGCTTGTAAAGGACTTGAATTAGTCGAATTGTCAATTAATGATGTGACTGATTTGGGCAACAGACTTCTTGTTAACATTAGAGCTACCAAAAATGGAACAGAGACGAACTTCGTTGTAAAAGATTCAGATAAAACTATCATTATACAAAAATCTGCATGTGTTTTTGTTCGTTGTGTTAAGAAGCAGTGTACAGTGCAACCTATAGGAAAGAATATATTTGGAAAATTGCCCCAGAAAGTTGCAACATTCTTAAACCTACCAGATGAGTTGTCATATACAGGCGGCGAACTTCTGCATCTCTACTAGCTGATTCAGGTGCGACTTTTGACGTATTAAAAAGACATGGAGGATAGAAGTCTGAAACTGTTGCAGAAGGGTATGTGGAAAACTGCCTGAATAATAACCTTATCGCCGAAAAAAATTTTGGAGGTGGAGGTGATCAAAAAACATTAGCTACCTCACTCCCAGGACCCTCGTGCCAATCTGAACGGCCCACAGGCACTAATTCATTTCAAAATGCGTTCAACCTTACATCCAGCAGTATCGTTTCGGAAATAAATCGTCCGATATTTATTAATTGTAATAATATTAATGTTAATGTTTCGTAAAAAAATTAATAAAAAATATTTGAAGTTTGACATCTGTCAATGAACTCTCTAGGGCGTTCAGTCCATATTTAATCCCTAGGGAATAAATGACCCACTTTAGTCCCTGTATTTTAGTCTCGGAAGTGCAAAAATAAATTATTGAAAGCACAAGAGTTAACACCGTTATATATTATATAACTTAACCTGAGCTAGTCAGGCTATAGAACAAAAAATAAGTATAAATTACTTATCAGTGTTCACTTAACTTAACCTTACCTTCACGCCATTCCCTTGCGGGGTAGGCAAAAACAATCCCTGCCTCTTATTTATTTTTCATTCACAATCTTTCGCCATGCTTTCCTATCTCTACATACCTCCCTAGCTTCCGCAAGATTCATACATAGTCTCTGACATGCCCTTTTGTTTTTGAACTCCTTATCTTTCTTTCCTTTATCAAAGATTCTACTACATTCAGCCAAGTTTTACGCGGCCTACCAGGCCGACCTTTCCCTAACCTCACCCACATATATTTGTTTCGTTAATCTTGCGTTGTTCATTCTCTCAATGTGACCAAACCAACGTAATGTACAACTTTATATCTATCCATCATCGTTTTTTCCTCACCACACTCCGTCATTATGCATTCATTCTTTATCTTGTCCCTTCTCGTTTTACCACATGTGCTTCTCAGGAATCTCATACCCACGGCATTTATTTTTCTTTCGTGCTTTTTTTTGACATACCCATGTCTCACTTCCATACAGTACTGACGGGACGAATACGCCATTATAGATTTCTCGTTTCTCAGCTAGGGTCATGCTTTAATTTCTTATTATCGTCCACATACTTCCAATCACTTTCCTTCCAGAATTGACCCTTCGTCCAATCTCGCTCTCAATTGTACCATCTGCAGTAAACATTCTACCGAGATATACCAGCTCGTCCACTTGCTCCACAATTTCACATTGCAGAGTAAATACTCTACTCTCATTTTCACCTTCCCGATTGAACAGCACAATCTTAGTTTTGTTCACGTTTACCTTTAGGTCCATGCTCTCACAGACTGTATCAAACTTCCTCAGAGCGGTTTGCAGCTCATCCGCACTGCCACTTAATAGACTGTGTCATCTGCATACACCAGAAGTCGTACATTCACGTCACCAACCATTACACCATTTCTTGTCTAAGACATTTATCCATGTATACATTGAAGAACCATAGTGACATCACACAGCCTTGTCGCACTCCTTGCTCAATATTAAAGTATTCACTCACACCTCCTCTCACCCTAACACATGCCCGACTACCGTTGTATACTGCCCTTATTACATTTATTAGACCTTTATTTACGCCATACTCATTTAATATTTCCCACAGCTTCTCCCTATTCACTCTGTCATATGCTTTCTCCAGATCTACAAACGCACAGTACAACTTCCTTTTTATCTTTAAACACTTTTCGATCACATGCTGGAGAGCAACCATCTGATCGACACATCCTCTCCCTGGCATGAAGCCACCTTGCACATCCCACATCCCAGTCTGTGTAGTTTCTCGTACTCTATCAATCAGTATTCTTCCAAACACTTTACCAGGCACGCTGAGTATTCACATAAGAACATATATGAATACAAATTGTTGGTTAACATGCTTGAGTAATACTAAGATTTTGGTTTTCGGAATTACGTTACCAATGTTAATGGCTGCGTCATTAAAGTATAATTTTTGTAGGTAGTTAAAAAACGAGTAGAATTAATAATGTTTAGAGGTAACACATTCGATACCTGGTGGACGTGAAAACGCATTAATAGAGTGAAAACCCATAAAGATAAGGCAACCTCCATTAATTAATCAAGCTTTGACAACATCCGATGCAGTTAAAAACTCGGAAAATTTAAAGCTTTATTCTTTCATTCACCAAAAGATCATTTTACCTAAAGATGAAACAGAAATGAAATGGAATTTAGACAACGTAATTCACGCGCAACTCCGATCTTGCCTTCCCATTTCAGAAATCCCGTTAGAGAAATAAAGTGCCATCATTTAAATACTTGCAAAATTTTGAAGCAAATATAAGAAAAATTCCAAGATATGTACGATGGCGTTTAATAGTTAAAACGAAATGTAACAAGCTTGAGATTAAATTTAATCAAGCATTTAAATGATCTAAAAATATTCATAATTGCACCCCATACAAGATATTAACAATATATTTTTGTATTTAAGATAATCTAACATAATTATTTTAAATATGCGTAAACTGAAAAGACATTTTTTATTGGCTACAGTTATTAATTTTATTGTGTAGGTAGTGTATTTATTTTTCCAGGTTCCGTACAAGGGTTGCGTTCATGAAAGAATTTTAAATTAAAACTGAATTGTTTACTGTGCAAACACAGCAATTCTTTAAAATTAAGACATTGTAGGCATATTTTGTTGGTTGAAGAGAAAACTGAAGATAACGTGTATAAGAATATACAGTGAAAAAGTGAATTTTTCATTAAAGAAGTTTCAAATAAGCACAGATTTTAATCACTTGTTTGTTACATCTTAATTCCATTTTTTGCATTCTAGGGACACAGTGTAAGCTGTAAGACATTTTATAATAAATTGCGTTAACCCACTAATGCATGGAATAATTTTTTTTTTCGATTTCGTAATGGTATTTGGAATATTATATGCCAGAATTAGTTAATTTATCTGAATTATATGTTTTTTCAAAAAAAAAATTATAGTTAGGTGTTAGAAGGTGTTCCCATACAGAGCCACTAGTCGGTTATCCGAATAAAGTATGTAATATAATTGACATATTTATATATTACAAAAAAAGGAATTCAAATATTTATTAATAAAAAGAAAAGTTATGGTTTCAGTATTTAAGGTGTAATCAAGTTATTTTTTTGTATGAAAAACCTTGAAACAGTCAGCACACAATCCTACGTCGCATTTAGAACACATACTTCCAGCACATTGTCTCATATTATTATTGGGCACTGGTATAACGAAGTGTTCGATGTTACCGAGTTTCAGTTAATCGGTCATTCTGCGTGCTCTTCCAGTTGAAATAAAATTAAAAAGAAAAATGAAAAACGAACTAAATTTCGTCGAAACTCTAGTTGAGGTACTGCATTACCTGATTTTTTTACAAAGATGCCAAGCATGATGTATACCAGCATCAAAACAATACGTGAATATTGGCCAATACCATTTTTTTCCTCTAAGACTAATTTGATAGCTCAAATTTTAAATACATAAGTAGAAGAGGGGCATCATGCGCCATCTGGGATTTTTGGAGAAAACCCACCTTTCACTTTTTATACGCTTACGTGTAGGACGCGTTTTTTCTACCCCTATGGTTTCTTTTCGAGGGTCAACGCGAATTAGAGCCTTTTTGACAGTAATTTGTACTTACTCACGTTCGAGGTGTATTTAGGCCTTGAGCTTGGTGTTGGACTTGGGTTGATCTTGAACCTGCAGTTAGCCTTAGGGTTATATTTGATGGACAGCTTTAGCCCTAATTAAGGTCCTTTTGGTTGTATTAAGAGCAGTACCCCTGGAGGTTAGGCAAACTCACACACATACAATGTAAATTGCATAATTACCCCAATAAGATATTATTATTAAAATTATCGATCCTATTGTTTTTAAAATGGTCATATGCTATTGGGTACGTTCGGATGATCTTTTACCTATACGAGAAATTTATTTATACGTTGTATTTCTAATAAGGAGGTTCTTGTAAGACACGTGTAGGGCTTTGCAACTTGTTCTCGGGCCTTCGCCCCATGGCTGGAGATGGTATGGGAACCCTAACCTTATAAGACAAGCTTAGCCCTTATCGTGGATGCCTTGGTGCAATTGTATGCGTGTTCTGACTTAATCTTACAGCTGTAGGCCTTCACCCCGTCATACAAAATTGTATTCTAATAAGGAGGCCCTAGCCTTGTAAGACAGGATTTGTATCAGGGTCTGAGCCCTCTATGAAATTTCAAATAAAATTAGATTACGTCACTCTTATTTCAGATTAGAAATTTTAAAGCGTTTAGTCAACATTGCTATTAATCTCAACTGATAAAAATCCATATAACGTGAAATACATGTGTGTGTTAGCAAAATTTTTAAAATTTGAATGTAAATTTTATAAGTACAACATAATTGCTAAATACGCGTAGCTGTAATCAGGTTTTGTGTATTACTTTCTAAATTAGTTAATGATCGGTATGTAATAGCCAGTTTATATCCAACCATTCACAAAGCCTGTTTAGTGCGACTACATGTGGACACGTTGTGTAAAAAATAATTCAATTCTACATATGGTTATCATTATTAGAACAACTAAAGGAAAAAACACTTCTAAAGTTAGCTATTTTATATATATATATATATATATATATATATATATATATATATATATATATATATATATATATATATATATATATAAATTTAATTCTTGATGATTTGCCCTGCTTGTTTTCAAACCCCCGAAACACAAATTACTTTCTATTTTACTCGTACGGTTCTCGAGATAATATCATTTTTCTTGAAAAATTGGACCTAATTCCTAATTTTTTCATTGAAAAACACCACTGACAGAAATTGTCAAATGTGATAATTCTGTTGAACTGCAAATTAATTCATGCTAATTTGAATTGTATGCTATAATGTTGACTTTACAACAAAGAATTTATCTATTTCAATGTTACGGAACTGTGGAAGAGTGCTACCGAGTTGTTATCAGAAAATTCAACCAAAAATACCCGGAGGTTGCCATTTGCAATGCCGGAGCAAAAAACTTGGTAACTAAATTACTTCAAACAGGCTGGGTTTTAAACCTAAAGAAGCCAAAGAAGTTGTTCGATGAAGAAGATGCTGCTACTGTTCTCGCCGTTCATTCCGCAACAGAAGTTCCAAGGTTGTCTTTAAGAAGGAGGGCACTACGAATTGGGATAAGTAAATCTCATTTACAAAGGAATCTTCAAGGAGAAAAAAAATTTACCATTTAAGCCGCAATTTAGGCAAACTTTAGAGAACGGTGATGAAGCCCAACGTCTGGATTTTTGTTTGGAAATGGGCAATAGAGTTTTGGAGGATTCAAATTTTCATAAACGAATAATGTTCTCCGATGAATCGACCTTTTCAACTAACGGAGTCGTTTCCTCCCAACATTGCCGTTACTGGAGTAGGACGAATCGAAACTTCCGAAATGCCAGTCGCAGACAATGTTTGAAAAAAGTTAATGTGTGGTGTGCGGTTTCGTACCATGGAATCATTGGCCCATATTTCTTTGATCAAAATTTAAACCGTTATTCATATTTGGAAATGTTCCAAATTTTTTAACGCTCGAATTTTTCAAGAAAAATGATATTATCTCGAGAACCGTTTGAGTTAAATGGCAAGTAGTTTGTGTTTCGGGGGTTTTAAAAGAACAGGGCAAATCAGCAAGAATGAAATTTTCTTAGAAATCAAATAAGAGAATTTTCCCTCTTTTAAAGTCGATCCGGGGACATAATATATATATATATATATATATATATATATATATATATATATATATATATATATATATATATATATATGTGTGTGTGTGTTTTACCTGATATTGCTAACTAAAATGTCGATCAAGAGTTTTAAAATGTATTATTACTCTTATAGGATGACGTCATAAGATCACCTCTACAAATAGTTGGTACGTATTCGTGGATTTTGAACTTGTAGTTATTGTTAATTCGCGTATAATAATAAAACCATTAAAACCTTTTGCTTTTTATTTCCATTATATCAGTTTGATATTCTTAAAAACATGTTAATTTAATTTAACTCTATGTTATATATATATATATATATATATATATATATATATATATATATATATATATATAAGTTATCATTACTTTCAATCTTTAATGTTAATTAACACGTTACTATGAAACAATTTTGTGTGTATGTAATTGAACATACAAATAAATCAGACATAATTTTCCGAATTTATAGGTGGTGCCTGTTTAGAAAGAGAAAACCTGCCTATATAAAAAGTAGCATTGCATTAGGGTAGAAATTATTTACTATTTCACATCATATTTAATTTAGACTTTAATGTATTCAGTTTTGAACTGTAATCTGATTTCCGCAAATTGTAAGACATAACTACGGTTGATTGATTGAGATTGATCTGGTTGATTCGATCGAGCATGATTTGTTTGAGATTGATTGATTAATTAATTAATTGAGAGAGAGAAGCAAGATAGAGCAAGAGAGAGGTGTGCATTATCAACTTCTGTTATAGAAAATGTTCATTAGTCTATACGCCACTAGATGGCACTAAAATCAATTTTAACTCAAAGTTACCAGGGCTCAGACCCTGATACACGTCCTGTCTTACAAGGTTAGGGCCTCTTTATTAGAATACATTTTTGTATGACGGGGCGAAGGTATACAGCTGTAAGATTAAGTTAGAACATGCATACAATTGCACCAAGGGGGCCACGATAGGGTCTCAGCTCTACACTTGTCTTATAAGGTTAGTGTTCCATACCATCTCCAGCCAGGGGGCGAAGGCCCGAGAACAAGTTGCGAAGCCCTACATGTGTCTTACAAGAACCTCCTTATTAGAAATACAACGTATAAATAAATTTCACGTATAGGTAAAAGATCATCCGAACGTACCCAATAGCATATGACCATTTTAAAAAACAATAGGATCGATAGTTTTAATAATAATATCTTATTAGGGTAATTATGCAATTTACATTGTATGTGTGTACGTTTGCCTAACCTCCAGGGGTACTGCTCTTAATAAAACCAAAAGGACCTTAATTAGGGTTAAAGCTGTCCATCAAAAATAACCTTAAAACTAACTCCAGGTCCAAGATCAAACCCAAGTCCAACACCAAGCTCAAGACCTAAATACACCTCGCACGTAAGTAAGTACAAATTACTGTCAAAAAGGCTCTAATTAGGGTTGACACTCGAAAAGAAACCATTGGGGGAGAAAAAACGCGTCCTACACGTGGGCGGCCATAAAATAAGGGGTGAAAAAATACGCCCCTCGAGTAAGCGAGTAAAAACAAGAATAATTAGGGTCGAAAAGGGTTGAAATTGATCTCTGGAAAGAAACCATAGGGGTGAAAATCAAGGGTTGAAAAAGGCCTCCGAAATGAAACCATAAGGGTGGAAAATACGGTCCCCACGTGAGCGTATAAAAAGTGAAAGGTGGGTTTTCCCCAGAAAATCCAAGATGGCGCATGGTGCCCCTATTCTACTAGAAATGGGGATTATTTTAGTTATACTGGAAACTTACTTAGATATTCCCTCGTCCATCAAATCAGTTCCTCCCATATTTTTTATATTGTAGAATAGCATACGGTCTTAAGATTGGTACTCTCTTTTTTTCTGCACGGGAAAATCAATCAACATTTTGAAGTGTCTGAACCCCGTACGATGTTACTCGCTACAGTAACGATGCTGTTATCCATCCAGCGAATGTATTGTATACAAGTGGTTTTGTCAAAGGTGGTAGAATAAGTCTCTCTGTTTTGTCTCTTCATTTTAGGTTTGGGTGTTGTGGACAATCTTTAGGAACGCGATTCTCGCAAATCGTACCTGTGACCCCATAACCATTTTGTTTTAGGGTATAAAGAATATTTGCGCCAGTAAACAGATTGTCTATAAACATATTGTACCGAAATAATTTATTGATATTTTTCAACTCGTGGAGCATTTCCACAAGAGGAGCCACACACTTTCCAAAAGCGACTCGCAAACTCTATTTGCCCTTGGATTCTTGCCTTGATATAGTTCAAAATTTACTAAATAGTCACTAGGCCTATTTAGGCACAACACCTTATACCCAAACCTGATGGATTTGCTACGGATAAATTGTTTACATCCGTCACGTTATGATGGATCCAATAGCGCATGTTCTACTTATTTACAGATTCCGAAAGATGGAAGTGACCCTCATCACTGAATAAAATAAGGACGTCGTCAGGCATTGCAAGAAGCGCTTCTCATGCATTTTCTCGAGCAACAAAATCACGTGGATTAAGTTCCTACACTGAAGCTAATTTGTACGGATGAAATTGCAATTATTCATGGAAGATCCACCTCACAGAATGAGTAAAAAACCCAACAGCAGCATGTTTTCGAGCAGAACGCCCGGGGGATCGCAAAACAGACTGGATTACCAAGTCGATGTTTTGCAGTATCCCTACCGTTCGTGGAAGTCCTTTTTTCCATCACCAGTTTCCCTGAAGTTGTATACCCATGAAACAATGGACTTCCGACCGGGAATACGGACACGGGGCACAATATTGACATGGGCACGTTGCGAGGCAATGATTGAGCGACCGTTACTAAAATACGCCTCTACTGCGAACGCGCGTTACACCTTCATCCGCTCAATGATGCTCACTTAATCAAGTGTGATAAAACACTCTTTCGACTGTGCCTACCCCCACCCTCCACTGATCCACCGTCGTTCCAGCGCACCAAATACAAATAAGCAAGTTGCTTCGCCCCACCCTGTAGTATTCCAAAAGTACTCGTATAGGATCGTTGTCCCTCCTACATTTTTTTTCCAAGTAAAAACTTTTTTAAAGGGTATAGGATTTCATGTGCATTCTTTAGGATGGTATAGAACGTTTCTGTTTTGATTGTCGAACTGTATTGACCAGTTTCTTTCTTTCAAGTATTCTAAAAGTTAATCAACTTAACTTAACCTTAACTTAAGTTAACCTTCCCGCCATTCCTTTGCGGGGTAGACAAAACAATCCCTGCCTCTCATTTACTTTTCATTCATAATCCTTCTCCATGCATCCCTATCCCCGCATACCTCCCTAGCTTCCGCAAGATTCATACATTGTCTCTGACGTGCCCTTTTATTTTTAAAACTTCTTATCTTCCTTTCCTTTATCATACATTATACTACATTCAGACAAGTTTTACGCGGCCACCAGACAAGGCCTTGCCTCTAACCTCACGCACATATATTTGTTTCGTTTAATCTTGCGTTGTTCATTCTCCCAATGTGACCAAACCAACGTAATGTACTACTTTTACATCTATCCGTCATCGTCTGTTCCTCGTCGCACTCCTTCATTATTCACTCATCCTTTATCCTGCTCTTTCTCGTTTTACAACATGCACTTCTCACGAACCCACACCCCCGGCATTTATTTTTCTTTTGTGCTTCTTTTTGACATACCTCACTTCCATACAGTAAGGATGGGACAAATACGACATTATAGATTGCTCGTTTTGATGTTAGGCTTATACTTTCGTTTCTCATTATCGTCCACATACTTCCAATAACTTTCCTTCAAGCATTGACCCTTCGTCCAATCTCGCCCTCGATTGCACCATCTGCAGTAAACATTCTACCCAGATATACCAGCTCGTCCACTTGCTCCACAATTTCCCCTTGCAGAGTAAATACTCTACTCTCCCAATTGAATACCACAATCTTAGTTTTTTTTTACGTTAACCTTTAGGTCCATGCTCTCACAGAATGTAACAATCTTCCTCGGAGCAGTTTGTAGCTCATCCTCACTGTCACTTGATAAGACTGTGCCATCTGCATACACCAGAAGTCGTACATTTACGTCACCAACCATTACACCATTTGAATTGGTACATGCTTGTCTAACACATATATGCATGTATACATTGAACAAATACGGTTACTTTACGCAGCCTTGTCGCAATCTTTGCTCAATATTAAAGTATTCATTCGCACCTCCTCTCACTCTAACATATGCCCAACTACCGTTGCATACTGCCCTTAGTCCGTTTATTAGACATTTTTTTACGCCATATTCATTTAATATTTCCTACAGCTTCTCCCTGTTCACTCTGTCGTATGCTTTCTCCAGATCTACAACCGCATAGTACAGCTTCCTTTTTACACTTGAACACTTTTCGATCACCTGCTGAAGAGCGACCATCTCATCAGCACATCCTTTCCCTGGCATGAAGCCACCTTGCATATCCCAAATCTTAGTTTGTGTAGTTCCTCGTACTCTATCAATCCGTATTCTTCCAAATACTTTGCCTGGCAAGCTGAGCAAACATGTTGCTCTGTAGTTCTAGCAATCACTCTTGTTCCCCTTACACTTATACAGTGGTACAATGATCGCGCTCTTCCAATCCCTCGGCACTTTTCCACACATAACGCTATTGAATAGTTCACACATTCTTCGTATAAGCTTTGCACCCCCATACTTTAGTATTTCAGAGATTTCATGTACGCCTATTCCCTTGCCGTTTTTCAACCTTCCTACTGTTTTCTGTACCTCACTTGTCCCAATATCTTTCTCGCTTTCATTCACCATTCGTTGCACATTCTCCTTATTTAACCCTTAAGTCTTACTTTCCTCACTACTGTACAGCTTTCCAAAATATTCTTGCCAGCATTTTCTGACTTCACAATCATCCCATATTATTTCATTACTCATATTCATCACTCCCGAAGTGTTCTGTTTTGGGCCACGTTTTGTATTTTTGACCCATCTCCCGAAGGGTTTCTTGTTTCCCTCAAAGTCGTTCTGCCTTTTATCTCCTTCTACAGCCATTATTTCTTCTTTGCTTATTCTCACTGCCTCTTTCGCTTCTTTGTTTCTTAATCTGTACACCTGATACAATCGCTATTTTCTTAGTCTCATTTTTTGCAGTAATCATTGCCATGTACGCATTTTTTTTCATGCATACTGTTTATTACCGCCTTATTCCACCAAGCACATTTTTTCTGTCTATCTACAGTCGCTCTTCCGCATATCCGCACGGCACCACTGACAACACAGTTTTTCAAGCTTACCCATGCACTTTAAAAGTCAGTGTCTTTTATTTGTTCGTTTCAGATTGTATCATTCACACTCAAGCCTTTACTCACAGCATCTGCGTACTTTATTCTCACACCATTATCCACTTGTTTGTGTACCCTAACTCTGGACGTTCGCACTACGTTTGCTTTCCGTCTCCAGACCCACTTTTGATCACTCTCGCGTTACTTTTGCGTCTTTTACCAGGTTTCTAAGCCATTCATCACACACTATCAAGTCTATCATACTTTCAGATTCACCTCTTTGCCACGTTTACATATGCAAACAGTATTCTCGTCACACAGATGTTCACCAGGCGTCCACCATTCTCATTGACTTTTTGGTCTCCGAACTTTCCTATAACGTGCTCAGTATGTTCTCTCTGTACATGCATCCATCCGTTTATATCCCCCATTATCATCACTCTTTCTTTTGGCTTACATACGTTCAACACGTTCTCTACTTCATTCCAGAAGTTCTCACGCTCCTGTTCTCTTTCTGGTGCAAAACATGCAATAAAAAAAATTCTTCGAAACTCCACTTTCATTATAACCCACATTACCCGGGGACATACCAATTCGTACTGTTTAACACATCTTGTCATTCTTTCACTTACGATCACCCCAAATCCTTCTGCGCCATGCACTTCACTATCGACTCTTTACCATAGTGCTAGGCTGCCATCCTCCTTCTCCACAGCATCTTTTTCTTTGCGCTTTGTCTCCGATAAACACAGAATATCAAGGTGCCGGCCGTACATTACATTCACATTCTCAAATCCCTTATCATGCATACCTTTAACATTCCACGTACCGACTCGCCATTCATTTGGGCAATTGTATTGTTGTCTTCAGTAGTACCACAGCGAGCAGACCGGTTACTGGCCAAATCAATATTTTCTTTGTTATAATTTCTTCTTAGCTATTTTTCTATTCCACGTTCTAAAAGGTGCTATATATTTTTGTGAAAATATTATCTAGACAAGATTGAGATGTATTTGTTACACGAGTAGGTTCAGAAAATGAAGGCCTCATATTGTATGATTTAAATGTAGATAAAAATTTCATCGTTTCGGTTGAGTCTACTTAAATACTGATATTGTAATCACCTCAAATAATACATGTCCGTGTTTGAAAGCAACGGTATCTATAATCTGAAACGAAGCGTAGGAGTAAATCAACATGTTTGACAGGTTCCAGTGGCGTTGGGTTGTATTATGATAGAAGATATAAAACTGTAGTAATGTTAATTAGATATGTCATAATGAAATTAATTAATTAAAGGAGCTATTGAAGAATAACTTACGTTATACCACTTGCAACAAACTTTTTGTATTATGTTGAAATTTGCAATAATGTATGTAAGTTCGATCATTTTTGTGTCATGTAAATTGCATACTTTAGTGGCCGAAAACATGATTTAAAATTATTCTAATTTCGTACACATATCGTTCGAGTTTCAGACAGGTCATGCGCAAGAATTTCATTGGCATCGTTTTGTAGATGATTAAAAGCGAAAAGAGCATCCATTTTGCTCTCTTAAAGATTTTGTTGAAAAGTGCTGTATAGTTTTACACTAAGTGCAATTTGAACCTATTTTACATTGTTTGAGATGCTTACCATTTTAGACACTTTCATTTTTACGGTAACATTTTTTTGCGTATTTTCATTATACAACTAAGTTTACCGTTATTTTTACGCTATACGTTTCAATTGATCGAGAATGACGCAGTAAAAGTTTGTTGCTATGCAGAAGAATTATCAATAGATACCTTTACCCGTTTAAATCAACTAAGTTTGGCTGCTTTCTAAAGGAATTTACATATTTTGGATCAACAACTACCAAAATATTTGTATATTTCCATTTCAAAAATTATTATACAACCAAATTTGAAAGTGTGTATTCAGCAGATTTAGTTATCAATAACAGTGACAACCAAAATGTAAAGGTACTGCAGGTATATCATTCCTAAGCATTAATTCATAATTATTCTTTTTAAGTTAATCCCAGTTTACTAACATTAGTATTTACTTGATTTGAAGTTATACATAATAAACCTTATCGTTTTTTAGTTTTAAATTTATTACATTTAAGGTTTACTTGTTTTCCATAACATGAGTTGGCGTCCGACATATTTTAAACATTTATTTACAGGCTGATGCTACATCAATGTTAGAAAGCGAACATATCTAACCGCACATTCTTTTAATTAAAGCAAATCAAAATTTTAAGAACCCGGCCTATTTAATTTCAGACTGACTAAAAGGCTCAAAATCTTCTAGTTGACATTAAAGTATAAATAATATTTGGGGTGAATTAATAACCACAACACACTCTTATTTATTTCATTTCCTTTTTTAAAATTGCACACTCTGTGGTATGGAAACGGTATATCCTAAAACTAGTTTATGAAATCCACCAAGTGTTTTCCAAAGCGTTAATGTTCCTTACGCAATATCTAGAACGAATACATGTATAAGATTTAATCGGTTTCTTAATCTTATAATAACTTTGAAGTCAATAGATTGTTGTATTTTTATGTGTCGCGGGCGCTTGTAATTATTTACAAAATTTACCATTAGAGAGCACATAGACGTTTGCCATTTTCATTTAGGTGCACTGTATACTTACTGAAATGCCCATTTCGTGTGTATAAGTTAAAATCTATACAGGGTGAGTCAGTTTTTTGTAGACAGACTTTAACAGGAGATAGAACACATGTTTCTAAAAAGAAAAGTTCCTATAAACATATGTCGTAGAAAGCTTCGTTTCCGAAATACAGGGTGTTGAATATAATTTTTTTTTCTCAAATTTTCATTATAACTCATAAACGAATGCTTAGATTTTTTTCATGTTGGGGGGATAATGTCTATTAATTAAGGGGCATAAAACAAGCGATAAGAATGTTCACAAACTTGCACAGTGGCGGAGTGGAGGGGGTGCTCAACCACTTTCATAAACAGAACTTCTATGCCAATGACTAATTTTTAAAAAAACTGTTATTTTCATTATCTACATACAGTTTAACAAAAATAATGTACCTTCTTCTGTTTCGAAATTCCTGTGCGTTTCCGAGTTATTTTGATTTTTAGTGTTTGATGTGGTACTAAGTTAAGTAATGTGCTTTATGTGAATAATTGAATATAAAGTTTTTAATAAAAAAGATATAATAAAACATTTAGAGCCATTTTAGTACCTAACGCTCGTTTCTTTAAAATTTCAAATACATTTTCATTTATAAATAGGTAGGTTATTGGTTTTTCTTAGTATCCATTGTTATTATCCTCGTACAAAAAGAAATGCATAATTATTATTGTTATGCGGTCAATACTTTCTGTATAATTATGTATGTATCAATTTCGCCATAAATATGTATGTAGTTTTTAAGTGAGATTCTAATAAGTTATAGACCGCTGCTCACTTGCTCTCATTAAAGAGGCGCATCTGTTTCAAGCCCTACTCAAATACAAGACTTTTGTAAATTGAAATCTGTTTAGTACACTAATTTTAACATTCCTTATTTATTATTGTAACAATACTTAATTAATAATTGTGAAATTAATAAGAATTCTTAGCAATAACGATTTATAAATAAATAACAATAACACTAGTATAATAAAATTAGACACTTTGTTCGAAATGTAAACCGTTCTTTTCAATACACATTTCACAGCGACGTACAATAGAACGTCTTAAGTTAATTAAATGATGCACCCTTATTTCATTGCAAGCATCTCTGATGCGATTGTGAAGTTCTTCAAGTGTATTAACCGGAGTGGTATACACTTTTTCCTTCATGAATCCCCATACAAGAAAGTCAAGTGGCGTTAAATCGGGGGATCTAGGAGGCCACGTTACTGGACTTCCACGACCTATCCACCTCCCCGGGTAGTTATGGTTTAGCCAATTTCTTACCTCTTCTGCCATAATGGGCCGGACATCCATCAAGCTGAAACCAAGAATGTCCTCTTAAATTCAAAGGAATGTCTTCCCACATATTAACATGTTCTTCTTCCAAAAATTGTAGGACATTTTCAGAATTTACACGTTGTGGCAAGAAGTAAGGTCCAAACACGTGGTTGCCGTAAATTCCAATCCAGACATTTGTACTAAATTCATGTTGAACACTTCTTGGTCGAATGGCAAGTGGGTTTTCATGTGCCCATATATGCAGATTGTGAAAGCTTACGATACCACGACGAGTAAAACAGGATTCATCAGGCAACAGTATGTTGGATAAGAAATCTTTATTATTTTGAATGGAGTTAAGAACCCACCTACAATAATTAAGTCTTCGTTGGGCGTCACCTGGACATAAACCATGAACAGGTTGAAAATGATATGGGCGTCTGTGATCTCGTTTTAAAATACGGGAAAAATTACTTTGGGAAATACCAAGAGTAACAGCAGTACGTCGAGTACTTGTCGGGGTTCCTATTAAATTCACGCAATATACCCTCTCCAGTTCTATCTCGTCCACGGTTGTTCTGTCGGACCCCATGTACATTTTTCAAACACTGGTTAAAAATCGACGATGGATACTCACAAAAACGGAATGATGAGGTTGTTGTCTATTTGGAAATCTTCTCCGATACTCCCTAGCTGCGTACCTTGAATTCCCATTTGCGAACCCATAAATAAAATGAATGTCGGCTTGTTCGCTATTTGTAAATGTAATCGGCATGTTACACTAATTAAAAGCTGGCAAATCAAATGAAATAACTTTTTGAACTTAAAAACAATAATTAATAACAGAGAAATTATTCAAGATGAAGAAAGTGTTTGTAAAAAGTCAAACTGTCGTTTCAAAATATAAAATTTAATACTTACTTGTTTTCCAAGGAGTATCATATTTTGTTGCAATGAAATAAGGGTGCATCATTTGGTTAACTTAAGACGTTCTATTGTACGTCGCTGTGAAATGTGTATCGAAAAGAACGGTTTACGTTTTGAACAAAGTATCTAATTTTATTATACTAATGTTGTTATTTATTTATAAATCGTTATTGCTAAGAATTCTTATTAATTAAGTATTGTTACAATAATAAATAAGGATTGTTAAAATTAGTGTACTAAACAGATTACAATTTACAATAGTCTTGTATTTGAGTATGGCTTGATACAGTGGCGGCTCTTTAATGAGAGTAATTGAGCAGCGGTCTATAACTTATTAGAATCTCACTTAAAAACTACATACATGTTTATGTCGAAATTGATACATACATAATTATACAGAAAGTATTGACCGCATAACAATAATAATTATGCATTTCCTTTTATACGAGGATAATAACAATGGATACTAAAAAAAACCGATAACCTACCTATTTATAAATGAAAATGTATTTGAAATTTTAAAGAAATGATCGTTAGGTACTAAAATGGCTCTAAATGTTTTATTATATCTTTTTTATTAAAAACTTTATATTCAATTATTCACATAATGGTTAAGGGCAAAATCAGAAGATTATGGCTCGAGGGAATGTTAAAAGCCCGACGGAGGGCTTTTATATTCCTGAGAGCCATAATCTACAATTATGCCCGTGGTACATACAATGTTTTATTTTATTTTGCACCATGAAACTGGAACAAAATTTTAAAAAGATTCAGTATTTTCGGCAAGTTTTTAAATCCAAGTGCAGTGAAATAAAGTCGACAGTAGGCTAATTTGTTGTTACTAAGATACTGTGATATTGCTAAATTGTTGCTAAGGTACTGTTTGTTTATAAATAATTTGCATTCTAAAATGGAAGGTGAAAACGCAAAAACCTATTCACAAGAAATTTTAGATGAATTTGAGGTCGCCCAGGCAAAAATAATTCCAAGTAAATCGAAATATTTATACATAAAAGAGTACGAAAAGTTTTTCGCGTGGCGGAGCACAAAAAATGTGTCCACAAAATGTGATGAAACAGTTGTTTCAATAATTCTTTCAACTTACGTGACGTATCATGTCATGTGTTTGCTGTCAATCATGCTGCTTAGCAACAATGACATTTCCGTGCTATGAAGACCACATTACGCCCGCACTTGGGAGCGTATAAAGAACATTATGGTGGCAAAATAAAATAATAGATATTTATGTATTAAGGGCATAATCAGAAGATTATGGCTCGAGGGAATGCTAAAAGCCCGACGCGAAGCGGAGGGCTTTTATATTCCTGAGAGCCATAATCTACAATTGTGCCCGTGGTACATACAATGTTTTATTTTATTTTGCACCATGAAACTGGAACAAAATATTAAAAAGATTCAGTATTTTCGGCAAGTTTTTAAATGCGAATGCAGTGAAATAAAGTCGACAGTAGGCTAATTTGTTGTTACTAAGATACTGTGATATTGCTATTATATATCATGTCATGCGTTTGCTGTCAATCATGCTGCTTAGCATCAATGACATTTCCGTGCAATAAAGACCACATTACGCCCGCATTTGGAGGCGTATAAAGAACATTATGGTGGCAAAATAAAATAAAGTACATTACTTAACTTAGTACCACATCAAACACTAAAAATCAAAATAACTCGGAAACGCACAGGAATTTCGAAACAGAAGAAGGTACATTATTTTTGTTAAAGTGTATGTAGATAATGAAAATAACAGTTTTTTTTTTAAACGGTCATTGGCGTAGAAGTTCTGTTTATGAAAGGGGTTGAGCACCCCCTCCACTCCGCCACTGTGCAAGTTTGTGAACATTCTTATCGCTTGTTTTATGCCCCTTAATTAATAGACATTATCCCCCCAACATGAAAAAATCTAAGCATTCGTTTATGAGTTATAATGAAAATTTGAGAAAAAAAATGTATATTCAACACCCTGTATTTCGGAAACGAAGCCTTCTACGACATATGTTTATAGGAACTTTTCTTTTTAGAAACATGTGTTCTATCTCCTGTTAAAGTTTGTCTACAAAAAACTGACTCACCGTGTATATTGAGCTTGAGATCCTTTTAATTTTTGCAGAAGTTGCTGGTTAAAATTTAAAATGAGGTTAATCAGTATCGGTCTATTACATACAAACGGAACACTAATAAATACAATATTGATTTTAACAATAAGTTTACATTTAATTATTAACGTATAACAAAAGTTGATTGAATGGCGTTTCGTCATTGAAACCGGACATAATAAACACAAAACCGATTGGTCAATTATTATAAGTTTTTGTTACGAACGAATAAGTTCAAAAGTAAATATGCAATCAAAAAGTATTATTAATTTTATTAAATACATAAATAGAAAGTCAATTGGCCACAACATTCTGCATGGTTCCATTCGGCGTAAAAAAAAGATTGCGCTTTATATTTGTCTAAATTAGCTTTTGATCTAGTTATACCAGGCGCAATATCTGTCATTGCTATCTACTACAATCAGAATATTATTTTTGTTGGGTTTTGAGCTTATTGGATGATTATCTCATGCTGTTTGAACAGTTTTAGTGGTAATGTTTTGATGTTTGTTTGATTCGACATTTATAGAAACGTGGTCGCTGATACCAACTTCCTTTACAATTTGCTTATCGGAAATATGCTTTGTTGAATTTATAGTTTTATACCTAACTATAGTTCTATTTAGTTTTTGATTTTGAATAGTTAATTGCTTAACTTTTTGTTGCAAGTTGTTCACTATTATAGGTAATTTTTTAGAAAAATACACATTTCCTTCCTGATTGATTTATTCCTTGTTTAGCAAGGTGTTTCTTTAAAACGTACACTTTTCAAGTCTTAATTTTGATTAACGAGGACATATTATCAATTAATAGCTTAACTACTTCACACTTCAACATAGACCAATGTACTCTACTAGGTAAAATTAATTATATTTTCCTTTGATTTCAAAATAAATCTTAGGAGTTTATTCAAAATACCTCCGAGGCATGCAAATTCCGGGTAACGTGTCACCTCGTCGTGATTTTATTAAATATCTGCCGTTAGTTTCGAAATTCTAGGTAGTTCTGTAGTATCAGACTTCTGAAATGCAGTATAAGTTCATGCAATTGAATTTGATAACGTAAACATTTTTGTGAAGCTTTTCGATTGTAACTTTTTTTTTATTTTGTCTTTTGCGTATTTGGACAGTATTCGAAATTTTTACAAATTGTGAACACAATAAAGTTTTAGGTTTGTTTATCTAGTTTAGATGGGAGTTTCAAATTAAAATGTGATTTACGTACTGGTATCGATGGTTGATGAAACCCTTTGTACTGGTGTGGTTGAAAATTAATGAGATTCTTTGTAAATAAGAGTTGTTTATAACTTTATAGATATCGTTAAATATAGTCGTTAACGTTAAATTGCGTCAGTGCAAAATTATAGAACACATTAAAATTTTTACTTTCTATTTAAATATTGTGTAGACTAGCATATTTCGCATTTTATTAAGGCGTTTTAGGCGACAAATCAGTGGGTTTTTTCGAAAAAATTGTTGGTCTTAAACAAAGAGTTTGGTTTTTAGATACGATGCGTTAAGGGTTAGAGTAGCTAAGAAATCTTCAAATTATAGGATCTCGATTACTGTGATAACGCCCGCCGATTGTGAAATGTTTTTTTGGTGAAGAGAAGGAATAAAAATCCAATTTGGCGCTAATGTGGTGATTCGCAGAGAGCCTCTTAGTTTAAACGCAGATGCGTTAACAGTTACCGTTACGGCAACCAGTCAATTATCACGGAATGGCGTTACCTCAAATCCGTATTAAAAGAACTTCCGCTAGTAGGGGCAGCATCCCCAAGCAACACTTGTTGGGATCTTGTTGCATCGTTCAACCAACACGAAATTGATTTATTGTTAAGTACAATTTGTCCAAAGGGACTTTGTCGTAGATCTTAGAAAAGGTATTAACCCTTAAGTAGGCGCTATAGTGTAAAAAGTACACTGTGGCTTTTCAAACGGCTGTATTATTGTTCTAAAGTGTATCCCCCCACTGACCGTGCTATGTAACCCCAAAGTCATCATTTCTCTTGATGTTCAGTTCAATTTCAGGTAGCGTGGGTTTCTTGTGCAAAATTTGTTACAGTTGATAGCGGATAAACACATTGACCGTGTACTTAATACACATAGCGATTAACCATGTAAGTAATTTTTTTTATTTTTATACATAAGGTGTTTGAAAATTTGTCACTATTTTAATTAATTATGCATTTTAGGGACCGGATTCATATTAAAATCCAAATAAGTTGACACAGGAAGAACTGGAACTTATTGCGCAGGCGATTGCCGAGGAGTCAGAGGAGGAAATCGTTGGAGGTTCTGATGACGATGCTTCAGATGAAAATATTGTTGTAAGTGAACATGATACGAGTTCGGAGGAGGAAGCGGAAGACAGCTACAGCGAAATAATACAGCTCAATAAACCACCAACCAGAGGACTATGTTTTTTTGGTAAAGATACTGAAACTGTGTGGAGGAAACATCCCGCAAAAAGTAAGTTCGCAAAACATGCTCATAAAAACGTGGTAAAAATTTTTCCTCGCCCTTTGGTAAACCGACAAGAAATAATAAATCCAGAGACAGTGTTTATCAAATTTATTACACCTGCAATGTTAGAAGAAATTTTAAGATGTACAAATATATTCATTAGACAAAAACAAGAAGCATTTGCCAGAATTAGGGATGCCAAAGAAGCTACAATGGAAGAAATGTTAGCATTTGTAGGGACCTTATATTTCTTGGGACCTAAAAGACAAAGCCATACCGACTTCCGCGAAGTTTGGGAACATAATTTCTAGAGCTTGTATGAGCGCCAAGAGATTTTTATTTTTGCTTTCAGCAATTCGTTTTGACGACAAAGCCAGCAGGGAAGAAAGAAGGCAAACAGATAAACTTACTCCAATTAGAATAATTTTAGATACCTTTATATCTAATTGCAGAAATAATTACGTTCTGGGTAAATATATGACTGCCGATGAGATGTTAATACCATACAGGGGCCGGTGTAGCTTTATCCAGTACATTCCCAATAAACCGGCTAAATATGGTCTAAAAATGTTCACGTTATGCGACCCAAAGACATTTTATGTTGCCAATCTGGAATTGTACTGTGGTAAACAACCTGACGGCCCATACGCGCAATCAAATACTCCTTCTGAGGTAGTGTTCAGGTTAGTTGATCCATATAAAGGGAAAAATACAAACCTGACGTGTGATAACTGGTACACCAGTTATCCTTTAGCTAACGAATTACTGAAGCGAAAAATCACACTAGTCGGTACGATAAAATAAAATAAAAGGAGATTCCAATTGAACTTCAGCCCAATAAAAGTAGGCCCGTTCCATCATCAATATTTGCATTCCAAGTCGATGTAACACTGGTTTCTTTCAGCAACAAAAGAATAAAGCTGTCCTCTTACTGTCGACTATGCATACTGACAGTGAGGATTTAGTAGATCGAAATGCTTCAAAGCCTGATATCGTCCAATTTTACAACTCGACTAAAGGAGGAATAGATAGTGTGGATCAAAAGTGTGCCAATTACACAGTCCAAAGAAGAACAAGAAGATGGCACCTTGTTGTATTTTTCAAATTTTGAATATAGCAGGGCTAAATTCTAATATAGTATACAACCTTTTATTTCCGGAAAATAAGGACAATAATAGGCGAAGAATTTTCTAAAAATTTAGCTCTGTTGCTGATGAAGCCACATCTACAAATGAGAGCTAAAATCCCAAACCTGCCATGTGACGAGAAACAATATTTGTGCAAATACAAAATCAAGAAGATACTAATAAAGGAGAAACGGCAGCGATAAGAGGAAAATGTTCCTTTGTGGATGGAAGAAAAATAGGGTGACTACCATAAGGTGTAATCTGTGCCACAAATTGGCGTGTAAGGAACATGTCATCACTGTACATACATGCCAGGCCTGTCAAGAACAACCAGAACAAGAAGATAGCCCATAAAAGGGTTATGATTATGTTTGGTTTTATTGTGATTTATTATTTTTGAATAATACTTATAATATTACTGTCAAAGACATTTTATAACATTTAGGGGTAACTGATTATTTTGTAGATTATTTTTGTTAGTTATATAAAAAATGGCTGAAATATATTTTGTAAAATTTGTTGTATACTTTTACTTATATTGCATTAGGCGGTAGACAGGAATTATCACAAAAGAAACAAGAAATTAAACCTTGGGAAATAAGTTAGATGTCTATTCAATTCCACAGTGTACAAAATACACGCAGCGACTACTTGTTCAAAAATCTTTGTAGCGCCTACCAGAGGGTTAAAAGTTATTTCTTAGTGCTTTTCCTGTTCTATGGAGCAGTCGTCGCTTTTGTGCGGAAGAAACCAAACGTTCGTTTCTAACTACAGACAATAATTTCAATTTTCACCGGCAACCAATAACTCGCTGTAAATAATTAAACCTTTTTGTATACTTAAAGTAAAGTTCGCAAGTAACTTTTAAATATAGGCTAGAGTGCATTGTGTATTGGTTCTACGTCAATTCCGATGATAAAGGACCGCAAATTGGTATTTTAAATCGACGCGCCGCATTCCTTTCAGAGAGGCGTCATACTTGGAGTTTCGAGCGCAGTTACAACTTCTAACACATTACCGACGCCGCCACAGAGTTCATCCTCTGGTTCCCCACCAGATGCTTGTATAATAAAAGAGACTGATCAAAATTTAAGGTAACCATTCAGTTCACATTCTTGTTGTGGTTGATAAAATTTTAATAAGGTGTTGTGTGTATTCTTTCCTGTATGTTCTAAAATTTCTTGGTTGTCGATCGTTTATATTTTTAATGCAAGCGTATTTATCTGTGCTATAGAAAAATTTATGTGAATTCTTTTGATTCGTTGTATTGGATATTTTGTACCGTAATTTAATGTGAAGATTGCGTTACGAGGGGAACGCAACTTATTTGTTATAACCATTTGTTATTTTGGCATACGAGTAATATTTACAGTCATTTTAGTAAAGGCTGACGTTGAAAGTAGCTAGTATCACCACTTATTAGGTAAATAAAACGATTTAATTGGAATAGAAAGAAATTCATGTAACGATTTCGTGGTTACCTCGAAGGTGATCATTCCATAATACATATCTTTAGATTAACCAACATGTGTTTTTTTTAAACGTGAATCTAGCTGTGAACACCATTTATTATACAGTACAATATTTACGCGCGTGTTTGTTTTGCTTTGATTGAGATCATTTAATTAACGTCAATACTTTTTAGGAACGAGTAAGCTTGTCGAACCTTCATTTCTAAGTGAACAATTCGCATTTCTTGTTTATGCGCACGTTCAGATCTTGTTTATAAAGTAATGACTTAAGAAACTGAAAGTCAGGTAACACTTTATGACGGATTTTGCCTTGTTGAGTTGTAACGACAGCAGTAGTACCGCGGCACATTTCGCCATTTTGTTTTTTGTGACGTCATCCTTGGGACACCTTTGGTCGCCATTTGTTATATGCCCACATGGGGTTCGTATTTTTGTTTCACCTGAGACTAAAAAGATTTAATCTGTTATTAATATTAATTAGGGTTTTATCAAAGGAGATTGCATACAGATTGTGACCTAATTTATTTATGCATTAGGGTTGTATACTAATAAAGGGTCCTAGTCCTGTAAGACGGAAATCTGTTCGCGGGCTTCGTCCCTGTCTTAATAACTATATTCTAATAATGGGGAAGGATTAGTATATGACATGTAAAGCTGAAAAGTGTTTCCATAATAAAAAGGTGTTATTTAATCTGTTAAGTAATGTCTTTCTGAGGTTTAAATAGATAACTATCACAGTTTGTTTTCGTAATAGAGTTTTTTATCAAAGGAGATTGCATAATTAAAATTATTATTATATTTCTTTAACCTCTATTTTATTTTTCAATATCTTAATAAAGACATCTAAATTGTAAACTTCAATAGTATACATGTAAATGAGTAGTTAAGTCTTGCTTTACAAATCACGCTTTAAACGATTTTTACCTTGAGAACGTTAAATTATGTGTACAAGGTACACATACATTACATGGTTACACATATGCATTATACGTTTTAAAACCAATTACATTACTTTTAACACTGATATTAAACTACGTAAAGCTAATTATTGATATCGGCTGTCATACTTTCTTTAAAAAACAGTAAAATATATTCATAGCCATACAGCCTATAATACAGATTAACTACTCTTTATTTATACAGATCAGGGTCGCAAAAAGGTGCTACGTCTAGCAGTAAAGTATCGAAAACGTCCTCAAACCTAGGTGACCCTGTGTTAAATATTAGTGTGATTCTCCGCAGTCCAGACTTTTGGGATGGGTGCACTTCCCCTTATGTTCAAAATAAATGGCTGCGTAATTTAACCTTTCTAGATCTTCGTAGAGAGAATATCGCTACCAGCATCAACTTCAGCGCTTTCATCTTGAGCGATTATATTGTAATAGTTTATTAACAAGTAAAAACAGCTAATACCC